>CM053410.1:37951881-38200837 GCA_028644305.1 Xerus rutilus
TTAGTTATTCATTTGGGGCATCAAAGCCTCAAGAACACTACAGAAAGTTTCTGGAGTCAACTCCAGAGAACATCATCAACATTAGCAATATTGTTATTAATAACTGAATTTTTATTATGACCAAGTAATACTGTCATCTGAGTGTCGTTCTTTATACTTTCAGCAGGGGAAAGCATTATGTCTTCTAAATTATCCCAGTGAATATGTGATGATGCTTCATATGTGTTAATGACCACAGAAATCTTGTAAAAGTTTATTCAGTGGCTAAATAAGAACTTTCGTGTCATCTGTAATGTAGGAAAAGTGAAAAAGAACAATGATGGCAGATGGCAGCATGGAAGCACGAAAGGCTTTCTCAGTTCATCTTAATACTTTTGAATCAGCAGGTCTTAAACTCTTGGAAATTTTACATGGCAGAAACTCCATCATCCCATATGGAAATCTAATTGCTTTCCTTTTTAATGTATTTATTCTTAGACCAGTCTGTGCATCATTTTGAGCAGATTGATGATTAGCTGACAAAATCATTTCATCTTGTCTACTAGAATAAATAAATGGCAGAGAGCCTTTGAAAAATGACTTTAACTGCCATTGCATGCAAGCCAGCGATATGTGCTTCTAAGGACAGTTGTCTTTTTTCCCCATTCTTTCTACCATTTTAATGAGAAGATCTGATTACCAGACTTTCTTCAATGTTTGTGATAGTGTTTCTTTAGCCTAAATTTTTTAAAAAAAATTGTTTTAAAGATGTGAAGACCAAGGAGGGGGAAGCAAAAAAGGAATCAGACTGAAACATAGCTGGATCTCATATGCACTTCTCTAGAGCTGAAATTAGACTCTAGAAAATTTTCAGAAATTTCTCAACACACTCCTGTGACATTTTCCTATTAACTTATTGTCTTCACTTGAAGCAGGCATGCTGAACTTTAACAGACTGTTAGGAAAGAAGAGGGTGCTGCAAAAACCTCCTCCAAGAAACAGCCATTTTAGACTCTGATACAGTAAGCATTTAAAATAAATGAAAATGCACTTTGCTAAAATCTGGTGGATGACAGAAATGAAAGCCAAAATTGCTTCCTATTTTGTGTTCAACTGCCTTGGCTTATAAACCAATTTCAGAGTCTCACAGTTTTATTCTATATGGGGAAATATTTATTCTCTGGTTAGAAAAGTAACTTAACTACTCTTCCAATATTTATTCTAAAACAAAAATTAACTTACTAGGTACAGAGTTACTAGTAAACAGTAATTGGAAAAAGGGATGGATATTTTATCTTTAATATAGAAACTCCTTAAACTAGTTAACCAGAAGCCGGGCATGGTGGCGCAAGCCTGTAATCCCAGCACTTAGGGAGGCTGAGACAGGAGAATCGCGAGTTCAAAGCCGGCCTCAGCAATGGCGAGGCCCTAAGCAACTCAGTGAGACCCTGTCTCTACATAAAACACAAAATAGGGCTGGGGATGTGGCTCAGTGGTCAAGTGCTCCTGAGTTCAATCTCCAGTACCAAAAAAAAAAACAAAAAAAACAAAAAAAACTAGTTAACCAGACAAGTCTCCTATCTGCAAAATACCAGGATTCATCAGCAAAATGCATAGCCTCAATTAGCTCAGCTCTCAGCTGCAGGTTATTTATTCACTCAATGTCATTTTTAACCTAAGCAGCTGTTTTCTTAACCCAAAGATCTCTCTCCTATATTTTCCTAGTACTTGATAATCTCATACCAAGGTTCTATACTGGGAGAAAAAGAAATCCTTATTAAGCAAACTTTCCATTATACTAGTTTTACAGTTAGAAGATGTGGGAGTAGAGAAGGAGTAGGAGGGGAAGAATCTATGGTGACTATGTTAGTCAATTTTCTTTTATTATGATAAAACACCTGAGAAATCAATATAATAAGAGAAAATGGTTTATTTTGGCTCGTGGTTTTGGGGGTTTCAGTCTATGGTTGCTTGTCCCTATTGCTTTGGGCCTGTGGTGGCATAGTACATCATGGAGGCAGTACATGGCAAAGGAAGCCTGTTCATCTCATGGCAACCAGGGAGGCAAAGAGAAAGAAGGAAGGGACTGGAATCCCCAGATCCAATTTGAGGGCATTTCCCCAAGGACATAAGACCTCCCACTTCTTTCCACCTCTTACTTTCACCATACCCAATGGCATCACAGGGTGGGAACAAAGCCTTTTATACATGGGCCATAGAGACATTCCAGATTCAAACCATAGCAATAATAACTTATGCTAACAAAATAGGTGAAGAAATGTTTAAGGTTGAAAAAAACCAATAACAAAGTTCTCATTTAGTTAAAGTCAGTGTCAGACTCCTCAATGATAAGGACCTAGGCATAGGTTCTCAGTTGTCTCAGGTATAGGCAACACCCTCTTCTGGAGATGGATGTAGTCCTGCCAGACTGGGTGACACTGCAGGGTCCCTTCAAGTCTTATGATGCTGTGCTTCTGTGAATAGCAAGGTACAGTTCAGAGGTGAATGAGAAATCAGATGTTGCAAATAATATAAAAATGAAAAAGGAATACTTGATCTTGAAAAAGTTCAAATAACCCTTCAAGCCAAACAGAATTTCCTTGGATGCTAATCCAACTTTAAAGTCTGCCAAAAGCCTTTTAACTTGGGCTTGGCAGAAAACTTTTGCATTTAACTTAGGAGTGAGAATGAAAGCTTTCCAGAAATAATTTTACCCACGGAAAAGCAAATCAGCAGCCTACGTTTAACTGCAGGGACTGTGAACAACAATGGAATATTCTTCATGCATTTTTGTCAACATAGCCCCAAATATCAGCAACAACCCAGGAAAACTGTACAAAATATGTTAACTGGTTTTCTGATGCCATTTTTACTTCTTATCATGAATACATTCCCAATGGCATCTAAATCATTGTTTCCTTCCTATAATCAAGATTAACCACTACTTCTGCATGTTTAAATCACCTTGAGGATTTGGCCATAAAATGAAATGAAAAATGCAAATCATGTTCATTGACCTCATTCTTCATCCAAATAACATTCATAAATGCAATGATCTATAAGGTGAAAATATTTATGATATGAATGCAATTATCTTCCCAGGAAAAATCCAGAATTCATTTTAAGTAGTTTTGCTAGTCAATTTACCTCTACCTCCACCATCACTACTTTTGGACCACCCTCAATAAACAAAGACACTCAAAGTTACTGTTCTCCATTCCCTAGCCCCACCACAGAAAGCATTAGCTATGCCTCAGGCTGGGATGCTTCAACATTATCTTGGCTTCTTTGCCATGCAAGAATCCGTATGTACCTCAGGGACCAGGAATCCAGAAACAAGACTGGAATCTCACATGGTCCCCAGTCTCCTGCATGAACGTCAGACTCAGGCTCAGCACATAATATCCTCAGTGTTTTAGACTGCTTGGGCTGGCATAACAAAATACTGTTAACTGGATAGCTTAAAAGATAGAAGTTTATTTTTCACAGTTCATGTCTCTGAAGTTCAATATCAAGTTAATTCATTTCCTAGGTGAAGGCCTTCTTCCTGGCTTGCAAAGGACCACCTTTTCTGTGTGTCCTCATTTAGTAGAGAGAAAGAGGGCTCTGGTCTCTCTTCCTTACATCATGGGGCCCTACCCTCAGATTATCTAAGCACAATTACTCCTCAAAAACGCCACCTCCAAATATCACCACAGTGGGGTAGGAGTTTTAATATAGGTACTTGGGAAGGACAAAAACATTCAAGTCCAAAACATCCAGAAATGACCACAAATCACCCTTGTACTTGCCATGCAGTGTCTGGCTCCACCCCACCTCATTCCTACTCCTTGTGGCTTGCTGGTCTCTCTGTGTAGGCCATTTGTACCTTCCTACAATAAGGTCCCTGTCCTAAACTGCCCAGTACCCAAAGCTCTGCCTTCCTCTGACTGGCTTGCATGTCTAACTTGCTTGCTCAGATTCTTAGTGTGGTATTGAGTTCTCCCATCACTGTACGCTCATCAATCATTGGGTCTAGATGAACTCTGAAAATGGAAGGACTCAAGAGCATCATGCCCCTGTGCCTGCCCAACTGAACCTCTAGAGGGAGCCTCTCAAGTTGGGTCCCTGCACTCATTTCTCATCACCTGTTCTGCCTCAGCGGGGGCAGGAATTATTCCTGAACATAGCACCTCCTCTGGCCCTGTCTTCCCTGTGTTCCTTCAACCTGACCACAAGCCTAATGTCCAAACCCTGAGTCACTCTACATGTCTCTAAAGGCATGTTTAGAAAAATTGTGGTGAAACACACATAGCATACCATATATCATCTTAACCATTTTGTAACTGTACAGTTTAATGGCATTAAATATATCCACAAAGTTGTGCAACCACTATCACCATCCAGAACATTTTTCATCTTGCAAAACTGTAACCCCATATGCATTAAAGAAGAATTCCCAGTTGAGGGTGTAGTTCAACGGTAGATCACTTGCCCAGCATGTGCAAGACCCTGGATTTCAACCCCAGCATTGCAAAAATTTAATAAAGTATGTGTTTAAAAAATAACTCCTCCTTTCTTCCTTCCTCTAAAGAAACTTAGTTTTGATTTAAAAGTTACTGCATAAAACAAGTCTGGGTCAACCTATAGGCTTTGAGGAACACTGATATTTGCTGAGAGTTTGTATGGATATGATCTCTTTTGAAAGAGAAAAGAGACCCCTTTTCCACATGGTAATTAAATCTTTCATCCACACACCAACCAAGTCCTTCCTATTCTACTCTCAGTCAGATCTCCAAAGATGCAAATGTGTGGTGTACGTGGCACCTGCTCGTAGTACTCCACAATCCTGCTGTATTTCTCATTTATGGCTTTATTTACACAACCTCTTTTGTTTTCAGCTCCTTTAAAAAGAAACAAGAGGAAGCGCAGTAACATTTATGAACTCTGTCATCTGTCTAACATAACAGATAGATTTAACTTTATCAACAAGGCAATAGAAATTTAAGTCACATATATCCAAATAGTCAAACATCTTGTTATTCGGGAGATAAGCTTTATCCCTTCATCTGTGTTAACTCTGGTTCTGATGGCTCTAGACAACCAGATGTCTTAACTATTCCTTTTTGATACTGTGCCAACAAAAACTAGACCACTAAGTAACAACTGTGTTAGGTGATCATGAAGGTAGAGGATTTGCAAGCCAGCAGGCTCAGGGGCACTCTCTGCATGTCTGGTTGCATAGGCTCACTTGATTGTCCTAATCCTACCTTCACCGTCAATATCAGTCATAGGAACCCTACAAGGAAATCTGAGAAACCTCCTGTTCTCTCCATCCAGAAGTTAAGCTGAAATGATCCATAGTCACCAGCAAGATGAAAGGGGCATGATGGAAATGGAAAAGGAGGGGGGACTCAAAATGTTGAAAGTGATAAAACTCCACACTGTAATTAGCACTGTCATGATGGATGCCACCATTCACTATGTGTAATAAACTATGGGCAACAATGTTAGATACTTTACATCACAATATTTTTGTCTTCTGTTTCATTTTGTTTTCATTCCATGCTTTTCATCTATCCTATATGCAAGTCCAAAAACCACTGGGCAGGACAGGAGGAAGGTAATAGAAGAGCATTAATGAGTGATTCTAACATTTCCAAGGATAAATAGTAGAAGGAATAAATAAATAGTAGAAGCTATTCATTTTTTTTTAAATATTTTGTTTTGTTGTAGATGAACACAATATCTTTATTTATTTTATGTGATGCTGAGGATCGAACCCAGTGCCTCACATATGCAAGGCAAGCGCTCAACCGCTGAGCCATAGCCTCAGCCCCCTATTCATTTCTAATGGAAATCAAAGGAGGAAAGGCCACCATGGAAGCTGCCAATGTAGGAGATTTCCTTGAAGACGAAGGAGCCACATCATAACATAGGCTGGATCTTCACCACATCTTAGCTCTGTGTTCATAAAAGGAGAGTGTGTCTTTATAAATCTGTCCTCTAAAACTGAAGCTTAAGGCCAACAACAGATCTCTGAGACCTTTATCCACAAGATGTACAGGTTTAAGTATGATCACAAAGGAGAAAATGGAACTCTCCTCCTTTTCCAAGATATGCCCAGCAAGTCTCCCCTGGCATAAAGACTAGCAGGCTGTGCAGTGTTTGAGGTCACACAGTGGGCACCATGGCAAAGGAGGGAACAGGGTTGACAAAGGCCACCTTTCTGGGCATTTTTTTCCAATTAGATTTCTGGTATAGGAAACCCAAATGGAAAACCATAGGGGTAAAGCCACAGGAAGGGGAAAAATGTCAAAGAGACAAAAGGCAGACTTTAGCAGGAAAATGTGGACATGTAAAATGAGACTGAGATACAGAGTCTGAATTTTTCAAGTGGAAAAATGCACTCTAAATGCTGCCAACTTGACATGGTGCCTATATCTCTCCCATGTCAAAATTTCTGTGGCAGATGGCAAGGAGCAAAATGACCCAAAAATGTCAATCCTTTTTTCTTATAATAAAGAGAAGCTATCAAAAATACACAAAACAGTGAAGAGAAAAGCAAAAAGAAACTGCTTAAGAGCCTTTATTCTGCAGGAATGGAGAATACATACTGGTTTCCTGAAGTTCTGATTCTTCCATAATAGCTTGTGCTCAGAAGGATTTTATAGTAAAAATTTTCTCTAACGTGTTCAGTTGGTTTGTTTGGGGGAAGATGTTACATGCAATTGTAAGAATGCATGAGTATATAGTGAGAAGGAGGAGTGTGTGTCTCTCTTACTCTTCACAGAACTCCTCTCTTCAGAAGCAAACATCCTTACCCAATTTTCGTGTGCCCCAGGAATTCATTTTTAATGCTAGAACAGAGATATGTACACATTTGTACTGTCTCCCTTTTTACAGAGTGCAATCAAAACATATCATTCTGTATCTTACTTTTTCACTTAATACTTTAAGGATGTTGATCTTTTATTTATTCATTCATTCAAAAATATTTATTGAACACCCACTATTTGCAAGACACTGATCCAGGCATCTGGTAAAGCAGTGAACAAATTAATGTC
This sequence comes from Xerus rutilus, assembly GCA_028644305.1. Taxonomy (NCBI): domain Eukaryota; kingdom Metazoa; phylum Chordata; class Mammalia; order Rodentia; family Sciuridae; genus Xerus; species Xerus rutilus. The sequence continues at coordinate 37,958,907 of CM053410.1, forward strand.
TTTGCTCTGAAGGAGCTCACATTTTATAGAGGAAATCATAGCAAAATCAGTGTCTGATAAATATATATGATGTTGAGTGGTGGTAATTAGTATTTTAAATATTAAAACAGGGCAGGATAGAGAGTAATAGTGGTTGTTGCTATTGTTTGGATCTAGAATAACCCCCAAATCTTATATGTTGAAGGCTTGATCCCTAATACAACATCGTTCAGTGGTAGGGCTTTGAGGAAGTGATTGGATCGTGAGGCTCTGACCTCATCAGTAATAGCTGAAAGGATACTGGGAGGTGGTGGAAGCTGTAGGCAGGTAGGGCATTGTTGGAGTAAGTCAGTCACTAGGGGCCTGCCCTTGGTGACTGTATCACATCCCTGGACCTTTCCTCTTTCTCTCTGCTTCCTAGCTGCCATGAAATGAGCAGATTTCCTCTACCATATCCTTCATGTACAATTTCAGAATGACCACTCTGACTGCTATATTGAAAAGCTATGGGCAGCAAAGCTGGCAACAAAGAGATCCATTAGATGACTATTATGATAGTCCAGGCAACAGGCGAAACTGACATGAACAAGAGCAGTAGCAGTGGAAATGGAGAATGGTGGTAGAATTGTAGATACATTGTGAATGGCAGGAGGTCATGAGGTGCCAATGGACTGCATGTTGACAGTGGAAGAGAAAAGTCAAGGAAGATTTTAATTTCTAACTTGAACTACTCTAAAACTGGGGTTTCTGTTTGCTTAAATGAGAAGCGTACTTCTGGGAAAGGAGAAATGAGGAAGACATCGTTTTTTGACATGGCAGGTTTGATATGCCTATAAGACCTACAAGTGGGAATGTCAAGGAGAACACAGGACATATGAGTCAAGGTAACAGAAAGGCTTGGGAGGGACTATTGATGTGGGAATTGTTAGCATATAGATGGTGTTCTGAGACACATCCATTATAAATATAGTACATATAATCTATTGAGATTTTCCTTGTTCTTTCTAAGCAGATACACAATAAGGAATTTTTTATATACTAAATTAAAATGAAGATAATTGCTTTAAGGAAAAATCTAGACATGTAGTATGGTTGATCCTCACTATTCGTGGATTCCATACCTGTGAATTCTTCTATTTGCTAAAATTTATTTGTAACTGTAAAATCAATACTCATTATTTTCACAGTCACTCATGTAGAGTGGTGACAATTTTGAGTCCTTGAAGCACGTTCTCAGATCAAAGAAAGTGACACTGCTTTTTTCTTTAGCTCTCACACTATAAACAAGTACCCTTTTTGTGATCTATTCAACGTCCCATATTTTGCATTTTGTTCTTTTTTTTAAATATTTTTTTTTGTAGATGGACACAATATCTTTATTTTATTCATTTATTTTATATGGTGCTGAGGATCAAACCCAGTGCCTCACGTATGCGAGGCAAGCACTCCACCACTGAGCCACAATCCCAGCCCCATATTTTGTGCTTTTATTTTATTTTATTTTTTTTTGTTACCGGGGATTGAACTCAGGGGCACTTGACCCCTGAGCCACATCCCCAGCCCTATTTTGTGTTTTATGTAGAGACAGGGTCTCACTGAGTTGCTTAGTGCCTCGCCATTGCTGAGGCTGGCTTTGAACTCGCGATTCTCCTGTCTCAGCCTCCCTAAGTGCTGGGATTACAAGCGTGAGCCACCGCGCCCGGCTCATATTTTGTGCTTTTAAAATGGCCCTATGTATAGTGTTGAAGTGCTATCCAGTGTTCCTAAATACAAGAGGTGTATGATGTGCCTTATGGAGAAAATTCATATTAGATACACTTTCTTCAGGCATAAGTTACAGTGCTGTTGGTTGTGAGATCAGTGTTAATGGGATCAATAATATATAGACATACCAGGTGTTTAAACAAAAACACATAAAACAAGGTAATGTATTGACTGCTTGAAGAAAATGTGTCCACAGGCTCACAGAAACCTACCCCTGTATTTCTTAAAAGAACACTGAGTTAGCATTCACTAATTCAGTGTCACTGCAAATTAGAAGACTGGATTTACTTGCTTTTAGTTGTTATTTACCCTTGACAAGGAAAGCATAACATTGAAATCACTTCAATACTGCAATCTTCATCTACCAGTACTCTATGCATTAAAGTAGAACCTCGAGGAAATCAAAACAGGTGAAGCTGAGACCTATTTTTAAGAAGTAGTAGAGAAAGTGGAGAAATCTCCATTAAAAATACAATGATCTGCACACTGTGGACCCATAAAGAATGTCATTGACTGGAAACTTCCTAATCCCAATAGGCTGTCTACCAACTTTTCTTTTCAGAAAAGTATTTTGTGTCTTATTCAAATTCCCACTATGGTAAAAACTCCATCTGCTCTTTGCACTGATGGTAGTAATGGAAACATGTTGACCACCAGCTTCTGATATAGCAATCCTTCATACACTCAAATGCATATCCAATCATTTGTGCTTTTCCATTCTCTAAGGAAAATAATCACATATACTTTAAATTTTTCTTCCTAGGTCTTATTTTTTGTCCTTTAATCATCTGCATGGTATTCATTCTGCTTTGGAACATGGACAATCATGTCATCTTTTTTGCCTAAAAAAATAATAATAATGATAATAATAATAATAATAAGATTTTAAAATTTGGAAAAAAAATGCTACATTCTAATCTCTATTTTTAGTACTTGGCATGCACCCAATAAACATAGTTTATAACAACAACAAAAAAATCCATTCAGTACTGCAATTTCCATCTTGTTGGTTCCAGAGCCCATATACTGATCATAAATGTTTAACTGGTAGTATCATTTCATATTAAAATCTCCATTAGCAATTGTTTTAACATGTAATGGTTCTCCTGACTCTTCTACTTAAGGATTCGCCTTTTTTACAATAAAAAATCACATATAATGAAATCACATTAATTATTGAAGACAATGGCTTCAATTCAAACAGAAGAAGCTTTTAATCCAAAAGAAAACAAAAAAATGAAACTGAAGACAATCAGCCTATAGATGCAAGATAATTATAAAGAGATTTGATGTTTATTGAACTAAGTTTTTAGAATATGCCCATGGGGGAATGGAGATTTGAGAAAAAGCTCAGGTGCTATTTGGTTTAAGTCCTAACTGGCAATGTGTCCTGTTATTGTCTAAATGTTCAACTCTGGAAAAACAACAAGTCTTTTAGTTTGGACTATCAGGAAGCTGGATCATATTCTACCCACCACTACACAATCAAATATTTCTTTTACATTTAATGAGTACTCTAAGAAATTTTTTAAAAATTTAAGTCTAGAAATTTAAAAGAACCAAGGACAGAAGAATTCTCTTTAAGTTATGAAGCCAAACTACTATATGGTTAGACAAACAAGAGGGAATGGGAAATCGGTATACTAATCCAGTAGTTTGGAAGACTGAGCCCTTTGCTAAAAAGTTTTGTGCAGCCTCAGATTAGTCCCTTGACCTTCTGGGATCTAAGTATCCTCATTAAAAGGAGGTGCCAGATGATCTCTCAGATCTCTAGTATTTAAAGGTCTGTGCTTTTACAGCATGCACAAGCAGTTAAGACACAGATCCATGAGGGCATAAATTACACATGTGGTTAAATCTGCATTAATTGGGTGGATATGTATTATATTTGCATGTCCCATACATGCCTCTCCACAGGGTCTAACCAAGTGACCAAGAGGACATAAGGCGACACCCTGAGTCTGGAGATAAATTCTAGGTTGGCCTTGATCAAGGCATTGTGTCATTTTCTAATAATTCTAACCCATCATTCCAATTCTAACTGTCTAGTGCTGCTTGAGTAATACAATTCAGTTCAATTCTGATATGTAGTGCACATTAGTGCAGATCCCACCACGTTAAGGACAAAGTCCTAGAATTCTGACACTAACTACTCAGAGTTAGTGCAGACCCCACAGGTTGAGGAGGCAGTCTCACAACACTGCCTTCATTTTGAAGATGCCAGCCTGAAATGATGTCTCAGATTCCTTGCACTTCTGCCTGGCTGCCTATTACTCAGGGGTTCCCACAACTTCCCTCCCCCAAGTTTTGATAATTCTCTAGAATGACTCATAGAACTCAGGAAAACACTGTACTTAAAATTACAGTTTTATTATAAAGGATGTGACTCAGAATTAGTCAAATGGAAGAGATTCATAGGACAAAGCATGAGAAAGGGGTGCAAGCTCCGCCCTCTCCAGGCACATACCTTCCCAGCACATTGATTTGTTCTTTCACCACTTGGAAGCTCCCTTCTTAGCCTCTTTGTTTCAGAGTGTTTTAAGGAGGCTCCATTGCACAGGTAAAATTGATGAAATAATTGGTCATTAGTAATTGAGCTCTCAATTTCGACTCTCCTACCCAGAGATACTAAGGATGGGCGATGGTGAGGTTAACAAATCCTAATCCTGTAACCTAATACTTACTCTTTCAGACAACCGGTTGTTATGGTTTGACTCTGGAATGTCTCCTCAAAAGCTCAGGTGTTGAAAGGATGGTCCCCAGTGAAGCAAGATTCAGAGATTTGGGGCAATGACTGGATCATAAAGGTTCTGGCCTCATCAGTGGATTAATCCATAACTTAATGGACTTCTGGGAGATGGGACCTAATTGTAGGAAGTAGGTCACTGGGGGCATGCCACACTTTTCCCTGCCACACTCCCCCTGCTTCCTGGCTGAGTGCCATGAGCTAAGATTTCCTCCACCATGCCCTTCCACCATGATGTTTCTGCTGGCCAACCAAGGAATCTTCTGAAGCCTTCAGCCAAAATAAATCTTTTCTCCTCTAAGTTTTTTCTTGTCAGGTATTTTGATCACAGCTGTGAAAAGTTATCTAACCTAAGTCCACATCCTAAAGTTTTCTGGAGGCTGCCTTGAGTTACCATATTAGTATCAATTCAGGTATTGGGGGGTAGGCGGGGAAGGGACTCAATATGAATAACACAGACAGTCCTACCACTGAGGAAATCCCAAAGGTTTTAGGAGCTTATGTCAGGAACCAGAGACAAAGACCAAACATTTATTTTTTATTAGACCACACAAGGGATCAGAGTTGTAGGGTAGCAGCCAGTGCTCAGGCCCAAAAACAAATAATAACTTAGGGTATCCCTATCTGTGGAGAAGTCTTCCCCAACCCCTTTCAGAAGTGGCAAAGAAGGACACCAGAGGAAACCTCTTCTCTTTGCATTGTTTTCCCAGTGGGTGGGAACTGGAGCAGTTAAGATTTTAGGGCCAACCATAAAAGTGGCTCAGAAAACTGATGCTCTACAATTCACTTATCCTCATTGCTTTCCTTCTATTCTGTAAGAATTTAGTTAACAAACATCTATCTAAGTACTTACTATGTGTCAGCTTCATAAATATTCTAAGAGCTTCATAGATATCAACTTGTTTAATTCTCATTTCACCGTTTGAACTAGTTATGATTATGAAGACACTGAGGTACAAAAAAGTAACTTGCTCAAGGTCATAAACTAAGGAACTGAGCTGAGATTCAAATCTGGAGTGCATGCTTTAATCACAACACTTTTATATAAGCTCTGGGCTTGCTAACCCATGAATGGTACTACCATAGAAAAGTATTAGCTCCTTCATTTTACAATTGAATTGTTTTTTTCTCTCCACCCATTTTTTTTTTTTTTTAACAGTTGAGGGGGATATAAGTTATCACTTATTCCACTGGTTGCAAAATAGTGACAAGGGTGGCAGGCAAGCATTCTGGAGCACTCATAGTTTTCTTTGAATGCAGTGCTTGAAACTAAGAAGGAAATTTTAAAAGGCCCAAATTCTCTTCTGGATGAACTAGGTATATGTGGTCCACCTAGGGTACTCTCCAGTAAGGAAAGGGGTAATGGCATGAGTGTTTGGGCACGAGTAAGATTAGCCCAAGAATGTATGTTTAGAATAGTGTATATGGGAATGAAGGTCCATGTAAATGCTGGCCTCAGGGTAGAAGGTAGCAGGGATGTTATTCTCTGTATTTGTGTGGATGCTATCTGTTCTCAGAGACTCTTCACATGGCCTGGGTTAGGTGGGAGCTGGGCCATGCAAGCTGCCTTCCCAGACATGACTGATTGAATCAGGGTCCACAACAGAGAGAAGGAGTGGGGTATACATTCCAAAGCTCATTCCTGGAGATTTGGAAGTGGAGTGTAGGTGCTCCAGCAATTGAAGTTAGGCTGTCATTTGGGAGAGTGACTAGTGAGGGACAGTCTTATATTAATATATTAATGAAGGAGTCCTGTGCAGGAATCTTCAGAAATAAAAAGGAGATTAGATTAAAGCTGTGACACAGAGATGTTGTCAGAAAGAGGTATGGGAGAAGACACCTGATTTCTTCTCCACAGTCAAGGCCAGAATCACAAGACTCATGGCTGTACGTCTTGCAAGGCATTGTTAAGATGCCCTAATTGTTCATAATAAAAGTCTTTTTTTTTTTTAAACTTAGGTCAGTTTGAGTATGTTTCTGTACCTCAGATACAAAAAAAATCCACAAATAAGATACTAACCAGTAACATAAGTTAAGTTTATCATTTCAACAAAAAGCAAAAGTCCTGATGTTACCATAGTTTGAAGAATATTATGATAAAAAAAAGGATCACCTCTCTCCAACTTCCCACTTCACAAAGAGTCATTCAAACCATTAAAATCCCTTAATGTCTTTTATTCATTGATATTTTCCCTTTGATCATTAAAAGCATCAAAAGGGAAAAAAATCAATGTAAAGCCATTTGGGACCACTAAGCACAAATCTTCTCTGCCTTTGCAATCTTTAAGAAAACTCAAGGACACTCCAAAACCCATACATCCTGCTTCAAGTTAAAGGATTGTGTTCATCTAACCAGAACATGAACTTTAGAGACTTTTGGAATTTTCTCAGAAATTCCTTACCATTCATGGAAACAGTAATAATAATTTTAGAAGGGGAGCCTGGGTTCTTTCCTAGATTTCTGTGATTTTCCTTCATCTTCCTTTAATTGATAGTTACTTTCTTACCTTCTGAATTTAGCCAGTAATTCCTATTTAGGAGTTAAGATATGTATTTCATTCAAAGTCCTATACTTTATTCAAAGCTGATTATAGCCACATGCTCCTAACAGGGTATCTTTTTCAATGATTTTATTCCCTTGATTGCACTGATCTCCATATGTAAAATTCCAGTTTGTTCATTTACATTTTTACTGTTTATCTCCTTCATTAGGAGAGGCAGAGATCTCATCTTTCTTGGTCACCATTGTATCCTTTATCACCTGGCATAGAACCTAAAACCTATTAGGAACTTGATAAAATTAGAGTAGCTCACTGCTCTAACAAACAGAGAGAGATGCAGAACGGGCCAAATGGAAGCAGTTTGTGTTTTGCTCACATTAAAGTTCAAGTCAGTTGTACTGGTGAAAGGGGAAGCAAGCTTTGTTCATTGGGGTCATTCAGAGACTGAAGCAGATGGTATCTTTGCCGTCTTCAACATGTGGCTTCCAAGTAATGCTGACCAGTAGCATTCATCCAGCAGAATAGGGAAAACCACAGAAGCACATGCATGCGTGGGAAGTGTTCATGGGCAGGCCTGCCGTTAGTCACATGCACATGTCCTGATCTCCATCACAGGGCCATATCTAATAGCTGGGAAAACGAAGGGAAGATATATTAGTTGTGGGTCAGGGAAAAAAGCAAGAGCATACTAGCTGGGGAGCAGCTAGCAATCCATGGGTGTCTGTTGAAGAAAGGAAAGAAGAAGGAAGGAAGGAAGAAGGAAGAAGGAAGAAGAAAAGGAAAAAGAAAGAAGAAGGAAGAAGGAAAAAGAAGAAGAAGGAAGACAGGCTTTTCCTATTACAACTGAGTGAGATAATGCCTCTTTCTATAAAAATTCCAGTTCTATTTGACCTTCTGTTTTAATCAGCTTCCTATTACTCCAACAAATACCTGAGATAATCAACTTGAAAAAGAAAAGGATTATTTTGGCTCCAATTTTGGGGATTTCAGTACGTGATTGATTGGCCTCATTGCTTTGGGCCTGTGGCAAGGCAGCACGTCATGGTGGCAGGTGTGTGGCACAGCAAAGCTCCTAACTGAGAAACAAGAGAGAGAGAAGGAGGAAGGGCTGGGGCCCCACTATCCTTTTTGAGCACATGGGCCATTGAACCTAAGATCTTCCACTAAGCCCCATCTCTTACAGTGTCTTTGTCTCCCAACATTGACAAGCTGGGGACAAAGCCTTTAACACATGGACCTTTGGGACATTAAAGATTCAAACACCATCCAATTGGCTGTGAAGCCACACCATGAACTGCAGGTATTAACATATGTTTGCCCTATTTTCCCATAAATTGCAAATTCCAGGAAATTCAGAGCTTTTTCTCAAATTCCAGTTTCCTAGAACAAGGTCATGTCTCAAATAAATACTAAATAAATATTTGAGAAAAAAACAAAGCAGAGCAACATCCTTCTGTTTTACATATACTGAGACGAAAGAAACAGGGATAGTAGAAGCCACAAGCCCCTGAAAGTTCTCCATCAGCCAAGGTTCAGTTTGAGAGACTTCACATCAAAATAAGGTCCTGAACACCAACTGGGTGCTAGGACCAGTAGTCAGTGTTTTGGCATATATTTAAATCCTTTAAAAACCCCTAAGAATCATGTTTGGAAATACCAAACACTTAGAACAGGGAGTACATGGAGCTCCTGTCCCAAGAAATTGGAAATCAAATGCAGTTCCAGGAAATAGTGCAATCTAAGATTAACAAGATGACCCCCAATTACATTAAGGGTATCTTTAAAAGAAGGAATTTTTGTTTTTTAAAAGGAGATATTTTCATCTTCCATTTTTAGACAGTAACATGATTTTGAGTCACCCTGGTGAAAAAGAAAAACATTTAGTTTTGCCAAGCCATTAGAAGCTTGAAAGCAGGTCACTGGTCACAAGAATTAATTAGGACCAGCCAAGTATGATGTCCTGAGTGGGTAGATTGGGATAGCACCTTTGCAGGATGGGTAAGGCAGGCTACACCTCATGTGAGCATTGTTTCTAATTATCAGAGCTTGATGTGGAATGATTAAAGAGTAGGTATTATTTGTACATTACCTGTATTTTTGTATAATACATTTGACTGTATTATAAACCTTATTAGGTACAGACTATAAACAATTTATAAACATCTGTACAACTGACCAGTTATAAGGGCCAAGAGGACCAAATGAAAAGTAAAAGCATTTGCCCAAATGCTTAAACTCATATGTACAAAGAGGTTCATTCAGCATTATCATAAATAATGAATTTGAAGGAAAATTGGGAAAAACATCCATACACATTAAAATGATGGTGGAGAGCTATTGTTACTGGCATGGAATGATAGCCATGATAAAGTACACACACACACACACAAATCAGAACGAAATAGTATGTATCCTACCCATTTATTGTTCTTTCAACAAATATTTAACATACAAGCACTATTCTAGTCATCAAGATTAGATAGGGAACATGATTTCTACTCATGAGAGCTTACAGTCTGTTGAGGAAATGCACATTAATCAAATAATAGTATAAATAAATAAATACATAATTTAAAAGTGATAAGTACCATGAAGCAAAATGCAGGATACTGTGAGTATACAAGTTAAGAAAAAACTTAACCTACTGCCATTAGTAAAAACTGCCTGTGTATGTGGTGTGTGTATATATATGTATAGATATAGAAGAAAAATACTAGGGCAGGGCATGGTGGCACAGGCCTATAACCCCAGTGGCTTGGGAGGCTGAAGTAAGATCTTACGTTCGAAGCCAGCCTTAGAAACTTAGCGAGGCTGTAAGCAACCTAGTGAGACCCTGTCTCAGAATAAAAAATAAAAAGGGCTGGGGGTGTGGCTCAGTGGTTAAGCGTCCTTAGGTTCAATCCCTGCTACCAAACAAATAAAAAATCCTAGGCATATAGAGAAAATGCTAAAAAGCTAAAATGTTGTGAAAACCAGCAGTAATTACAACCGTTATTATCCCTGAATATCTTACTTTTCTTTTCAATGCACTATGAACCTTCTGAAATTACCAACTTTCTTTGAAAATCAGGAAAAAAATAGTTTTTAAAATTTCGTTTGGCTTACTAAGCTTGTCTTATTTGGTTTTCTCATTTATATGACAGGGTATCTTAAGATTTGGAGTTATCAGCTCGTTTCTTTCTGTTTTATTTTTTCTTTTAAGGTAAAATAAGAATTTATATTTCCTGACTTGGAAAAATAAAAGGAGTCAGGCATACATCCTTTCCCAGGGACATGGTTTGCCATCCAACCAAAGCCTGTGCATCAGTTATATCTCAATATGAAAATCCTCAAATGGCTATTAAATTACTTCTCAGTTTTTAGATAGATATATAGAAATTAATTTATGACATTTTAATCTTTGCTATTTGTAATTTATCTATAGTATTTACAACTATTCCCAATGTTTTTTAGTAGCTCAACCTTGAGCTTCAGTTTAAGGCAGGAGAGAAGGACTCCTGCTTGCACCTCCTATTAATAAAAGAGATCTCTGGTTGGACTCCTCAAGCTCTTTACCACTAAGGACACAAAGCGTCAGACAACCTCAGCCTCCAGGTGACTTGGTGGATGCCCTGGTCACTGCCTGTCCACAGAGCTTACTATAAACATCATAGTTCATGTAAAAACGCTGATATGTTGGTTTTGGGGTTTTTTTGTTTTGTTTTCATGAAAGGCATATATGCATTGTCATAAGGAGCATTATTTAAATAAAAGGAGAGACTAAGAAGAAAATTCCAAAATGACCCCCAAATTCTGCCTCTGTCAGTAGTATGGTGAATGCACTCCTCATCTCTATCCATGTATATATAGCAATCCATTTATGTAATTTTACATAAATGGTATCATTTGCTTCTTTTTAAAAATGAGAAGAAGGGTATGCAGAGCTTAAAAATAAGTAGATCTTAACTTAGGGTTATAAATCAGGATCATGAGTTGTCGCATGATGGCTTCAGGGAGCCAGTCATGTTCTATTCTTTGAGCTTGGGTGCTCATTATAAGATTGTGCTCATTTTGCAAAAATGTGACTTGTACATTTATGATTTATGCACTTTTTCAGTTTTTATGTTATCTTAATTGTTTTTAACTTAAAAACCTCTGGTTAAGTAAATTGACACTCCAAACAGATGAAGATGAGAGGCAGGGATAGGAAACATAAAATCCTTAAACCAGTGAAATGCATTTTTATTCAGTATTTATTTTCAGTACCTTAAAATTAATCTATCATTTGTTATTGTACTTTCACACAAATTTAATAGGCAATTCTTCTGAGTCCTAGATTGGGTAAATAGGTATTGACTTTTTTTTTTTTAATGCCATTAAACCTAAGTTATAAACATAATTTTACCCAGAATCTCTATGTTGAATGAACAAACACTGGTGAAGTCTTAGGTGGAGCAACATTTGCAATATACCTGCGCTGAGAAGCCACACTTTCTATGAACTTATTAACCAGTCATAGAGTCCAATACATTAAAACTATGGGTAAAGCAATTAGTTAAAAAGTGAGATTTAAGATTACCCAGGTGCGGGCTGGGGTTGTGGCTCAATGGTAGAGCGCTTGCCTAGCATGAGTGAGGCACTGGGTTTGATTCTCAGCACCACATATAAATGAATAAAATAAAGGTCCATTGACAACTAAAAAATATTTAAAAAAAAGATTACTCAGGTGTGATTCTCTCTTCTTCCTTATTCTTCAATAAAATCTTTTTTATCCACCTCTTAAAACACTTATAGCTTATAACATTCATAGCTTGTTATATTTTGATTTCACTACTGAAACCAAAATAAGCACAGTAATGAAAAAAATGAAGGGAAAAAATTCAAGTAGTTTTGCAACACATAACATGAATCCAAACAAGGTTATTTTCAAAGTCCAGACACCAAATTTCTTCAAATAGATATGCTCTCCCTTCTAAGGTAGGAGCCACATCAAGGCAGATGACTCAGGTTGTGGGTTTCAGGGAGATTGGGCACTTTATTAGAACCAATAAAGAGATGCCCAGAGACGAAAACTTAGGGGTCTAGGATGTAAACTGAGAATACTATGTACCTACTGGATTGCTAAATCTACAGAGTAAGATAGGAAGTTAGAGATGAACACTAATAGGAATCAGGGAGTTCCTATTAGGAATGAAAGAGGATTGTTAAATCAAGGAAATGCAAAGAAAGGGAGGGTGAACTTTGACTATATTATAAGCTCAACCTGAAGTACCTAAGGAAATTTGTTTTGTTTGTTTTCTTTTTTTGGTGCTAGGGATTAAACTCATGTTCCCACACATGCTAGGCAGTGCTGTACCACTGAGCTATAACCCCAGCCCCCAGATGCCTAAGGAAATTTTGATGCTATCCCTGTGCTCATATTCACAATTGCTATCAAGAGTAGCAAAATGAACAATATCCCCTTTCTCTTGAAATTATCTAAGCATCTCCCCAGAGACTTCATCCATCTCAAATCTATTTAAGTTTTAGGCTATCCAGCTAATTAGTTTCTTTATTCTAGTCTTGTATCTATCATATTGATTTTACAATCAACATTAGGCATAATCATCAACTACTTCAATGGCATTTTCCCTAGCATCCCATGTTGTTGCCCTTTTGTCTTGTCACCTGAAAGGACCAGTGTAGCATCCATAGTGAATCACCAATATCCACTGCTGCTGCCCCATTAGATGAAAATTTGAACAAAGCTCATATTTGCTAATTTGCAGCTTTGCACTTCCCTTTACCCATCATGAGGAGTTCCTTCACTGAAGACCACAGAAGAACAAATGAGAAAGACTACTCAACTTCATTATATTGCCGATATGTGTCATTTATATTTTTAATGCTCTTAAAATCATCTTTAAGAAGAAACTCAAAACCAACCAACACATCCCACTCCATTTTCCCAACAGTCTGCATCTTATCCATCTTATTAATAAAAGCACTCATCCCTTTATCATATGTGCTTTTGTTTGAGGGATGGATCTGGGGAGGGAGGTCTTTTGTAAACACTTTCTCCTCCACATCCTTCTATGCATTTTACCAGTGTGGCTGTGAGGTATCCACTATAGAGAAAACAGCACTGCAGCCATTAACACCCTCTCCTCAGGAACATATTCAAAAGGACACTTCATAAATTAAGCTGATATGGTTCTCTGAGAACACACTATGTTGTCATTCACTTGAAATACCTCACTGAGGTATAATAAGCTGTGTGTGTGTGTCTGTGTGTATTATTATATTTCACACATACATAAGTATGAGATGAGCCTATAGCCTGTTACCCAGAGTCCAATATACAAAACAATATATATCATATGTACATATGTCCTGTGTTTTACATAACATCTGTGTGTGTGCATGCTATATAGACTCAGACTTTTTCTTCCTTAATTCATACCTTTATTTGATTCAATAACATACAAAGCTTACTATGTATAAGGCACTGTCACTGTCCGAATATTTGTTTCCCACAAAACTCATGGGTTGAACCCTAATCCCCAACCCTTGGGAGGTGATGAGGTCCTGAGGGCTTCTCTCTCATGAAAGAGAATAATGATTTTATAAAAGTGACCCCAGGGCAGTAGCTAGCCCCTCCACCATGTGAAGATATAGCTAGGAGGAGCCACCTATGAAGCACAGAGCCCACACCAGACACCAAATGTGTGGCAGCCTTGATCTTGGACTAACCAGTCTACAGAACTATGAGAAATACATTTATGTCGTTTGTAAGAAACCCAGGATAAGATACATTTTTATAGCAGCCTGAAGAGACTAAGATAGGCACCATACCTGATAATGTAGGAATTACAACAAGAACACATATTCCTTTTTCTTCTGCTTCTTGCATCAGATTCTAGTCTTTGCTTTTCTCCTTCACATTTTGCATCTGATGAGCTCAGGTGGAAATTTCCTTCATGTCATGTTCTGTTTTGATTTCTTTTTCATTTTCTCTCCACAATCTTAATTTAAATCACTTGTACCTATGTCATTTCAAAAGCTTCTTTCTAGCAGGTGCCATGGCACACGCCTGTAATCCCAGTGGCTTGGGAGGCTGAGACAGGAGGATTGCAAGTTCAAAGTCAGCCTCAGCAAAAGTGAGCTGTTAAGCAACTCAGTGAGACCCTGTCTCTAAATAAAATACAAAATAAGGCTGGGGATGTGGCTTAAGGGTTGAATGTCCCTGAGTTCAATCCTAGTATTTCCCCACCAAAAAAACAAAAAACAAAAAAACTTCCTTCTAATTCATTGCCCTGACATGGTCTTCAGCTTAATAAAAAAAAAATCTTACTTTAGCCAGGCACGGTGGCACATGCCTATAATCCTAGTGGCCTGGGAGGCTGAGGCAGGAGAATCACGAGTTCAAAGCCAGCCTCAGCAAAAGTGAGGTGCTAAGCAACTCAGTGAGACCTTGTCACTAAACAAAATATAAAATAAGGCTGGGGATGTGGCTCAGTGGTTGAGTGTCCCTGAGTTCAATCCCTGGCACCTAAATAAATAAATAAACAAACAAACAAACAAATAAATAAAATCAATCGTACTTCACTCAAACATACAAACATATTAATGAAATCCCCACAAGGATCCAGTGTAGTAAGAATCATTATGCCCATTTTTAAGATAAGAAAACTAAGAGTTGTGTTTTTTAAACTACTATCTAAAATCACACAACAACTAAGAGGATAGCACAGAAATTTAACTCCTGATCTGAGCAAATTTAAACTCTCTTCCCATAACATTAGACTATCTCCCTGTTAGACAGCTACTTAAGGGGGACTGGCCAGAATGGGAATATAAGGCATGCATTTCAGTGTTATATGTGTTATGGTTTGGATGTGGTTTATCCCTCAAGGGTTCATGTGTTGGACGTTTAGTCCTCAGCATGGAGATGCTAAAAGGTGGGGCCTAGAGGGAGGTCCTTGGGTCACTGGGTACTGCCCTCAAAAGGTATTAAGGTATTTCTCAGGGATCCCCGAATTCATCCTGAGGGGAGCAAGTTGTCATAAAAGCCTGAGCCTGACCCTAAATTGCTGCCTGGCTTCCTGCCCAGGGATGTGATCTCCCTCTCCCACTATGCTTCTGCCATTGTAGAGCCATCTGCCATGAGGTCCCCACTAGAGCCAAGCTGATGATGGTGCCACATCCTTGAATCTCCAGAGCTAATAAAGCTTCTTCCTTTACAAAGTTAGCCTGACTCAGGTATTTCAGTAGAGTAACAAAAACAAATATATACAGTATGCAAATGAAAGAAAACTAAAACAGGTGACATTGGGAAGGAAGAACAGAGGAAGAACAAAGGGCAAAAAATGAGTGAATTTTGAGGCTGAATCACTGAAGGTCTCTAACATGCTTGCCTAGACCTGCTTACCTTCCTCTCTAGCTTGGAAACAGTATGATGGAGTGGTTTAAGGAGTAAGGTCCCTTTCCCAAACAGAACCAGTCAGCATTTGTTCCCACCCTGGAACTCCCACTTCCTAGCTATGTGTCCTTCAGAAGCCACTTACCTTCCATGAGCTTCACCTCAATACAATAGGGATAATACTAACATGTATAAAACACACAGCACACAGCTTAAATATTTGTAAAATATTATTTAAGAATAACCACACATTCCCCTTGCTTTGAAATAACTTAGAGCTGTTTGCAATCATATAGGATAGATTTAGTTATTTTCATTCACTTTACATTTATAAATAAAACAAAAAAAAGCAATCAAAAGTCAGAGCCCTAGCAGGACTGGCTTATTTGCTGCAACACACAGCAAGCTCTGACATGTTCCTGATTCTAATGAGGTCAAGGAGATTGTTTTAAACAGAGAGAGCATTTTTTTCTCTTGGAAGTAAGATACCTGATCACATCTGCATAAGATGTGATTGGTTTCCATTCATCATGGAAAGAACTTAATGAAAATGTAATCTACAGATTCACTCCCCCTTCCAATTAAAGGCTATTTTTGTTTTTCAACCCAATTCTCTCTTACAGAATTCTCACAAAAATGAAAGTTGAAAAAGGGTTCCCTACTCAAAACTTAGCTCGTTAGTGTCTTCACTGCAAAAGCGTGACCTTTTTTAAAAAAAATATTTTTAATTAGTGCATTATACATAATAGGTTCATCTTGACATATTCATAAATGCTCCTAACACAGTTTTCTTCATTTTAATCCCCAGTACTTTCAGTACTTCCTCTTTGCCCCCCCATGCTTCCTCTCCCCATCCCTTTCCTTTATACTATTGGTCTTCTTTTTATAATAATAACAGCGCCCACCATTGAGCGCTCATTTAGACCAAAGCTCTTATTTTAATGTACAATTGGATAATTCTTTTCAACCCTCTAAGTAGTAATTAGATAACATATCCACAGAATGGCCAGGATACAAACAGTTGGAAGTCACACTCCCCATCACATCCTCCTTCAATGTCAAAGGCAAGTTCCCTCTCTTTGGGGTCTATACATCTTTATTGATCAGGTTGTATTATTGCCACTTCAAAGATCTCAGCCCCTGACTTGCTCATTTTCTCCCTGAATGTCATAAAAGACTGCCACCATGTTTATGTGTAGGCTTAAAGTATGCTGGCAGGGAGTTCTAGCTGCATTTCAGCCTGGTCCTTGGTAATCCTCTGAGGAATGTTCTCAGGCCAATGCAGAGAAGAAAAGCATTAGTATGCCTCAAGAATTCAGGCAAAACAAGCCAAAGCACCCAGTCCCTTTTCATCCTCTTGTTGGACATGCTGATTTCCTTTACCCACTCTGTTGGTTGGAGGAGAGATCAGTGGGGTTTATAGTTCTCAACAGGTTAGTAGAGCTGCTCTAATGGATGCATGACAAATGGTTCAAGATGTTGACAGAGAAGGTACAAATCTGAACCTGTCTTTGCAACTTTGTTTCTAAGGTCTGTGTGTTTATGAGTGTTTGAGGACTGAAGAGTGAGAGCATAAGCAGTATTCTCAGAAACATGAATTCCAGTTTTCCCTTTCCTGAGTTGTTAGAAAGTCAGACACTTCTAAAAATTCCATGCCCCATCAGCAGTCTCTTCATTCATCTGGATTATAAACGGAATAATCATTTCCCACACATCAGCTGTGCAGTCAAATAAGTATATTTCAGGCATTTCATCTATGCAATAATATGTTTATTTTAAGTTATGTAATATTATTACCAATGTCCTTCATCCCTTAATTCTTTAAAGAAAAATGTCTAGAAGCTCCACTGCCATCGATTCTTCCCCTTCTACCCCCAGCTCCTGCCCCTGTATCACAAGTGATTGAGAGGAAGCACTTAGAAAATGCACTTAGACAGCAGAGACGGTGAGATCAACATTGTCATTTCTTCTGTGAATTCTAAATCCTCCTCCAAACACCTCAGATTTATATTAAGGTGCACCTCACCCTGGCAATATTTGCTGGAGTGAATCAAACAAACTTCCTCCTAAGTCACAAAGCACTTTCTCTTAAAACATGGTCTCCCTCCCATTGTCACTGCCTGCATATGATAGTTTTAAAAGAAAAATGAAATCACTTAGAAGTTTGTTCTAGTAACGTTTAATGTCTCCAATAAACAGCGACACTCACAGAACTGTGACAACTCATTAGGCAGAAAAAAAGGTGCCTTCATCTGGATAGGTTTATACCCTCCACATGAAAATATCAAGAAAACTGCCAATGATTCCTTTGAAGATGTCTCATGGAAATTACAATTACTTTCAGAGGAAGGAGTGCACTTCAGAGACTGTATTAATCAGGGCTGATGTTTGAGGTCACCATGGGACTGTCCTTCCCTGGCAGAACCCAGCAAATGGTCCTTATTAATTACGAGGCATCATTACCTCTGACACAAAAAGAATCATTTTTCAAAAATCAGTTCTCCGGTGGCAAGTGTGTTCCTGCCCTTCTAGTAAAAAAGTGACAGTGCCCGAGAGCTCGAGTGGCTGTTTAGTCGCATGCTCTCAACAGCCATTTTCACCAACAGACGCTAATTATTCATTCCCAGGTAACAAATGAAGTCTGCAGAAAACTCCCAGAGTTTCTTACCATTGTGATCCAATCCTCCCTCCTTGCAGAGTGTAGCAGCCGGGAGCTGTTGCTGATGTGCTTCTTCCCTCAGCCACTGGAGCCTTCCGAGGCAGAGAAGGTTTCATGTGGAGCAAATGTATTGCCACCGATTATATTTCAGTCCCTCAATTGCTGGCCTCGGTCCTTTGGAAATCAGCCAAACCAAGCACGAAGAGAAAGGGCTGCAGCTTGCAATTTCAGAATTTCCCCTGGAATGTGCTCTTAAAAACGCGGGCCCTTCATTTGGCATTTTAGCAAATCCCGAGGACTGCTACATTCAATTATGTTTCTCTCTCTTTTGCTTTTAAACTAAGATGAGTTGTGTTGCTTGTGGAATGAAATTATACCAGAGAGCTCAAGCTGACCCAGGGGATGCAGGAACCACAGGGATGTCTACACACCTCCAACCTGAGCAGAAACGTCTGCTGTTCCAATCAGAGTATAGGAGAATCTGCCTAGACAGAGAGAAGGAAGGGGGACACAGCTGCAGAGCACTCCATGGTTACAACAGTCCAGTCATTGGTGGGTGTTTGCACAGTCCAGACCAAATCATTTGGTGTAGCGTTGTCAAATCTGAACAGATGGGAAGAAAAGTTCTTGTGTATCACCATAGTGCATGAAACACGGCAATATCTTAAAGAATAAACTTGACATTTTTCAAATGCAGGAACTCTATTTTCTAAGATGTGTTAAATCTAGCCTATGTTTCTGTGTCATGGTGAACTATTGGGCTGTTTGCTTTCCCTATGCTTTGACCACATTTTATTGCTTAAACTTTTTACCTCAGAAGGATTTAACCACCTAATTATCACTCAACAGTAACTGGACCTCATCCAAAACTCAGACCATGATTCTTTAGAATAAGCAAAAATGTCTATTGATTGTCAAATTGTTTCCTTTCCCTCCCCACTTGTGAGTTCCAGGTGGGTAGTTACCATGTTTCTTTTGTTCACTTCTGTATCCCCACTCTAGCATCTATTCTATTGTAAGGTATTTACTACTTGAATTAATTAATATACTATTTTCCCAGAACTGTTGGATATGTTGGCAGAGTTCCATACGATAAGTAAAAATTCCTTTTGCTTAGAGCCTGATGTGCACTGTATTAATAAGGGCTCATGTTTGAAGTCCATGGGACTGTCCTTCCCTGACAGAACCCAGAAAAAGGTCCTTATTAATGATGAGGCATTATTATCTCTGACATGAAAGAAATCATTTTTCGAAATAAGTTCTCTTGTGGCAAAGGTGTTCTTGTCCTTCTAATGAAAAAGTAACCCCAGAGCTCGAGTGGCTGTATCCCCACTATGGTATCTATTTCACTGTATGATATATACTAGATGAATTAATTAATTTTTTTTCCCAGAATTGTTGAAAATGTTGGCAGAGTTCCACAGATTGACAAAATTCCTTCTCTTTATTTTAAGCAAAAACAAAAAACAAACAAAACAAAACAAACAAACAAAAGATAATAAAAGCAAAGCATCACAATACCCAATTTCAAATTATACTACAGAGCTATAGGAACACAATCTGCATGGTACTGGCATAAAAAGAAATACTCAGACCAATGGAAAAGAAAAGAACACACAGGGAGGAGCCCACACAGAGATAGTCCTCTGATTCTTGACCAAGATGTCAAAAACATATGTTGGAGAAAAGACTGCCTTTTTAACAAATAGTGCTAGGAAAATTAAATAGTCATACATAGAAGAATGAAACTAGATACCTATCTCTAAGCCTGCATGAAAGTCAACTCAAAATGAATTCAAGACCTATAAATTAGAACTGAAACTTTGCAACTACTAGAAGAATATGTAGATACAACACTTCAACATATAGGCACAGACAATGACTTCCTCAGTAGGACTCCTAAAGCTCAGGAAATAATAACAAGAGTTAGGAAACAGGATGGCATCAAATTTAAAAAATCCTCTGCACAGTCAAAGAAACAAGAGTGTGAAAAGAGAGCTTATAGAATGGGAGAAAATCTTTGCCAGCTACTCTATCAAGAGAGAATTAATATCCAGAATATAAAAAGAACTCAAAAACCTACCACACACACACAAAATCAAATAACCCAGTCAATAAATGGGCAAATGAACTAAACAGACACTTCACAAAAGAAGACATACAAATAGCCAACAAATACATGAAAAATGTTCAACATCTTTAGCAATTAGGAAACTGCAAATAAAAGCTACACTGAGACTTCATTTCATTCCAATTAGAATGCCAGCCATCAAGAACACCAACAATAATAAATGGTGGAAAGAATGTGGGGGAAAAGCGACACTTTTACATTGCTGGTGGTAAATCAGTATAACCACTATGGAAATCAGTATGGAGATTCCTTAAAAGACAAGGAACAGAATCACCATCTGACCCAGCTATACCACTCCTCTATATTTAGCCTAAAGAATTAAAATCAGTATACTATAGGGATATATGCATACCCATGTTTATAGCAGCACAATTACAATAGTCAAATTATGGAATCAGCCTAGGTAGCTATCAACAGATGAATGGATAAAGAAAATGTTGTACATATACACAATAGAATTTTATTCAACCATAAAGAAGAAAGAAATTGTCATTTTCAGGAAAATGATGAACTTGAGAGCATCATGTTAAGTGAAACAAGACTAACTCAGAAAGTCCAGGGTCATATGTTTCCTCTGATATGTGGAAGTCAGAGTGAAAAAATAAAAAAACTTAAAAAAGTTTTTTTGAGAGGTCTCAATAAAATAGCAGGAAGACCATCAGAGCAGAGAAAAGGGACCAGGGGAAGGAGGAGAGGAGAGAAAGAGGAGGTCCTGGGAAACAATATTAAACAAATTATATTTACATTATGTGCACATATGAATATGTAACAGCAAATTCTACTATTGTGTATAAATATAGTGCACTAATAAAAAATGGAAAAAAATTTCTTTTCCTTGGAGCCTAAGGTGTTCTATTAGTTTAAGTTTCTGTCATAACTGCTTTTCTTTTTATCAGAAAGATAACTTTCACATCCTCTCATATGGTTAGGTCTAGAAAGGTACAGAAATAATTTTAGCAAAGTTAAACTCTTGTTCCAGAGTTAATTCAACCTATGGAATAAAATTCATACTGAAGACCAAGTGATTTGATATTTCAGAAGAGTCCAAAGCATTTATCAGGTTTGATGGCATCCAGAAGTAGCTATGAATCAACAGAGTCCAAGAAAACCAATCACATTTTCATTGCCTGTGGGAAATGGACTTTAGAATAGAAGCAGATAAGGTAAGCAAATCAGGTGCCCAGAGGAGACAATATATGGACAAGATATAGCTTAATGATTGTGCACAGTAGGTTCTAGACACCTAAGGATTGCATACATCCCCTTAAAGGACTGCTCTGCAGCTCTGAGTGTCAGGCACTTGCCCCAAGATGGAATGAGCCAATGTTGCTTAATTTGGGGGTCTCATTTAATCCCTACATCCTTTCTCAAGGACACCAAGATGCACTTCTTTGACTATTCCTACGCTGTGCTCAGCTATACTTCTCCAGTGGAATGATATGGTGACATCTATTGCAATATGACCAGGAAAAAGGCTCATCTGCTTCTTCCTACTAGCCTTTGTCTTTGTGAACAATGAAAATCCCCTCAACAGCATCAGCAAACCCTTTTCCCCTCCCCTTTTCTTTTCTATCTGCTCTTCAAGGTGCAAAAATAATCCCCCCTCCTTCAGGAAGACATCTCTGATGGCTTTAACCCATGACAATTCTGTCTGTCCTCTGACTGGCATTTACCAACCATTTAACATTTAATCATACATGGTTTTCTGACACTTCTAGGATGCCACTGGCTTTGTTTTATTTTTTTAAATTTTTAAGTATATCTAGCCAGTCTGTAAACATGCTATTCCTGTTTAAACCTGCTTCTTCCCCTTTTTTCCATACTGGAGCTTAAACCCAGCGCTGCACACATGCTAGGCAAGCACTCTACCTACACCCTCAGCTCCTGGTTAAAATTCTTAAATGGCATCCTCCTCATCGTCAGATAAAACCAAGACTACTCACCCTGGCATGCAAGGTTCTACATGGAGGCTGTCCTTAAAGTTTCTTCCCCCACCACGCCCCTACAAATACTTTATGCTTTAGTCACAAAGGACTGTTTGCAGTGCCCTCCAAATGCTGTGCTCACTCATGCTTCCAGGCCTTTGCATACAAAGCATTCTCTTCCAGGACTGATTTTTACCACTTGTCCCCATGGGGACTCCTGCTCAACACTCACTGCCTGTGCCATCTCCTTTCATCCTCCCCAAAGGACTGAATGACAAGCTGAAGGCAGGAGGTGCATTAAAGACAGTGTGCACCTTCCTTCCGTCTGTACAAAACTAAGTAAATTTAAAATCTGTGCTTTTGCTGCAATAAGAAATGCTCAGTGTATTGGCATCTTTTCCCCCTAAGAAAAATAGACTTTTTCTCAAATAAGTTAGCCTAGTAGAAACAACAAGGGACTATGAAAAATGGATTTCTGAATAATTGTTTGCTTGTTGAATGAATCAGGATTAAATTGATGTAAAAAAGTGTTTGGACACTTGTGTTAATTGAAATTGTTAGACTTCCCAGCTTGATTCCTGAATCACAGCCACCTCATTGATACTCAGCTGTAGATACCATCAGTAAGGAAATTAAGAATTTCAGGAGAGAGAAATAGAAAAAGTTTTGGAATTTTCTATAAAATAGTAGTTTTTTATTATATATTCATTATTATATTTTGTTATTATATTTTTGTTAAAACAAATGTGGAAATTTAAAAGGCTAGTCCTTTCCTTTGTACCCCTAGAACCCGCTCTTCCACACACGCTAACAGGTAGTATATCCAGGTACAACAATAAAATGTCTGAGATCAAGGAGATGAGAGACCCAGAAGGAGTTGCTCCCTCCCCTGTGAACATGGAAGCACACAAGGAAATAGAAAACCATTTACAAATGTGCTATGGTCTGAGTCTTTATGTTCCCTCCAAAATCTATATGTTGAATCCTAATTCCCCATTATGATGGCATTAAAAGGCAGGGCCTTTGGGAGGTGACAAGGTTATATAGGAACCCAGGGGACTTGTACCTTCCACCATGTGAGCACACAGCACGAAGCTGCCATCCATGAGGCAGACCGGGCCCTCACCAGAAACCTAACTGCCTCAATCTTGGATTTCCCAGATTCCAAGACGTTGTTAGCAATAAATTCCCATTGTTTATAAGTCTCAATTTATGGTATTTTTGTTACAGCAGCCTGCATGGACTAAGACAAAAGGTATATTAATAGCACCTATTTCATTTAGTGTTTTCTTATAAGTGAATCCATTTTATCTTTTTAATGATATCTTTATTGCACCTTTAAAGGTTATTTAAAATGCATTTGAGAAGCCTAACAAGACATTATTACTTTCTCCACAGAGTACTCATTATTCACTTATTCAATATGTTCAAATGTTGGTTCTGCACTAATGAAAAGTTTATTAGGTATTCCAAAAAGATAATCACAAGAGATTAAAAGCTCCCTGTGGCTACTGTGACATCTATTCCTTGTCACCACAATCCAAAGCTCTTTGGTGGGCAAGAATCTAGAGGAAATAAAGTGGTTATTCTAATTATTCCATAGCAAAAGAATGACATTCATATATCCTATCCCTGTCCATCCCCTCTCCCCTACAAAGAACATAGTAAAGTGTTGGGAACTGTTTATCTTTCTTTGTCTTTCTCATTTCCAATTTTAAGTCCAAATTCCATCTTCCTGTATTCACCTGTTTTTCTCTGGCATTGGAGATATTTAGCCTCACTCACCTCTGTCCAGCTGCAACCAGTTCAGGCAGCAAGGCTAAGAGAGCTCATCATGGACCAGTGATTATAGAGTCACTTAAGAATAATCACCCAGGCAAGATGGTGCTTTCAAAGTTAATCTCAAGCAAACTTAGTTTAAGAAACATAAAGCATGTAGGATGCCTTTTAGTTTCTAATAATGTTTCAAAGGCTTCTTTCAATAGACTTAAACTGATGTTGGCAGAGGCAAAATTAGGTCAAGGCAGTGAGAAAAAGAAACCATCACTTTCTAAAACTGTGCCAAGATTGCCAAGCATTTGTATATATGAAGAGTAACACAGGCCAAAATATATTTCAGCAGTAAAATATTTGATTAATTTAAATTACGGAATTTGGAGATACAAAATTAACAAGAATCATTTCTAATCATGACAAGTGGCTACCACCAAGAAAAAATGAATAACACAGCAGTATAACCTGAGTGCTGTTGGCGAGGTTAGTAGCAATCATACATCACGGTGCTTTGCAAGATCCAAAATATTCAGTAGAAAGCATGCAGCCTGTTTTGTAGACAATCCTGAATTGCAGGCAGAAATTACCAGAGGCCCTGAATCTTTGCAAACCATCACAATTTTACCCCTTTGTACTATCCCCAGGAACATCATACTTTTTTTCTTCCACCCTCCGATTGTGCATGCATGTGTTCTTCTTTTCCACCACAAGAGGGAGCCGCAGCACAATAAGGGTATAGTTCTTGGCTCTCCAAGTGGTAACAAAATGACTTTTATTACCAGTGACAATCCTGGGGCAAGGATACCTTCAACCAGGAAAGAATATGATAAATCAATTGCTTAAAATAAGCTTCAGAAGCTGTCCTTCAACTGAGACTTCTCGAATTTTTTGTATTCATATATGTGTACATCAAGTGTGGTAATTGTTTTTATTTCCCCCTTCTATCTACCTTAATACCAAAATGTATAAGTCACTTAGAGGTTTTGTTTAGATGAGGATAACCCAGATACAGGTTCTAAGCATTAAGACCCCTTATTTTTAAACTAATGACTTTAATCATGTGGAACTCGTTGGATTGATCTTTATATAGATTAAAAGTAATCTGTAATTCTTCTTCTCCTTAATTCTTCCAGCGTAAATGATTGCTCCAAGAACAAAGAATCTTTTGAGGCATATTGCTGAGGACAATTCAGTGGTGGCAAATAAGCAGTTTAATGAAGTGAACTCTGCTCATTAACCTTTGGCCAAGTCACATCTGTACCCATTCCTTCCTTCAGCTCTTAAACACTTTAAAAACAGCAGCCAAGTTCAACTCTAATTTGCCTCTGAAGAATTCAGCACAAGCCCATTTAGAAAAGTGATTATCCCTCAATTTGTAGGCAATGAGGTAGGCGCTTACATGGGATCCCAAAAGGCATCAATCAGATGATAGTGCTTGTCCCAGAGGGGAACTTTATGCCCAAACCAATACAGGAGCTTGCTATACAGGGTGACTCTACAAAGGTGCATGTGTCTGAAGTCAAATGCAGCTACATCCATGAGGCAGAAAAGAAAGAACCCAACATAGGATCAGGAGAAGTGTCCCAAAGAGGGTCCTGGAGCTCTACTTATGTAAATTTCCACTTTTTCCAGCATGCACATGGGCCATTTGTGGTGCAGAATGAAGATGAGGTGAGGACTGAAGCGCCAGCCACCCCATGCCACCATGTTCCAGGACAGACTCTGGGAGTCTAGGAATTCTAAATCTGAACCTGACCTTCCCGGCCATTCTGAAGGAAGGCTTCATAGGTAGGAAGTAGAAAGATGACGATATTTGAAGAGTTTGTCAGCTTGATTTATAAGTTTTATATAGTTAGATATGAAATTTTGTTATGACTCCCACCACAGTTGGGATGAACTTTTTTCCCTCTTGTATTCCACTTTGTGACCAAAAATATACATTGCTTTAGCTCAAAATTTCAGTAATTCTTGACTGGGTTTCTGTGGGGATGAGAACTATGCAGATCTAGCTGTAAGGTTTGGCAGCCACTAGTCACTGGCTTTTAAATTTAAATTTAAATTAATGCCAATTTAATAAAACTTTAAACTCCAGTTCCTTAGTCACACTAGCCATATCTCAAATACTCTACATGCAGCTAGTGGCTATTCTATTGGTGAGCACACATTTACAACTATGGTGTCATTCCAGAACATTCAGCCAAATAACAATGCCCTGAAGAACTCTAAACAAAGAAAATATAAAATGGGAATGACTGGAACATCTGCATACCAGTGCACAGATCAGCAGGTAAGCTTGCATATTTGGAATTAGAGTCCAAAGTGTTCATGATTGTTATCAGACATTATACACAGTATCATTTCTTTGGTGATAACTGACTACTTGTGGGATGAATACTTTATTTGGTTTTTGCTGTGTTGTAAAAATGGTGGAATTAAAAAATTGGGACTTCATTAAAATCTAATTTTCTGATTAGAAAAAAAATTGGAAGACCTGGCCCTCTGGGACTGTACTCTCACACTATAACCCAGACCTGGAGCCCAGGAGCTGCTGTCTCTTCAGAATAAACAAGAGCCTTTTATTTTGCCCAAATCTCCCCACCAGTCACCAAATTCAACATGATTTCCTAACATCTCTTGCATATGCATTTGAATGGGGGGAGGACCAAAGTCTCTAGCTTTGCAATAAAAGAATGGCCTTAATAAAACAACCTTAAAGATACCAAAAACACTCTTGCTCATTATTCTTGTTTCTTTAAATAATTAAATTGCATTACCACTTATCCAAACAGTACTCTTTGGTTTACTGTAGAAATTGGATTAGTGAATTCAAAATAACAAGGTTGAGCTTTATAATCTTCTATAATTTTGTACTTAGAATTACTAGGCTTTCGAAGTTGGTAGGAGAAGTTTTTTCCCCTGTTCCTCCATTCTCTCTCTCTCTCTCTCTCTCTCTCTCTGTCTCACACACACACACACACACACATACACACACACACACACACACACACACCCCTCAAGTGTTATGAGCTGAAAAAAGGTCTATTTGTACATAAAAAAAATAAGATTTCTAGTAATATTTGGAAGCCTAAAGCAAAAGTATTGGAATCACACATAAGTGCCTTCATTAAAAAAAATCTATTCTCATGTCCATGAATCTTACTCATGTAAATTTAATTAAGCTCCACAAATTTATCTGTCCTGTTCAATACCAGCATGTAGTATGTACTCAGTACTGAATATTTGTTAAGTGGAACAACAGAACCATCAAAAAGAACAGAACATTTCCTTCAGAATTCTAAGCCTCTACCATATCCCACTTGATCTTAACCAGACATAGTTATATTTATATTAATTTATTCAGCAAACAGGTTCAACTCTTTTGGAGCTATATTATAGTGTGCTGCAATCAATTCTCTGAGGCACAGGCCATATGTTTAGAAAGGGAATTGCAATCATGGGAGAAGAATCTGATTTTAAGTACTACTTTGCTTTTCTTTTTAAAATTGCATATACACACAATTCTACAATTTGTGCATTAGAATCTATTCCTCATCCTTCCCTACTACTTGCTCACCTTCTCCTTGTTCCATTCTGGCCAGGGCAAGATTATTATGTAGACTCTTGATAGTTCTTCCTTACTCTACTGCTGCCTCCGTATAACTGATTCTCAACACAGTGTCTAGTCATCAACTCATTTGCTTACTTGAAACCCTGTAATGGTTTCCCACTTTTCTCAGGGTAAGAGTAGAAGTTTTAACAATAGTCCAGAAAGTTCTGCATGATCCAGTCCCCTGTGCCCCACCATTAAATCATGCCCTCTTCAAGACCTTTTCCTTTTATCCTTCCACTTATTCCTTCTAATGCAGCCTCTCTGCTATCTGAAATGCCAGGCACATCTCATCTAGCCTTCAATGCTTTTCCTTTAGAAATCACTTCACTAATTCTTTATCTCTTTTAACTCTTTTCTCAGATCTCACCTTGTCAAAAAGGCTTATCTTTTTTTGTTTTTTTAAGATTCCAAGTTACCAGTTTTACTCATGGCATTTTAGTGGACTTTCTTAGAGTATGTGAATCTAAAGAGAAATTCCTAATGACTTTTGATAAGTAGATATGCATTTCGTATTCACATTTCTGCACTTCTTAGGCTCCATTTATCTGAAGAATATTTTTTTTATTTCTAATCTATAGAACTAAGCCAAAAGACCTGAAGGGGAAAACAACAGTCACAAAGTACATGTACTTTTCTCTAATAAGAAGGTTAAACATTTTCCTAAGTTTAAAGGCTAGATAGTTGTGCATAAAGTAACTTCTTAGAAGCAAGATTATCTCTATGCAGGAGAACCTAGAGCTGCTCACAGCAGTCAGGGTGATTTGATGTGGGAACCAAACTATGGTGTGAGGGACACACTTGTTACAACCTTCCCTTCATGTTCCAATGATGGCCCGAATTTATCAAAAAAATGCTCATTTTTAAATGTACATTCTCTTTGAAAAACTGCAGAAGTTTGTGAAGTAAATCAGATACATTTCCATCAAAATTTTTTTCAAGATAGGCTCTTGAACAAGTGGTGCTTGGAAAACTGGATTATCTACATGTGGAAGATTGAAACTAGATCCCTATGCATCGTCCTGTTAAAAAAAAAATCAACTCAAAATAGATCAAAGACCTTAATGTAAGACCTAGAACTTTAAAAAAAAAAAAGGCTTATCTTGATCACTTCATTTTATACAAAAAATTGCCTGCACTAAAAAATAGCTGATCCCCCTTATTCTGTACCAATTTTAATTTTCCCTCATTACACTCTTCTCTTCTAGCATAATACATAATTGCAAAAGTATTATTTGTCTCTCTTTACTAGTGTGTAAGTTTCATAGTTAGAAATATTTTTGTCTGGTTTTTTTTTCTCTGATGTATCCTAGGTGGACAGTGTTCTACCTGGCTTATAGGAGGCATTCAGCAGTATTTATTGAACTTCAAAATATTTTTTAAAATGGACAGTAAAGATACTTCAAATTAATAATAGTAATTTCCAGAAAATTAGGAAAAGGCATGAGATTAGGGGTAAGTTCAACAGGACTTCATCTGATGCATAAAGAAAACATGAATATTTATACAACTCAGTCCTAAAAAAGGAAGGCAATTCTATCACTTATGGCAAACTGGATGAACCAAGACGACAAAATGCTAAATGAAATAAGACAGGCACAGAAAGACAAATACTGCATGATCTCACTTATATTGGAAATATAAAAAAATTAAACTCAGAAGTAGAAAGTCAAGTTGTGGCTTTAAGAGCTGGGAGGTGGGAAGGAACTGAGTAATATGAAGATATATTTCAAAATACACAAAGTTTCAATTAGAGGGAACAAGTTTTAAAGACCTACTGCACAGCACAGTGACTGTAATTAATGATAATGCATTACAATTTCAAAATTGGGAAAATAGATTTTAAATGTTATCACAAAGAAATCAGTATGTGAGGCAACGGGTATATTAAGTAGCTTGATTTAATCATTCCAAAATGCAAACATATATCAAAACATTATACTGTACTCACACAATTATCATATTAGAGAAAATCAAATTTTTTAAATAAAATAAGTGAGTTTTAATGGGATTTCACCTTTATCTGAAATGTTTTGTTTCTTCTAGCTAAAAAGGGCGAAGTATATTCAGGATTACAAAATGCTAGCACTTGTTGATTCTTGTGTAGGTGATGGTTATATTATTTTCTGCAATTTCTTGTATTGCTTAAATTTCTCAAAATTTTACAGACAAATAAGGAAAAAGAAGAACCTCTGGTTTTTATAGCAAAACATTCCTTTGCCCTTCCAAAAAGAATAAAAGTAATGTTCTTAGAATTCCATAAAAATCCCCTTTCTTGACCAAATATAGCCATTTGGCAACTGCCCCATCCATCTCTTGTCACTGGAATAAGGAGCTTGCAGAATTGTGAGTACAGAAATAGGATTTTTTTTCATTAACTCGCCCTGACAGTCCAAGTTGAAATTACCACCAGAGCCCAGCAGGTGGTGCGCTTGTATGGGTGTTGCTGTTCTGTACCGGGGCTCCCAAGCATCAGGTCAAAATGCCTTTCCCACAGTCCTCTGTTGCTGAGTTCACAAGTTGTTTCAGTTCATCTGTGACTTTGAGGCTCCCGCTTAAGTTTAGAGCTCTAAGGAAGCCCCTCCCCCATGCTCCGAGAGCCCCTTCCCAGTGTCACAAATCCCTGCAATCTCTAGGCAGAATAAAAAACGCACATTTATTTTGGAAAATATAAAAATAAAAAATAAATAAATAGAAAGGGCTGGGGATATGGCTCAGTAGTTAAAAACTCTGGGTATACTCATTTATTTTTCAAACATTTCTCAGCAAAACAAAGGTTGTATTGCCAAGAGTTATAAAATTAGAGAGGAAATGAAAATCTGTTATTTTCACAACAAGGTCTTTTAACTTAGCCAGAAAATTTTGAGTTCCAAAACAGCTCAAGTCCCAAATGGTAGAGTTTTCACAGCAGTCTATTGATTTTAGACACTTGCTGTGGGCTCTGAATTAACCAAACTTTGAGCACATCCATTTTTAAGCTATGCTGGAAACTACTAGATAGCCTTTCCAATATCATGATTTATTAATATCCAAAATGCTGTATGTAATATGTTTATAAGATGCTGGACAGATAGGTAAATTATTCTTATTACTACAAGCACATATTTGTAGTAAACAAAATTCAAGTAATTGACAGTCATATAAAAAATGAGTTTTTCTTTATTTTCCACCCCATGTTGTCTCATTTCTCAAATTACTTAAATAACTTGTTCTTTTAATTACTGTGAAGTTTTTTGCATCTATTTGTAGACCATGAAAAATATAATTTCTAAAATTTTACCATTCACATTATTCTGAAAAAATCTATTCATTAATATTTTTATGATGGAATAGTCCAGGTGAGTGTCTTTTTTAGTAATTGAATGGTATTTGCTATGGTTTGGATGTCATTTAATTGTCTGAGTATCCCTCAAGGGATAAAAATCTTGTAATTGAAGTTTCAGTACATAGCATGGTGGTATGGGGATCTTTAAAGATGCTACAAACCTTTAAGATGTAGGACCTTTGGGAGGTCACCGTGGTATACCCTGGGGAGGCTCTGGGGAAACCTACCTGTCTTCTCTCTCTCTCTGCTCCAGTTCAAGATGCAACTCCTGGCTCTTACATGTGCTCCTACCATAATGTGCCAACATCTGCCACCTCCCAGAAGCCAAACCAATGGGGCTGTCCAGTCTTGCGCTTTGAATGTCCTAAACTGTGAGCTATATAAGCATCTCTTTACTTCATAAATAGCTTGAATCCAGTATTTCATTATAGTGACTGCTGATTAAGGTACCATTTCACAGAATACTTTTAATAATGCAGATATCCCCCTTATCTACAAGAGATAGGTTCCAAGAACCCAGTGAATGCCTAAAACCACCAGTAGAACCAAATCCTAATATATACTATTTTTTCCTGTCATGCAAAAACACATGATAAAGTTTGACTTATAAATTAGGCATAGTTTGAAATTAACAGCATAATAGAACAGTGATAATAATAACTTGTAAAAGTTATTTTAAGCTTGAGAAATTGTTTATTTCTAGAACTTCTCATTTAATTTTTTAAAAAATATATATACATATGCATATATATTTTATTTGTAGTTGGACATAATACCTTTATTTATTTATTTATTTTTATGTGGTGCTGAGGATAAAACCCAGTGCCTCGCACGTGCTAGGCAAGCATTCTACTGCTGAGCCACAACCCCAGCCCCCCATTTAATGTTTTCTGACTGTAGTGAACCACAGGTCACTGAAACCACAGAAGGCAAAGTGAAGATAAGGGATATTACTGCACTTCCATGAGGTTTACTATGTGTCAGTCTCTGGGTGTTTTACATGTCTTCACTCATCATTACTACACTATAAGGGAGGTATTATTTATTATCCCCTTTATAGATGAGAAAACTGAGACACAGAGATGATAATTTCTTCAAGGTCATAGAGCTAGTAGGTAGCACTGTGATGCAAACTCAATGCGGTTCCAAAGTCTGTAGTGTTAACTACCATGCCTGACTGATTATGTTATAAACTGCTTAACAATCTCTCTGGAAATGAACATTTGGATTGTTTACTATTTTTTTCTTTTCTTTTTGAAAGTAAGTTCATATTTTATTTTTTTTTAATTATAAAAATTTGAGGTTATTATGATGTTTGAAAGTCACTCTTTAAAATCATGAAATATGCTTTTAAATAGAAATATTAGCTAACTTTAATACCTACTTATTATCCTGACTATAAAGCTATACGTGCTCATTAATACATGAAATTGAAAATTTTTCAAGGTACAAAGCAGAATTTTCCCAAATATGGCTTCTTTACAATCACTTCTAACCAAACATTTTGTTCTGTTTTAAAATAGAGAAGAGAAAAATCCTCACTCCCTTCCCATACTCTTCCTTGATCATCCCCAAGAGGTGGGATTACAAACCTAGTTATATTCCAAGAAGCTTCATGTTACAAGGCCACATCTACTTCTGGAGCCATTTTTCTCCTTCCATGTGGCTACATAAAAAGCCAGGAGAGAACTGAATCCTCTTATCTTCTCTCAGATATCTGCTGAAATTCTTTTCTTGCCATCTCTTTTATGCCATGTATCATACTAGAGTATCCATAAGCTCTGAAGACTCTGATATAGGTTTAAAGAAGTGAGGAGACTAGGGCACTTATTCCATATACACTAAGTAGATTCCGAATAATAAAGTGACACTTTATTTTCAGGGTCAGATAGCTAATGCTCTGGGGAATTTGAACTGGAGCTCTTTGCATATTGGATATATTAAAGCTTTACCTAACATATAGTTTGTTAATTTTCTCTTAGATTGCTAGAACAAAAGTAAATAAATTAATAAAGAACCAATAAAACTTGTTTACTATTTTAAACAATACCACAATAAATAAAAATTATGTATTCATGTGTGCCAGTATTTCTTGAAAATTCATTTCTAAAAGTGGGATTACTTATATAAGCATTTAAAATTTTGGTAAATAATGCCAAACTGGACTCCAGAGAGGCTACATTCCCCATACAGGGCTGTGTTCTTGTTCTTCAACAACCCTGGATGCTATTAATCATTTTTCTTTTAATAAAACATAAAACATAAAACAGCATCATAATGTTTCTTTAATTTGTATGGCCCAACTCTCTAGTGAGTTTAAGCAGCATTTCTACTATTTCTTGCCCACTCGTATTATCTTTTAATTTCAATTTCTCACATTCTGGCCCATTATTTTATCAAGTTGTCTTGTCTATGGATTTATAGAAGATTTTTAACCCACATGCCTTGCCATCCAGTGAACTTGCATGAACCCAGGCCAGAATCCCCAGCCAGCACTGTGATCTGTGGCTCCACAACCAGAACAGGTGTCTGTGTAGGTCCAGAGGCAAAGAGCTGAGAACAGAACCCACGAAAGCAGTTGCTTGCCCAAAGCAGAATCACCTGCACAATGAAGGATAATAAAGTTTATCTGAGGGCTCATGATCTGCCCATGTGATGTTTTTCCTTTGTGGTACTGTAGTGATCCAACATGGAAAAGAAACCAAAGGGCTGCTATGAACATCCAGAAGGGACTACAGAACTAGATTAACCTGGGTTAGAATTTTGAGGCCATCATTTACTTAGAGTGGCAGCTTTGGGCAAGATGATTGTCTTTTCCCACCTCAACCTCCAGAGAAGAAGGCTTGTAAGATCTACCATGCAGAGTTAAAGAACTAAGGAAAATGTCTATAAGCATCTATTAGAGTCTGGCCACATAATACTCAATTATTAGTACTGAATAATAAATTTATTGTTATAACTATTAACAATATCAATATTTTTGGCAATGATTAAAGAGTGCAAACTTTTGCCAAATATAGTTCATTAGCAAATGACTGGCTTTGTTAACTTAGGTATGGATAAAACTGGTGACAGTCCTTCATTTTTTTCAATTAAAAATCATGCCTGCCTCTATCTACCCATTGAGTAAGTAAGTAGTCTATCTTCGCTTTCTGCCTTTGACTTCTCTTTCTATGTCCAGGCACCTCAGCTGTGCCCAGAGCCCCAGGATGGCTTTCATTGCTGGGCCAAATTCAATTGTTCTTCATGGAAGTTAGTGAACTCCTCTATTATCACTCTTTGTCCATAACAACATGGGCAGTTCTCTTGCACCAACAGTGGTTTTTAAGCAGTGAGGAGTCCCTGTGACATCTTGAGATAGACTAAACTCATTCAAGGGTCCCAATGGAGCTGGCCTGGATCTCCACTTTTCATCTTCTTAGACTCTGTAGTGCCAGGGGAGCTATGTCAGAAAGTGCCACATCCCAGTCCCAGGTACATCAACATTCCCCTGCCATCCTTGGACATCTCAGTTCCCATCTTCAATCTATAAGTTCTTCCACTTCTGCCCCAGTCCATGTCCTTTTTCTGTTGCAGAATACAATAAATTATTTCAGGAAGAAACAATGCTGGTCATTTTGGCTATCTTTTTGTCTTCTCATTTTACAAGACACTTTTCTCAGATTTAGGCAGTTTCTGAGGGTCCAATACCATCCCAGTTACCTACAAGGCAGCAGACTCACCTGGGAACTTAGGAAACTAAATCCAGAGCAAAATGGGTACAAAGCACATCACCTACCTTGCTGGAACTTCCAGGTTCAGCCATTCTTTTACATCTAGTACCATAAACACGAGATACCCACACGCAATCAATAGTGACATCAGCTGGAATTCTAAAATAGCATTTTATACAAACTATGACTTCTTTGGTGGCAGCATGCATTTGGAAGAAAATGTATTCTGAACTTTGAAGCCAATCAAATCTGTTACATAATGGGCTGGAGAAACGCCAAATATGATTTTTTTCTTCACATTCCTACTATTAGCTACCGTATTTTACCATATAATTGTCACTACCACATAATGGCTGCACCATTTTTTCAGGCCAAGATTTGGTTTATTACCTTTAACTCATAATTGTTGTATGACATAATTCTGTTTGTCATACCGTTTAAAAGGTAAACAGAAAAATACAGTGGTAACATGCCTGAAATCCCAGCTACACAGGAGGCTGAAGCAGGAGGATCACCAGTTGGAGGATAGCAAGACCCTGCCTCAAAATACAAAGTAAAAAGGGTTGGGGATGTAGCTCAATTGTGAAGTATCCCTGGGTTCAATCCCCACTACTGCAATAAATAAATAAACAAACAGAGGAGCAATGTATTCACCAGTGGCATATGGATGTACATCTGTCTTCTCATACATTGTGAGCCACAAGTCTAGAATTCCCCGTGCAAATGCATTGTCAGTATATTTTTAAAAGCTGGCTTGCATGGTTTATTTAGAGTGCTGTACTACTAATGTAAACAGATCTTATACAAGTGATGCTGAGGACAGCGCATCAGATAACAAAACCAATGACAATGTTCAGAATCTTCAGATACAGAAGATTAAATTTTTTAAGTCCATACTTTGCAACATTGTTCTAAATTTTCTCAAGTTTAATATTTTAACTATAACAAATCATTACCAATTAATGTGTTCATCTTTTAGACTAGAAAAATGTTCACTATCATGAAAATGATGTATATCAATTTTGACTATTCAATTTTAACATATATTCACAAGTATTCTGTGTATCCTAGTCTTGCACCAAAGACAAATTAGTAATAAATGATTTTTAAGTAATATCAGCACAATTTAAAAAAATAATCCACATAATGGTTGCATTCCACTTTTTCACAAAAAAATTGGCATAATATTTGCAACAATTATGCAGTGAATTATGGTCTCTCAGTTTGTGTAGTTTTTGAAAGCAATTCGCTATTAAGTCAGTGAAGTGAAAGAAACTTGTTGAAATCATTTACTAAACTGCTTTTACACATCATTTGTTTTGAAATTTAAGGACTCTGAGAGAAAAACTTGTTGGGTTTCAATAATCCACAAAATTGTGTATTTTCCTTGATGTTGCAGAAATTGGTACACTGAACTAAACATCACAGAAAGAGAAGTGAAAGTATTGCTGATTTTTTCATGGAAAGGCAGGTGTTCTTACTTAAATTGGACATGTTTACAAAGCAGAAAATGGAAAATGGACCTGGCATTCATTTCTCACTGCTGAAATGCCTGGAGTTCAGTGGAATCACGAGGTTTTATAATCTGAAGATGTATGAGCTTAATAACCTCATGGTTTCCAAAGACATTCTCAGATGGCTGAGCACAAGGAGCACACTTTGTTTGCTTGGATACTTTCGGATGTGTCTGAGTGACCAGGATCAATCTGGTTCAATATCAAGGTTAGCCGACAGGGCAGAAGGTGCAGACTGCTTTACAACCCTGTGGGTCTGGAGACAAATCCCAGAACTAGCTTATCATTTGTGTCTCTGGGCCCAAATGCTAGGCAAGGTTTGATTACATCTTGCTGTGTAGAAGCAAGTTCTTATTCAAGGCTGCTAGAATTAAAATATAGAACTGCTTTCAGGTGTGAAAACCTGGAACCTGAGTACAATGCTCTGTGCTTGACATTCTCTACTACAGACTGTACTAATCTATTAAATGCAGCAGTCTCTTTGGCTTGAATATAGTTTATCTGTGATTTTATTTCATCAAATGACTTAATATGTAACTATCATTTTTAGCAAACATCAATTCAAATAAAGTATATGTCTATTTAGATGGGGAAAGGTTGATCAATTGGTACTAAGTTATAGTTCAATAAGAATAAGTTCTAGTGTGCAGTAAGGTCACTATTGATAACAACAATGTACTATATATTTCAAAAAGCTAGAAGAAAAGATTTTTGAATGTTTTCACCATGAAAGAGAAAAACAATGTTGGAGAAGATGGATATGTTTAACCTGATATAAATATTATACCATGTATACATGTAACAAAACACCACACAGTACTCCATTAATATGTACAATTTCTGTTTTTATGTATGAGTTCAAACATATATGTAGTTAATTAAAAATAAATAAGATAGGAAGAAAACATTTTCCTTTTCTTAGTTAACAGTCCCTACTTTATCAAATACATGTGTTCCAAATATGGAGACTTCAGATTATGAAGCAGCCCATCAAATGAACAATGCAGATGTGCTCATGCTAAAAGTTTACATCTGACTACATTTTAAACAATGGAATGCAATCACTGGAGTTTAAAAACATGTTTTAAAAAAGAAATTGAAAGAAAAGAGAAAATGTTTCATTTTATGTTCTTAATCTGCAAATATATTGAGATTTTATGAGAAAAGAGAAAGAGGATCAAAAGAGAAATGAGATAGAAAAGAATATAAAGAAGTAAGAATGTTTAAATATAAGCCTAAAATAGCAAGTTAGCATTCAGCAGTGTAGTGATACTTGATAACAGCCCCTAAAAGGATATTTCAATTAGCAACACATCTCTATGCTGTCGGAGTTCCCAAATCTAGATTTAAAGACTAATATATCATTCTTCTGGGTTAAAAATAACCAAAACTGGTAGAGCAATTTAAAACAAGTAGATAGAAATAGAATTGGGAAGACAAAAGAAACTGGAGTTGGTTTCTAACTCAATACAAATTTGCTATATGTCCTTGAGTCAAAAGCAGTGGGTCCATTTTGATTCAATTTCCAAAGGGAGATGACTCTTGGTCCCTTTACAGGAATAGTATGAAGATAAATGAGACAATATACAGTAAGTACAAAGAATGTAAAAGTAGATTGATATGACAGGCTAGTTACAATGTTAATGCTATTAGAAAATACTAACTTGGCTTTTATTTTCCTTACTACTAAATAAGGAGTGTAGATATGTTCTATAACACAGCATGGTGTCTACTGAAAAGATAAATATCATATAAAAGTTTTTCTCCCCCAAAGCAAAATCATCTTGTAGAGTATATACATTAAATACTTATTAAAAGCCATAGATTAGTTCTAGTAGTTAGGATTCCAGCAAGTATGTCTACAATCTTCCTAGGAAAACCAAGGGAAGAAAATACAAGGTTGCTTGTGTGCATTAAAAGGATTTACTGAGCTATTACAAGTTAGTATTGTATCAAAGTCTTGATAAAATCCCTTTAAAATAGTAAGAATTTTAAAAAGGCAGCTATAGAAACTAATGAGTGCTTTTTAGTTTTTTTAAAATGAGTTTCAACTACTGGAGAACATTCCAATTCCCAAGACAATAATTTTGTAGAATGTAATTACCTGTAAATCTGTTGAGTTTCAAATACAAATAAACCCAGCACCAAATGGACTGTTAAGCCATATGATAATAGCTTTATCACTTAGGCATTGCAGAATTAATTCCAAGGAGACACTTTTCCAGAATTAGCACCTTCAGGGAAAAAATTCTGAGCTAAGGAATCAGAGGTGTAAGGCTCACTCTCACCTTTATGGCCATGGGACATGACCACCTGGATTCCTGCAGATCCTTAAGGTCAACATGTGTGACAGTACTCATCCTCATCCCCAAAGCTACTCCTTGTCTATGTCCTATGCTCGGCTGATGGGGCCAGGACCCATGTCAGAAACCTGGCTTCCTCCCTGTACTTCTCCTTATTCAATCTGTTGCTAACTCCCTCCAAAATTATTTCTGAACTGTTCTTCAATTATATTTCTTTCCCTCAATTTCTACTGCCATGGCTTTAATTTAGGTTCTTGTGATCCCTTATCTAAAATATTACAATCAAGCCTCAAGTGGCCTCCCTGCCACTTTTCTGTACCATTTTCACTTTGTCACAAAAGCTATCCTCCTAATACAGAAACTAGTTAAATTGTTCCTTTGCTCAAACTCCCCAAATGCAAGCATAGCGTACATTCTGATCTGGCTTCTTCTTTTCTTTGCAATAGCATTACTTCTGCCTCACCTTTCATTTATATCCAAAAGTACTGTCATTGACAAAACATGTCATATAGTTGCTACTACATCCCTCATACACTTTTCTAATTTTCTTTCAAAACCCAAACCTGAAATGATCCTCGAGGTAAAGTCTCTACCTGCTTTCTTTCAATTGCTACCTTCTCCATGCTACCTCTGGAGTTTGCTCCTTGTTCTATCACTGAACTTACCACACTGTGTTATAATTATGTATATAAACTGCCCCATAATTTATGAGTTCAGAGGAGAAATCTGTTTCTTATGTATTTTTGTCTCTCATGTCTAGCATAGTGCCTGGAAAAAAAAGTACTCAAAAAATGCATGTTGAATTGAAAAGTCTGAGCCACTAAGCAAGGAGAGGCCAGCTCTCCCCTTTGAATGTCAAACAAGAAGAAAATCTACCTTTACACCCAAGTAACAGAGGTATATGCATGTACACGTGAATACACATTCACACACACACACACACACACACACACACACACACACACAAGAAAAGAGGGGGAAGCAAAGATTAAGAAAACAATAAAAAGGCTCCACACTGAAAGAAAATGCAAATAGCTACAGAAAATTTTTCAAATAAAACCTGTGGTCAAAATCCCTGTTCCCTAAGATACCCTGCCAAAGCAGCTCACAGGAACACCTTCAGCAGAGAACAGAAAAAGAAAAAAGAAAATAAAGAAAGAAACCAGTAAGGAGATTCCAAACACAGTGTTATGAGCTCTATCATGCCCCTCCTCTAAAATTCATGAGTTGGAGTCTAAGCCCTAGTAACTCAGAATGCCATCATATTTGGAGATAGGGTCTTTAAAGACATAATAATTTACAAGGAGGTCATTAGTGAAGTCCTTACTAGAATAGGAAGATGCCAGGGAAACTTGTGTTCAGACATCACTTAGTAAAGGGGCAGTGGGAAGGGCACTTGTAAGCCAAGGGACAAGTCTGGAACAGATCTTTCCCTCTCAGCCCTCAGAGGAAATCAGCCCTCTGGCACCTTGATCTTGAGCTTCCAATCTATAGAACTGTGAGTGTATAAGTATCTGTTGTTTAACTCTAGCAAACTGATGCACATACAAATCCCTCTAAGGAGGGAGTTAGTACAAAAAAGGACTGTCTTCAAGTATCTGAAAGGCTGGCAGATGGAAAAGAAATCACAATCATTCTTTCTAGGATGACTGTATTCCATGTCAGAATAAGGAAGGATTAATACCCAGGATTAGTTGCCTTCCAGAACTGATATTCTATGATCATTAAAAAGAGACATTCCTCTTAAAAGGGTGTTAAATTATAGACAGGCCTAAGATTTGCCTGAAAGGGCTCAAAACAATTCCAGAAATGGCCACTATCTACGTGATACTTCATTTAAATATCACAGGATGGCAGAAATGGCTGGACCAAAACTAAAATTCTGATACTTTGATTATCCTTCCTTAACCACCTCCCTGATCTACATTTATTTTCCTCCATTGATTGACATGCAGGTTGAAGAACTTCCTAGGAAAAGAAGTCACAGCTGTCTACTACACATGGCAGATATAGAAATTTGATATGGTGTATGTAAAGAAAGCAACAGAAGAAATACTCTAAGAAAGGAGAGAGAAGCCCCAAGAAAGACATTCAGCTGGGATCAGGAGTGAAAGAAGTATTGGCTCTGGATACAATATGGTAGTTCCTAGGTGAGTACTAAGTACAACCATGCTCCTCACTGGTCACACACTCACGTCATGTCAAGAGCAGAATATGTGTGAGACTGATAAAATTGCCTTTTTAAATTCTGCACAACTTTTTTCAGTAGCACTGGGCCACTCTAAAGCAAGAAGTATGACAAAGGTATAATTTCTCAATCACTACGGGAATGAATATTATGTACCAGTATCCCCTCTATACTGAGCTATGTATACAGGTGAGGCACAGAGCAGCATAATGGCATACTGGAGGGGAAACATAGCTGATCAAAAGTGAAAAGCACAGCAGTGGAGGCAAAGGCCAAGCTGCAAAGTGTGGACAGCATCCAGGCTGAGCAACAGTGTGAGTTCAACATTCTCTGGTGGTTCAGAGCACTGCAAGTGGCAGGGTGAGACAAGCTTGGATCATTAGGTTTGGTCCAAGCATAGAGTGAGTGGTGCTGCAGCAAATGCTGGCCCAGGTGGCACATTAAGATTGGCCAAAGCAAAGGGTCAGCAGTATAAATTCAACCTTGGAATAATCTGTTTTAAGAGTATAGGAACTGGGTCCTGAGTGCAGAGTTCTACTAAAAGAGATGAGGAGTATCAAAATGTGGTCTGAGTTCCCTCTCTTATACAGGTGAACTGAATAAAGCTCTGGATACAAGTTTTAAACCTAAAGGTGCCATTATTGGTATCTGCAACTGGTAAAATTGGCAAACATTTACTAGGCAGAAGCTCTACATTACACATATGTCCTTTAAAGCACATTTCAAAGAATATAGTTATAAAGGGACCCTCATGGCATGCTGTAAAATCTGGGCACACTGCCAAATGGAACATGACAGTGAAGAGTGGGTCTGAAGACATTCAAGGGCAGGCAGAGTGTTTCCATTAATCACCACTGATGAGCTCTCCAGAAGGGTCTGACCCCTAAACCCAGATTCCCAGAGGAAAGCTATGTTGTTGGAAGGCCTTCTAAAGCTTGCTGCATTCTACAGCCATTTGGAGAAGAACATGAAGCATAGGAACATAGAAATTCAGACTTCCAGGTGGCTAGCGTGGTTCAGAGAATCCAGACCCAGCTGGCAAAAATGGCAGCGGAATACGAGTGAGGTGACTGAGACCCTAGTTCTGTCACTGCCAGAAACTAGCTGGCTGGCCTTACTTCCTACTTCTCTATATCTCAGTTTCTTCTATCATACAGCAGTACTGTCATCTAACTTACTTGAAGTAGGAAGTCTCCCTTGTTTATGGGAATTATTTGTATGTGCATGCTGATCAAACCCATGGCCTTGCAAATGCTAGGCAAGTATTTTACCACTGAGCTACAACCCTAGAACTTTTGGGAAATCTAGTGAGTGATTATTATATTTCAAGTTCTATGTTCAGTGAATGTTTATTATATTCTGTCATCCTGTTAGGAAAGCTTATAATCTATTATTCTCATGGATAAGCTCATGAAAGAAAATTATAATACAATAAATTAATTTCAATATCAGAAATACAAAAATTGACATTAAGAGGTGTACAATAGAAATATTTACTAAAAGTAAACTAATAACCTGATAATAAAGGAATAATTGAATAAATCACAGAACATTCATATCATAGAATATTAAGTAGCCATTAAATGGAAGCTTTTATGAAGATGTTTTTTACTATATGAAAATTTTTAATGATTTTGATGAAAAGATATTTGGAATAAGATAAACTCTGCTAAGATTAATCTTGTAAGATTCCATCTTTGAGCTCTGATGAATTATTGTATCAATTAGACCTTCCACTATAAACAGTTAGGAAACTGAATAAAACATGTAGCAAACAAGGTAAGAAATTCAACAGGCACAGTACTGATAGGATATAAAGAAGTAAAAATCTCTACTCACAGGTAGACAAACTTACAAGGAATCTATTTAAAAAGTCACTAAAACTATTAAAGATATGATCAGGATCACAAAACACATTCAGAATATGTCCTTTAAAGCACATTTCAAAGAATATAGTTATAAAGGGACCCTCATGGAATGCTGGGTAAACATAAAAAAATGGACTGGGAAAATTTAACTACAGCTATAACTTGCAGGACCACTCAAACATACATGATTTAGGATTTATTTAATAAAACCTATTCAATGCAAACTAAAAAAATATTACTGGAAGAAATTAAAGAAGATCTCAACATATGGGAAAATATACCAGACTTAGGAAATCCTAATGGGGTTCAAAAAAACAGACTTGGAAAACACCTGGCTCACAATTCAAGAGTGTGCTTAGGAGACCAGGAGAATACCAAGTGTGGAGAGTGTTTTCCCTGGGGAAATGCAGGTTGTAGAGACCTGAGAGATCCTTGGTACCCCCACCCTTTGAGTTTGGCAGCTTGCAGGACCAATTGGGGCTGGCCAGGAATATGATATGGTAGTCTGGAGAGACTGTGCACTTAGGGACAAAGCCCAGGAGGCCAAGAAGGGCAGGATCTGCAAGTGGTAAAGGGGGTGAAGAATCGGCTCTACCATTGCATGAGCCAAACCCAGGGGAGACTCCTGGGGCATAGCTCCCAGCATGGATCAGCAACTGCCAGGCTCTAGAGGTGTGCTGATATAAAATCCTCAGACCAACTGCCTCTTAACAAAGTACCTGGAGTCTACCTAAACCTAAACACCGCCTTTAGGAACTCTGCCTATGGGAACTCCTCTCATAGAACTCTACAGTTAATCCAACTTGGGTGGAGCAGACAACACTCTCCAACAAGCTCTACCTCATACTGCCAAGAGGGGAAGCCAAGCCAAGAGTTTTTGAACTACAGATAGCAACCTGAGTAGCAACACAAAATGAGGAAGGATTTGACAGCCTGTATCCACTATTCTTACATGCAATACATACCTCAAGAAGAAACATAAAGAAAGATATTTGTGAACAGACATGAACATGTATTCTTACTGACAATTTTGACCATCACAAAGGAAACAATTCCTCAAGAAAGTTTTTTTTCTACTTTTCTTTTTCTTTCTTTCTCTCTCTCTCTCTCTCATTTTTGAATGTGTGCTGGAAGGTTCATGGACATGTATACATATACACATTTGTCTCTTTCTCATTTCAAGCATTTTGGAAGGTAGTTATTTTTCATGACTCTGTCATTTGAGGTCTAGAGATTTTGATTAGTGTTATGGTTTGGATAAGGTGTTCCCCAAAAGATCACGTGTGAGACAATGCAAGAAGGTTCAGAGGAGAGATGACTGGATTGTAAGAGTCTTCACCCAATCAGTGATTTAATCCCCTGATAGGGATTAACTGAGTGGTAACTGAAGCAGTAGGGCATGGCTGGAGGAGGTGGGAATT
Source organism: Xerus rutilus (assembly GCA_028644305.1). Classification (NCBI taxonomy): domain Eukaryota; kingdom Metazoa; phylum Chordata; class Mammalia; order Rodentia; family Sciuridae; genus Xerus; species Xerus rutilus. The sequence goes on from CM053410.1 coordinate 38,002,704, forward strand.
GAGGTGTGGCTTTGGGTATATATTTGTATCTGGGGAGTGGACTCTCTCTCTACTTCCTTGTCACCATGTGAGCTGCTTCCCTCCCCATACTATTCCTCCATGATCCTCAGCCTCACCTTGAGCCCTTAAGAATGGAGCAGGCCTTCTATGGATTGAGACCTCTGAGACTGTGAGCCCTCCAATAAACCTTTTCTCCTCTACAATTGTGCTGGTTGGGTATTTTCGTTGCAACAGCAGAAAAGCTGACTAAAACAATTAGTATGTTTGGGTTTTGTTTTGTATTAGTTTTCACTCATCTATATCTCTTGATTCTCTTTTGTTTTGCTAACAGACAAATTCTATTATTCTCATTTTCACTCTTCCTATAATTTATTACTTCTATTTTCTCTCCTCCTTCCTCATAATTATCACATCGTACATCTTTTTGGCATTTTCTTTGTTCAACTTTTGAAATTACAAACCCCTTAACAAACTTACTGTTTTTACTGTTGGCAATGGCTCATAATATCATATCTGCTTATTGTATCAATTAACCTTGAAGATGTCATAGAAGAAACCAAGTATTTAGTTATGTTGTTTGCATTGGTTGTTGTTATTATTTGCCTTCCCCCTAAACCATGAGGAACTAGAAACCTTTAGGGACAATATAAGATCATTGGGTAGAAACTCTGCTACTGATAGATGGGTAGATACACAAATAATATGAAAAAGCAAGGGAACGAACCATCCCAAACAAACCAAAACACTTCAGTAACAGAATCCAGTGACACCACAGTACAGGAAATGTTAGAGAAGGAATTCAGAAAATTCATAGTTAAACTGATCTGCAAGGTAAAACACAATGTAAGGAGTGAAATCAGAGAGAAAATACAAGAAGTGAAAGATCACTTCAATAAAGAAAGATTCAGAAAAAGAAACAGAAATTCTTGGAATGAAGGGAATCAATAAACCAAATTAAAAATTAAAATGGAAAGCATCAGCAACAGACTAGACCACTTGGAAGATAGAGTTTTGGGCAACAAAGACAAAATATATAATCTTGAATATAAAGTTGACCATGGAGAAAAGATGTTAAGAGACCATGAACAGAATTTTCAGGAAATATGAGATAAAATGAAACGCCAAATTTAAGATTTATAGGGATAGATGAAGTCTCTGAAATAAAAACTAAAATAATGCACCATCTTTTCAATGAAATACTATCAGAAGTTTTCCCAAACCTTAAGAATGAAATGGAAAATCAAATACGGGAGGCATACAGGACTCCAAATATACAGAATTACAAAAGACCCATTCCAAGCTATATTGTTATGAAAATGCCTAACATACAGAATAAGGATAGGATTATAAAGGTTTCTAGAGAAAAACCAACACATCACATTTACAGATAAAGCAAGCTGGATTTCAGCTGATTTCTCAACCCAGATTCTAAAAGCTAGGAGGTATTGTGATAATATTTACCAAGCTCTGAAAGAAAATGGATGCCAACCAAGATTACTATAGCCAGAAAAATTAAGCTTCAGAATTAAAGAGGGAGTAAAAAACTTCAAACAATAAATGAAAGTTAAAAGAATTCACAACTAGAAAGCCTGCACTACAAAACATACTCAATAAAATATTTCATGTAGAAGAAATGAAAAATAAAACCAGCAGAGGAACTACACTAAAAGAATAATCATTTAGGAGAAACTAATTCAAATTAAAAACTAGGAATAAATCAAAATACAAGGGAATAAAAATCATCTTTCAATAATAACCTTAAATGTAAATGGTCTAACTTCATCAAAAGGCATAGGCTGGCAGATTGGTTTAAAAAACAAAACCCAACAATACATTATCTCCAAGAGACTCCCTTCATAGGCAAAAACATCAATAGACTAAAGGTGAAAAGATGTGAAAAAATATATCTTTCACATGAATCTCATAAACAAGCAGGGGTAAAGTAGACTTCAAGCCAAAGTTAATCAGAAGAGACAAAGAGGGTTATTTGATACTGCTTAAGGGAGTCATAAAACAACAAAAAATCATATAGTCATAAATATTTATGCTTCAAACAATGGAGCATCTATTACATCAAACAAACTCTTCTCAATTTCAAGAATCAAACAGATCACAATACAGTAATACTTGGTAAGTAATACTCATCTCTCATCACTTGATAAATCTTCCAAACAAATACTAAATAAAGAAGATATGGAACTAAAATATGTAATTAATAATTTAGATTTGACAGACATAGTAAAATATGCCATGCATCAATGACTGAATATACTTTCTTCTCAGCAGCATATGGATCATTTTCCAAAATAGACCATATGTTCAGCCCCATAAACTCTTAGCACATACATAAAATAGACATAATACCTTGCAATTTATTAGATCATAAAGGAATGAAATTCAAAATCAATGATAAGATAGTAAATAGAAGCTATTCTAACATCTGGAGATTAAATAATACCCTATTGAATGATGAATGGAAAGCAGAAGAAATCAGGGATGATTAAAAAATAATAGTAAATAAAAATAGTGATACAACATATCAAAACCAGTGGGATACTATGAAGGGAGTTCTAAGAGGAAAGTTCATAGGATTGAGCTCATTCATTAAACAAATAGAAAGACACCAACTAAATAATCTAACATTATATCTCAAGACCCTACAAAAAGAACAAATTAACATGTAAATCAATAGAAGACAGGAAATAATTAAAATCAGACCTGAAATCAATGACATAGAAATTTTTAAAAATTCAAAAAAATCTACCAAACAAGAAGTTGGTTCTTGAAGAAATAAAATTGATAAACCCTTGCCCAAATAAAACAAAGAGGAGAAAAAAACCTCAAATTATTAAAATTCATGATGAAAAAGGAAATATCACCACAGATTCTATTGAAATAGGATAATCAGAAACTCCTGAAAATTTATACTCCAATGAATAAGAAAATCTTCAGGATATCAACAAATTTCTACAGACATATGGCCTACCCAAATTAAATCAGGAGGCTATAGAAAATTTAAACAGATCAATTTCAAGTAATGAAAGAATGAATTGAAGAAGCCATCAAAAGCCTACAAAGAAAAGCCTAAACCAGATGGATTCTTAGCTGAGTTCTACCAGACCTTCAAAGATGAACTAATATCAATCCTCAGCCAATTATTCCATGAAACAGAAAAGAAAAACACCCTTCTAAATGCATTCTATGAAGCTAGTATCATCCTATTATCAAAACCAGAGAAAAACACATCAAGGAAAGAAAACTTTAGACCAACATCCTTGATGAACATAGATGCAAAAATGGCTAAAATACTGGCAATTTGCATAAAAAACATTTAAAAGATAACACACCATGATCAAGTGGGTTTCATCCTAAGGATGCAAGGTTAGTTCAACATAAAGAAATCAATAAATGGAATTCACCACATAAATAGACTTAATGACAAAAATTACATGATTATCTCAATAGATGCAGAAAATGATTTTGACAAAATATGGCATCCATTCACATTTAAAAGACTAAGAAAATTGTAAAAGCTATATATGCCAAATCCAAGACCATATCTTTCTAAATGAAGAAAAAATGAAAGCCTTCTTCTCGAAACTAGAACAAGACAGGAATGCCCTATTTCACCACTTCTATACAACATAGTTCTGGAAACTCCAGCCACAGCAATTAGGCAAAACAAAGAAATTAAAGGTATACAAATAGGAAAAGAAGAGGTCAAACTATCTGTGTTTGCCAACAACATGATCCTACATTTAGAAGATCCCCCAAACTACACCAGAAGACTTCTACAACTTAAATGAATTCATCAAAGTAGCAGTATACAAGATAAATACTAATAAATCAATTGCATTCCTATACTCCAATGATAAATCTACTGAAAAAGAAATTAGGAAAACCATTCCATTCACAATAGCCTCAAAAAAAAAAAAAAAAGAAAAAGAAAAACTTGGGAATCAATCTAACAAAAGAAGTGAAAGTCCTCTACAATTAATACTATAGAACACCAAAGAAAGAAATTGAGGAAGACCTCAGAAGATAGAAAGTTCTCCCTGATGTTCTTGGATAGGCAGAATTAATATTGTCAAAATGTCCATGCTACCAAAAGCACTATACAGATGTAATATAATTGCTATTAAAATTCCAATGACATTCTGTATAGAAATAGAAAAAAGAGTCCTAAAATTCATTTGGAAAAATTATAGGCCCAGAATAGCCATCAAATGGAAAAGGAGGAAATCTGTCCTTTTCCTTAACAAGAAAATGAAGCAGGGGGCAACAACACCAGACCTTAAATTATACTACAGAGCTATAGTAAAATAGCATGGTATTGGCACCAAAACAAGCATGAAGACCAATGCAATAGAACAAAAGACACAGAGACAAACCCACATATCTACAGTTATCTCATACTAGAAAGGAGCCAAAAACAAACATTGGAGAAAAAAATAGTCTTCTCAAAAAATGGTGCTGAGAAAACTGAAAATCCACATGTAGTAGACTGAAATTTAACACCTATCTCTCACCCTGCCCAAAACTCAACTGAAAGTAGATCAAGAACCCAGGCATTAGACCAGAGAAATTACGCCTACTAGAAGAAAATGTAGGCCCAGTTCTCCATCATGTCAGCTTAGGAACCAACTTCCTCAATAAGACTCTTAAAGTACAAGAAGTAAAATCAAGACTCAATAAATGAGATGGTATCAAACTAAAAAGCTTCTTCACAGCAACGGAAACAATCAAGAACGTGAACAGAGAGCCTACAGAATGGGAGAAAATCTTTGCCACCTGCACCTCAGATAAAGCTTTCACCTCCAGGATATATAAAGAACTCAAAAAATTTAACACCAAAAAATCAAATATCCCAATCAATAAATGGAACTGAACAAGTACTTCACAGAAGAAATATGAATGATCAACAAATATATTAAAAAATGTTCAACATCTCCAGCAATTAAAGAAATGCAAATTAAAACAATATTGAGATTTCACCTCACTCCAACCAGAATTGCAATTATCAAGAATACAATTAATGAATGTTGGTGAGGATGCGAGGAAAAGGGTACACTCAGACATTGTAGGTGGGACTGAAAATTAGTGCAATTACTCTGTGAAGCAGTATGAAGATTCATCAGAAAACTAGGAAAAGAACCACCATTTGACCCAGTTATCCCACTTCTTGGTATATATATTCAAAGGAGTTAAAATCAGCATACTACAATGACACAGCCATGTCAACATTTATAGCAGCACAATTCCTAATAGCTCAGCTATGGAACCAACCTAGATTCTCACCAACAGATGAATGGATAAAGAAATTGTGGTATATATACACAATGGAATATTACTCAGCCATAAAGAATAATGACTTTATGACATGATGGATCTAGAGACTATAGTGCTTTGTGAAATAAGCCAATCCCCCCAAACCAAATGTCGAATGGTATCTCTAACATGTGGATGATAACCTACAATAGGAGGGTAATGGGAAGAACAGACATTCAGTAGACTAGACAAAGGGGAATTAAGGGAAGGGAGATAGATAAAGGAAAGACAGTGGAATGAATCTGACATAACTTTCCTATGTACATATATGAACACAACACAGTGGCTCTCAACAACATGTACATCTACAAGACTGGGATCCTAATTAGAATAAGATATATTCCATGCTTGAATAAATGTATCAAAATATATTCTACTGTCATATATAACTGAAAAGAAGAAATAAAAATTAAAAAGAAAAAAATTTTCAAAGATCTGAAGAGATGCTTCATAAAAATAGAAACATGAATGATCAAGTCACATAAAATGATGCTTAATACAATTAGTCATTAGGCAAATGCAAATTAAAACCACAATGATTGGCAACCTCATGTATATTAGAATGTCTAAAATTAATGAAGTCTGAACATACTAGCATTGACAAGGATGTGACGAAAACAAAACTCACTTACGTTAATGGTGGAATATTCAAAATGATATAACCACTTTGAAAAGTACTTTGGCAGGTTTCTTTTTAATTTAATAAAAGTACACTTATCATATAACCTAGCCATTCTAATCCTAACTTTCTACCTTTGAGAAATAAAAACATATGTCCATACAAAGACTTCTACATGAATGTCCATATTAGCATAAAGAGTTAGTATATTGTATTCACAATGGACAAAAACCAAGGAGAATGTTTATCAATGGATGAATAGTAAGCAAAATGTTACATATTAATACCAGAATATACTATGTGGTCATTTATATCAGTAATAAAAAGGAATAAACTCCACATTTAAAAACAAACCTGAAAAGTAAGAATTTGATCAGATCTAAAAATTAACTCAAAATAGATAACAGATTAAAAAATAAACACAAAACTATAAATATCCTATGAAACAGTATAGGAAAAAATATCAGTGACCTTGGTTTGTCAATGACTTTTTAAATACAATATAAAAGGCACAATTCGTGAAAGAAATAACTGACCAGATAGACTTCACTAAAACTCAAAACTCTGTTTTATGAGAGACACTATTAAGAGAACGAAAAGACAAGCCAAAGAGTGGGAGAAAATCATTTGCAAAACACATCTGATGAAGGATGAAAATAGACAAAAAACTCTTAAAACTCAGCAATAAAAAAATAAATAACCTTATTTAAAAATAGGCAAAAGACCTGAAAAGATACATCACCAAAGGAGATATAAAGAAAGCAAATAAGCATATGAAAAAATGCCTGACCTGATATGTCATCAGGCAACTGAAAATTAAAAGAACAGTGAGATACCACTCTCCATCTATTAGGATGACTAACATCCAAAACACTGACAATACTAAACACTTATGAGGATGTGGAGCAACAGGGATCCTTATTCATTGCTGGCAGGAATGCAAAATGGTAAAAACATTTTGGAAGACAGTTTGGCAGTTTCTCACAGAATTAAACATTCTCTTACATATGGTAATATGATCTGACAATTGCACTTCTTAGTATTTGCCCAAATGAGTTAAAAAAGAAAACACCCACAAAAAACTTGCACACTGATATTTACAGTAGCTTCATTTATAACTGTTCAAACTTGAAATCAATCAAAATGTCCTTCAATAGATGAACAGATAAACACACTGACATACACACGCAATGGAATATTATTCAGCACTAAAAAATGAGCTAATATGCCACAAAAAGACATGAATGCTTTTTAAAAATAGTTTTAGTTGTAGATGGGCACAATATTTTTATTTTATTTATTTATTTTTATATGGTGTTGAGGATTGAACCCAGTGCATCATGTGTACTGGGCAAGCACTCTACCACCGAGTTACAGCCCTAGCCCCACATGAATGCTTCTTAAATGCATATTGCTAAATAAAGAAGCAAGTCTCAAAAGGCTACACACTAATAAATTCCCATAATATAACATTCCAGAAAAGTTAAAACTAAAGAGTCAAGGACAGAGCATGATCAATCAGTCATTACCTGGGGTTCAGAGAAGTGTTGGATGAATAGGTGGAACACAAGGGATAATTCAGAGTAGTGAACTTGTTGTATATGATGTTGTAATGGTGGATACGTACCACCACACATTTGTCAAAAAACCCAGAGAATGCATGAATAAACCTTAATGCAAACTGTGGACATTAGCTGACAACAGTGCATCAATCAATACTTGCTCATCATTAAGTAAACATGGTTGAATTGAGGAAAGCTGCATTCCTAATCAATCTGTGGCTCAGGATTCAAGCAGCGTGAGTATTGCTTCTCAGCAAGGTAGTTCACTAAACTCAATATTGGACATTCAAAGTGTCTAGGAACTCAGAACTTTGGATATGACAAACTAAGGAGAAAGCACATATTGGGGCTGAGCTGGTTGTAGCAATAGTGCTGGGAGTGGCAGCAATAGCAGCACCGATTCACCAGAGGGAGGGAGAACACAGAGAAACACAGATTTGGTATGGAAAAACCTGACATCAAAAAAGCAGCCTGAACCTAGCTGATCCAGAGGCTGTACTTTGCTCTGGTGCTTAAAAAGTGCTCTGTTTCCCAAATGGCCAAAAATAGCCAAATCAAAGCCATCTTGAGGAGATCAAACTGTGGCTGCAGCTGAAGCTGCAGGAGCCCAAAGATCAGGGCAAACATTACTACACTGTCCTGGAAAGTGCCTATTTTTTGGCTAGGGTGTGCTCAGGTGTTCAAGTTGGAAAAGAAAAGGGGAGCTCAACTCACTTCTCCTTCGTCTGGTAGCTCAAGAGACCAGACAAAGTGGCCCAGGAATCTGAACAGATGAGTGTGGATATATTCAGGGACTAAGCCTGTGTGAAAACACACCCCGTAAGGCTGTGTTTGTGGGCAGCTTTGTGTGTAGGCCTGGCTCCCCTGATTTCTCCTGAGATACACACTCCCATCAGAGATCTGCAACCGGCATGCTCTAAGGCTATGTGGATCTAATTGGTCCAAAACAGACACCATTCAACAAATCCCCTGAAGCCTGATTATACCTAAGCCCCACCTAATGGAAGTGCACTATTAGAACTCTGCAGAAGCTTACCCTTGGAGTGCACCAGTCTGGTCTGTATGGACAAAGCTCCAATGGACAATTCTTCTTCATCCATCCATCCCACCTCGTACTGATGAGAAGGGAAGCTGAGTCTTATCTCAGCCAGTCATAGGCCACTCCAACTGGCAGCTCAGAGAACAAGCCCAAAACAGGAAGGGCTTAACACTGCCACCCTTGCTGTGTCTCTCAGAAGAAATTAAAAGAAAGACAGCTGAGCACAGACAATGACCATCCATTCTGGTCAACTATTTTGACCACCTCAGTAGAGATGTATCCTGTATTTTTCATGAATAATCTGTGTGTGTGTGTGTGTGTGTGTGTGTGTGTGTGTGTGTGTGTGAGAGAGAGAGAGAGAGAGAGAGAGAGAGAGAGAGAGAGAGAGAGAGAGGGAGGGAGGGAATTCTTGCAGTGCTGATTGGCTCATGGACATATATACACATGCTTATTTGCTGCTTTTTATCTCGTTTTTGACATTTTTAAATGTAGTTATTTTTCCTTGCCTTGTCTTTTGAGGGTTAGGGTTTTTTGTTTTGTATAATTTGGTTTTGTTTTGTATTGTTTTTATTTGTTTGATTCTCTTGTCTCCTTTCTGTCTCTTCTTCTCTGGCTAAAGTCCAAATTCTATTGTTCTCTCTTCCTCTCTCCCTTGACTTTGCATCTCCTATGTTTCCTCTTCTTCCTAAAAACCATCACCTGCTACATCTCTTCTGCATTCTCTCTGTTCATTTTTTGAAATTGTAAACTCTTTTCTACCTTCACAGAATATTTTTTCTCCTAATTAACTGTATTTTTACCATCTTTCAGAACTAATTGGTTTATATAACTCCTGCCCACCCCTGCCCATTAATGCTGAAGCAATCATTACCGCTGTGGATGACAGAGTTGACACCTGCTGTTTGTTCAAAGCCAGATCTAATTCATGGTTATTGTTTTTACTGTTGACAATTGCTGACCTCACCTTTTCTGGGTTTTGTGGTAATTAATGTTGAAGATGTTATAGTAAAGGACTGGGTACTTACTTTAATGCTGTGTATTGTTTGCATTGGTTGTTGCTATTATTTGTTCTCCTTTATTCTGTGAGATGCTGGCAACCTGTAGGAATACCAAGTTCAGAGGATAGAGACTCTGGTGTTGAACCAAAATTAACCAAAAGACAGCACACCTTGTCCCACACACAAATTAACAACATTCAGTTTTTAGATACACTTTCATACAAAAAAATAGAAGAGATAAAAACCCAGATTAATGATTAGACTATGTAATTCCTACCCCATTCAAGTTGTGACTATTCATATACTGAACAACATATACTGGACTATTTATATACTTTGACACCTCTGTCAAACACCTGAGTCAGTTATGGGTTTTTATTGTTGGTACTATTATTAAATTCTGACCTCACCATTCCTAGATAGGAGGCAATTAGTGTTATAAGATGTCAAGGTAGACACTGGACATATATCTTAAAGTGTACATCTGTTACTGACATTAGTGCCACTCTTGGCTTCCCCCACCCAGAGGGCCTAAAAAGAGATTGGGACACTTCAAGATCAGAGAGTAGAAATCCTGCAGATGAGAAATACTCACATCTCAACTAAGCAACAGTGAATCCATCCCACACACAATCTAATCCCACCTGAGCCCTGATATTACTTCAACCCAAAGAAATGAGGAGACAAAAATCCCAAACCAACAAGGACCCAAGGAAGAATAATCAGAGAGGGAAGGACCTAAGGGCTCACCCCTTGGCATCTACTCATGTATCAATAGCAGACTCAGAACAAATAAGATAACTACACACAAAAGGACACACATAAAAAAAGATGAAAGAGAATCCATCTCAATTGATGTGCAAGTCCACGACCTCTGAAAACATGAGGAAACAGGCAAATAAATCTCCCCTCAAAATTCACAATCTTCCATCAAGGGATCACACTGATAGTGATGTGGATGAAATCTCAGAGAAAAATAATTTACAAATCAATTATTGAAACATCCCAATGAACACTTGAGCATGGTGGCACATGCCTGTTGTCCCAATGGCTCAAGAGGTTGAGGCAGGAGGATTACAGGTTTGAAGCCAACCTCAGTGACTTAGCAAGGCTCAAAGCAAGTTAGGAAGACCCTGTCTCAAAATAAAAAAGCGCTTGGGATGTAGCTCAGTGGTTGAGAGTCCTTGGGTTCAATCCTTGGTACCAAAAAAAAATGTTCAATGAACTAAAAGAAGATCTAAGGAATGAATTAGAGAGTAATTACAGGAGATGAGAGACCACTTCAATAAAGAAATAGAAATAGTGAAAATAAATCAATCAGAACACCTAGAAATGAAAGACACAATCAAATTAAAAATTCACTTGAAAGCATCACTAACATATTAAATTGCATAAAAAATAGAACTTCAGCCCTTGAAGACAGAACATCAGGCCTTGAAGACAGGGCATATGACTTTGAGTACACAAAATGCAATAAAGGGAAAAAATTATAGAACATGATCAGAATATACAAGAACTCTAGGACAACATCAAAAGATCAAACCTAAGAATCATTGGGATAGAAGAGAACATGGAGATACAGACTTAAGGCATAAAGAACACTTTCAATGAGATAGTTACAGAAAATGATTCCCATATAAGAAACAAAACAAACATATACAAGAGATGTGCAGGACCCCAAATAGACTCATTCAAAGGAGAAGCTCTCCAAGACATATCAAAATCAAAATGCCTAACATAGAAAATAAGCAAAGAATATTAAAAGCTGCAAAAGAGAAATATCAAGTCACATTTAGAGGCAAACCAATAAGGCTCATTTCCAATTTCTCAATACAGACCCTAAAATCAAGAAGCATCTGGAATGAGACATTCCAGGCTCTAAAAGAAAATAACTACCAGCCAAGGTTACTATACCCAGCAAAGTCAGTTTCAAATTCAAGGGGGAAATAAAATCTTTCCATGACAAGTATAAACTACAAGAACTCCTCAGCACAAAGAATATTCAAAGATAAACTTCACACAGAGGAACTAAAAAACAATTCCCAAAGCTCTCAAACAGAAGGAGATCAATAGAATAGTAATCCACTAAAGCAGAATCAAGACAGAGTTAAATATAGCAAAAATTCAAAATGGCAGAAAACACATATTCTTACTAACACTAAATGTTAATGGTCTCAATGTCCTAATTAAAAGACATAGATTACTAGAAAGGATCAAAAAACAAGATCCAACTATATGTTGTTCACCAGAGACTCGTTTTATAGGCAAAGATACCCACAGGCTAAAGGTAAAAGGATGGAAAAAAGTATTCTTCACATATGGACCCTGAAATCAGGCAGGAGTAGCTATTCTCTTACTTGATAAAGCAAAAATTAATCAAAAGAGTCGGGTGGGTTGTGCATGCTTGTAATCCCAGTGGCTTGGGAAGCTGAGACAGGAGGATCATGAGTTCAAAGCCAGACTCAGTAACAGTGAGGCATTGAGCAACTCAGTGAGACCCTGTCTCTAAATAAAATACAAAATAGGGCTGGAGATGTGGCTCAGTGGCCAAGAGCCCCTGAGGTCAATCCCCAGTACACTCACACACACAAAAAAATTAATCAGAAGAGACAAAGGAGGCTACTACATACTGGTAAAGGGAATAGTCCAACAAGTACACATTTATGCCCCAAACATCATTACACCGAATTACATTTAAAAAATAAAAGAAACTCCACAACATTAAATCTCTAATAGACCCCAACATATAATACTAGTCATCAAAGCATAAAATCAATAAAGATATCTTCAACAGAAATAATACTATAAGTCAAATGAATCTAACAGATATCTATAGAATATTTCACCTCAAAACAGCTGAATTTACCCTCTTCTCAGTAGCATATGGAACTTTTAAAAAAATCAACAATAGTCTAGGCCACAACAAATCTTAGCAAATACAAAAAAAATCAATATAATCCCATACATGCTCTCAGATCATAATGAAATGAAACTAGAAATCAGTGGCAAAAAAAATAATAGAAACCACATAAACATATGGAGACTGAACAATACTCTCTTAAATGAAGAATGTATCAAAGAAGAAATGACAGAACAAGAAATTCTTATAAATGAATGAGAATAGAGCTACAGCCTATCAAAATCTGAACTTAACCTTTATGTATAAGTAAAAAGAACCAATCAAATATAAATACATGAGTGAAAGGAAGTCTAATAGAGTACAGGAAGGAAAACAGGAGTGGGGAGAGAGTATGAGAGGGAAAAGGGGGGATCATGAACCACAATCAATTTCCATGCATGTGAGTTTGTCAGGATGAACCCAGTACTATGTATAGTTACAATAAGTTTAAAAATTTTTCTCAACAATGATACTAAATGTAATATGCAAGATGTTAACAGGGGGAAGTGTTTGGGGATGGGAGAGGGAATATCTGGGAACTTTCTGTATTTTCTGCTCAGTTTTTCTATAAATCTAAAACTGGCTTAAAGACATAGTCTACTGGGCTAGGAATATAGTGCAGTTGCCTGCATGCACAAGGACCCTGGTTCAGTCCCTAGCAACAGATACACATGCACAGCATTTGCTAATAAAAGACATTTAAAAATAATACTGAGGATAAAAATTTGAAAATAAATTCTGGCAATGATAGCAATAAGAATGCGAACACAAGCAAATATTTGTGATAATGAAACTCTAAGAAACAAAAGGAACAAATGACTGACATCAGAAAAAAAATGGATCTATTTCAAAAATACTATGCTGAGTGAAAGAATCCAGGCACCAAAGAGTGATTCCATTTATCCAAAGCACTAGGACAGGCAAACTCATCTTCAGTGATAAGATCCATGTCAGTGGTTACCTGTGGCAGGAAGCTGGGAGAAGGCTTGTTTCTGGGGAGCATGAGTGAGTCTCTGGCTCATCACTTTTTGGGTGGGACATTATCCATCTTGATTATGGATTATTGGTTATATGGACATACAATACATATTTATCAAAACTGATCAAACCTCACACTAAAAATGGGTATTTTTTTAAGGGTAAATCATACCATGATATATTTCATTAAAAAAAAAAACTAGAGAGGGAACAACACAGAAACTCCAACCAAAGGGAGCAAAAGAGGAAGAAAGGAATAGAAAGAGGACTAGATGCATTATAATAAAATATTAGTAATGATAACTTTAGGAAATGGGTCATAGATAAGTTTTATTTTCTTCTGAAGACCTTTTTATATTTCTATTCTTCAAAACTGAATGTGTATTCCTTTTATAATAGAAGTGTTATGTTAAAAACCGGACTATTATTGAGGGGAAGGCTAGGTAGTTGTGGCAGTCTGTCCAGAAAAGAGAGTCAAGAAACTGTTCACAGAGTAAGTGACTGTTTTGGATCTCACAGAATCAACAGAATTTTACAGGATTTCACCAACCACAGGCAAGAAAGGACTTCTGCAGGACTGCAGGTGGAGGATGCACTGGTAATAAGCAGAAATGAGCTTGCTCAAGACAGGTTATTTAAGCTGTAAAATGGAAAGATTGGAGCTTCCCTACCATCAGATTTTTGGCAAGAAAAGAAAAAGGTTCCATTCAAGTCAATCTTTCAGGGCATCAGGAATGGTGGGACCTCTGATTCAGGATTTTTAAAGGGATTCCCTGGAATGGGGGGGATGTAAGGAGCTGGGTTTGCAGCTTCGTCTGCACACAACTGTGAAGGTGTTAAGTTCTGAAACCCAGTACTGAGGAATGATGACAGTGACTTAGTGAGACAGGACATCTCGGGCTTGGCTCTTACTGGTGATTCTGCACCATCTGTTCCCAGAGGTCCACTTCTTACCTCAAGGCCTTTACATATTCATTTGTAAGAAACCCAGAAATTCAAAATGAGCAAGCTGTTCATGGCTCTTCAGAGACTGCTGCTTTGCTAAAGTGTCCTAAAATAAACTAAACACCATTTTTTCTTATGTTACAATTATGTTTGGACACACAAATTTTCTTTCAGTCGTTTTTTAATTTTTTTTAATTTTATTTATTTTTTTAGTTGTTGATGGATCTTTATTTTATTCATTTATTATTTATATGTGGTGCTGAGGATCGAATCCAGTGCCTCACACATGCTAGGCAAACGCTCTACCACTGAGCTATAGCCCCAGCCCTCAGTCGTTCTTTTAAATAAAAAATTTCATAACTGTAACTGTGACACTCTTCAGTTTTGTTTAGGTATGCATTTTCTTAATAATTACGTGTGTGTGTGTGTGTGTGTGTGTGTGTATGCGTGTGTACACATATTCTTTAACTATTAGTCTAGGTTCCTCTTTTGCTGCATGGAACAGCTCATTTATTGCCTGAACTTTATTTTTAAAACACTCAATACTGGGAGTACATAGCAATGCCTCAGTTCTAGGCAACCCTTTGTCTACAACTTACCTCTGCATTATAGAATTTTCTCACTAATCTTTCCTCTTTAATCTTGAGGATTTCTTTAAAAACTTGGCCCAGCCAACCCAGTGCTACATAGTACTAGTACATAGTATCCCAAGTTTCTCAAATTTTAATATGCCCTCAAATCACACCATGAACTTGGTAGCTGCAGACCCTAATTCAGTGATGTTGAGAGTAGGCGACTTGGGTTCTCCATTTCTAACCAGAGTTATGGTGAATCTCATGCTGCCTCTTTGAAGACATGTTGAATACAAATCTAAGGAAGAAATACATGCATACTGTGCTTTGATTTTTTTCCCATTTATTTCCTTGGGGCATGGAAGTCTGTTCCTTTCATTTATTGCCTTGACCTCAACTAAGAGATATCTTAGGTTTAACTGATTTAAATTATATTCCTAGTTCCCACTGGTAATTTTACATGTTTAAAACTTCTTGACAGCCTATCTTTAATATTCTTTTGTTTTTATATTCTTAGTTCAATAAGCTTACATACAGCACCTTCTTTTTAGAAATTCATACTAATGTTTTGGGGTAATTATTTTTTAACTTAAATTTTTTCTTCTCTGGGTTATTAATTATGAATCTAGAAGAGAAAATTGAAATACTCTCTACTCTTCCATACCATTTATAGCTAGACAATAGATGCATAGATGAATGAATAGAGGTACAGACAGAAAAAGAGATAGATAGATAGATAGATAGATAGATAGATAGATAGATAGATAGATAAAATGTCCATAAGCACACTTGTAGCTGAAACACCAGATTGTCAAACTTTGACAAGGTAAACACATTAGGTATAGTCCAGCTGCATTGAATTCAAAACCCAATTTTATAAAATGGTACAACAATAAAAAGTAGTCATTGCATATTTTATCTGAATACTTCAGATATTTAGACCATTCCATGAGTTGGGCTCTGTTCCACAACGAAAATTTTCCAGGTAGCCCACTGTTTGATTTTGCTCTCAACTTTCTCATTTTTCCAGTTGAATGTTGCCTCATTCTTTCTCTTGAAACTCTGCCTTCAGGGAGAGTGTATGTCCTCATTCTGTGGCACTGTGTTCCCCATTTTGAAAATTGACTTCAGTCTCCTGTTTGGAGCTCCTGTGCTTCCCTTCACACTAATAGAACTTTGACTCCATGAAATTGCAGGAGTAAAGTTTCACACATATTCTTAAAATTTGACTCATTTATGTCCTTCCTTTCCACCTTCATTCTTAATATTCTGCCACTATCAAAATTTTTATATACCTGCAGCTCAGGAACGCTAGATATTTATCATAGGCTTGAAATTCACAATCTGCTTGCTAGTCACTATCATTTATATCTGGATAAGCAACATATCAAGCTCAACATATCTGTTAATTTCTTACTGCCTTCATAGTCTACTTTCCATACATACAGCCATACATATGTTCTATGAATACACTCTACTCTCCTTTGATGTTTTGTCTCTCCTCCCCAATCACCAGTGTAGACGCATAGTACAGTGCAGCATTATACTGTATAGCAACCCCATGCACTGATGAATGTGCAAAGCAATCTATACCCGCTATGTCTCTTAGTTTAGGCTCTTATAGCAGATTGTGATAGACTGGGTGGGTTTAATAACAAACATTTATCTCTCACAGTTCTGGAGGCTGCGAAGTTCAAGATTAAGGCACTGCTAGATTCAGTGTCTGGTAAGGACAATGCTCCTGGTTCATAAACCTGACCTATATACATTTCTAGTTAAGGCTCATTAGAAAAAGAGGTTAGAAACATGTCAATTCCTAATATCTGCTGTAGTTTGGATCTTGACTCTTTCCAAAGGCCCATGTGTTGATGGTTTGGTCCTAGCCTATGACACCACTGGGAGGTGGTAGAACCTCAGGAGGGAGCACCTAGAGGAAGAAAGTTAGGTTATCAGGAACATGATCTTGAAGGGGATATTGCAACCTCAGTATCTTCCTCTCTTTTTGCTTCCCAGATGCCTTGAGGTGAAGTCTTCCTCTATCATGCACTCCTACCATGATGTACCACGCAACCAACAGGGCCAAGCAACCACCTCTGAAACCATAAACCAAAATAAATGTTTCCTCATTTTAAGTTGATTATCTCAGGTATTTGTTACAGCAAGGAAAGCTGACTAGCACACTATCTTAGGATACCTCACTATTACATAAAGTTAGTAATTTTCCTAAATTATATTCAAAATGTTTTACTTGACCAGTTGCCACACTTTGACACTGGTCACACACTACTGTCTTCTTGAAATGAAAAGTAAGAACAATCTATGGGCTTGACCAAGGAAAAAGAAAAGTTGGGAGGCCTCACAGGGATAAAGGCATTAGTCTTCCCTTTTCCTGAAGTTCATATTCAATGTCAAAAGTGCAGGGGGCACACAGAAAACAGTAGTCAGTCTAAGCATCAACATGCAAGGTCAGAGCAGAAGGCGGACAGAGGGGGTGCTGCATCTGGGTAGTGTTAGTTATTAGAGTCAGAGAACAATTTTCACATCATGGGATGGGCAGGCCCAGAACAAATGAGAAACTTTGGGAACAGAGGATTAGCAGAAGCCAGGTAGGAGCAGTCAGACTCCCCTCTCTACCTCTGCAGCTGGAGGCTGCCACATGGTCCCCCAGGGTAGATGGAGAGAAAGAGAAGAACCGTCAGTGTGGGCCCCATGGGACACAGACCTCTCTACGCCCATCCATGCACTCCCTTGGGAACCTCCAGCATAGGCCAGTTACAAACTATTCATGTTCAGCCTTCCCTGACTCTGAGGAGGGTGCTTCTGCCTATAGTGCCAGGTGAGACACCATCCCCATGGAACCAGCCCCAGAAGCAGGGCTCCAGCAGAGAGAAGCTGGAAATTCAAAGTATTCAAAATCATACCCCCTACAGCTTCCTTCTTAGCATTCCTGACTGCAAAGTCTCTTTTCACAGCTAAGTTCTGCCAAAAAGGAACTAAGCAATGAGCTTTTCTTTTTTTAACTTAAAATGTGGTCCTTAAGAATGAACCCAGGTAGGTATCTCAGAAAACTCCCTTTCAATCTTTCATCATCTCTAATAATTACATTTGCCTTTGCATTGGTGTGCCTTCTATTTTTCTCTCTGGATTCTAAGGTTAGGTGTCCTTCCTGACTTTTCTTCTTTCCTAATTCTAACTCGGGCCAAATGACACTTGCATACCCTTTTCACAGGTTATGCAAGATGTTATTTCTTCTCCGTGCCCTACAGAGCCTTGTTCTGTACATCTGGCATACTCAGGCGTGTGACAGCCCCTATTTAAATGCTCCACAGATCTACATGAACTGCCTGCACATGCAGGGCTGCAGCACATCCCTTCCCCTGCAAGTAACAGGTTTAAGCAGATGGTTTATTGCAGGTTCCACGGGCATGAATTTCCAATCACTTTCTTCTAGGTTCCACATCTGTCCCTATCATGGGAATCACTCATTTACTCACCATGAGCATCCTGAACCACACATCACATCTCAAGCCAGCAGGCTGCCTCTGCACCAGGCTTTACGTAACAGAAACGGCTGGTGTTTGGAGATGGTTGCTGCCTCAAGCCAAGTTTATTTTATATTCCAAAATGACCATAAATTGTTCCAAACTTGTTTCTGACTCTCTCATCCACAGAATCTCAATCATGGAAAAATAACATCACCTCATCATCACCAATTTCATTAGGAGAATTCTTACATAATCTCCATATCTCAAGGCCTCCATTTTTCTTTCTGCAAACCTTCCTTTTATGAGACCACAGATGGTACCCAATTTAAGATGTTTTGACTGATGAACTTTTAACTTTGTGAAGGTGCAAAAGCAATACTCATTTCATAGAAACCATACTTTGGATCTAAATTTTGATCTTTTCCCAGGCTAGTGATACATGGTACAATACTCTCTTGTGCAAATGGGCAGAGGCAGTGAGCAACGGCTCTCAGTCAGCCATGCAATCACTGGGGAAAACAAGTGATTTCCTACACTGCTGCTAATCTAGAATGTGCAGTAGGTCAGGTGAATTCCGTGTTTTTCCAATTCCTGGTATTTCCAGCTCATGGAAGATTTATCAGGATGGAAGCTCACCATAAGTCAAGGAGCATGGTATTTGAAAATCAGCTAAAACAACCATAAATTTCCTTAATTTTTTTTGTCTTTATGGGTAAATAAATCCAAGTTGCCCTTACTTGCCTTGTTTTTATTTTGTCAATTTTTCTCTCTGCTCATATTTGCTCCTCTTGAGCTGTGATTTACTTCACAACTCTGCCAAGTCTGAAGTGACAAGACAGTCTGAGGATGAAGTGCCTCTCTTATTGCCCACTCCATGGTCAGTCCCTACCACACTGCCACATCCATTTTGTTCTATATCAATTTTCTCTCCCTTCATCATGCCATGCCCTTATCTAAAAGGCCCCCCTGAAAGCAGGGACCTACACTGTCAGCTAAGTAGCCAACCACATTGCTAAGAGGGCAGGACATAGAATCATTATTTCCTTTAGTTTAAGAGATGCTCAAACTTACAAATACATGTTAGCCAAGTCAAATAGACATTTTGCCTCAGCTGAACCTCAGTTTTAACAGCAAATGATACAAACTGACTTTTATCTCTTACTCTAGAAGCAGGCACCAAATCTCTTTTTTCGCAAATTTCCCATCCCTTCTCTAGTTTCCCCCAACCATATTCTGGCTATGAACCTAACAGATGTTCAACAAATGCTTCTTCACCAGCATCCGGCACCCTTAGGCCCAGTGAGGAGCCTGGGCTATACAGACTATATTTTATCCAGTAGGGAATCCATTGATATTTTTTTCTTCTCCAGGCAAAGAAAAAGAAAAGTTCTAGAACTGGATTCTAAGCAAGTTCATAAATGAAAAAGAAAAAAAAAAGCCAACAAGATACAAGATACCAGAAGTATCCCAGGGAGAAACACAAGCAAAGACATAGCAACCCTTCTATAATTGGAAGAGAAGAAATAATATGTTTGATATTACTCAGCTGTTATTTCTATTTTAGAATGTCTTTAACATAATTTTGTTACAGACATATTAGTGTTCAAGGAAAATTGCTGAATGAATAAGTGGGTGCAAATAAAATTGAGGGAACAAATGGGGATGTGAACAAGAGGAGAAAAGGTCTGGAGGTTAAATTTTATTAGCTTGATTTGCAACCCTAAAAATCACTGGTTAAAATCCAACACAACCTCATCTGGATTTAGATTCCTTGTGACTTAGAGAACAAACAGGGTTTGACAAATTATTCAAATGTTGGAAATAACCAAATATGTAATTTATAATCAGACCCTTATGGTAACTTAATGTGTTATGACAAAAGGTAGATGAAATTTGATAAGGTCCTTACATATTTTGTCATGTTTTATGTTAAATTATGTAACCACAACTCTCCCATTAATTTCTGGCATCAAATTGGTGTAATGGAAATAAAAAAGAAATTATTGCCAGAACTTACATTCAGATGTTCCCTTTTGTTTTGCAATCATCATTGGCAGGGAAAGTCTTTCTTTCTTTAGCATCTCTGCTATATAACTAGGGACACTTCTCAGACCACAATAATATCTCAGAACACCGAATTATGTTCCTACCAGAAAATTTGTGCAACAGGGAAAAAAATCAGAGCACTAAAATAAATTTAATTCTCTTTTAAACTGCATAAGGCAGATAAAACTGGGGGCCGAAGGAGGGGGGACCTGTCTTGCTTGAATTTTTGCTCTCTGAAAATGGAAGGCAGCTTTGAAGAAAATAATACTCCATACAATTACTCTTGAAAAAGCCAGTTTCAACTTCAGTAGGCACAGATTGACACCTCTTTCAATAATTTTTTTTAAATGGAGGTTTCTGCTATTTAATGTCATATAAGGTAAGGATTAAATAGCTTCTACTGCAGCCTTATCAAACATCACTTGATTATGTTCCTACTGGCAGTTTTTTAAAAAGTATTGCTGGATGGATTCACATTCTTTTTACTTCATCAGACTTTGAGAGACTGTTTCTACAAGAAGACTAAGTAAATGGCAGCTTAAAAACTGCCAGTATTGTCATTTACAATTCTCTCTTTTGTCCTCATATACACAATATGCACACACCAAACTAAGTTTTAACACTCATATTTTTAGGGATAGCTAAAAAGTTACAGAATGCTAACACAGTCCTAAAATGATTGTGACACTGATTTCTAAGCACCTTTCAATACCTGCTCCCTCAGAACACCTTTAGATGTTAGCTGGTTATAGGACTTCCCAGAAGAAGTTTTACATGTGTTGGCCTGCACAGCCAAGTGCAGCGTGTGACTCAGTTTTAGACAAGAGGATGCGTGTGCATGTGATAGCACAGCTTCTAGAATATATTCTAAAGGGGAAAGTGAGTCCCTTCTTGTCCTTATTCCATCTGGTATCTGAAAAAATAGACTGGCCACTGAGAAGAAAGGACTCTGGCCCCTTCTTGTCTCTCTCTGATTCCGTGCATACATGAAGTGAGCAACTCCTGTGGCACAAACTTCTGCCATCATGTACTGTGTTACCGCAGGCCCAAGGCAACAGGGCCAACAATCATGGACTGAAACTTCTGAAACTATGAACCAAAATAAACCATTCCACTCTTTAAGTTGATTATCTCAGGTATTTCATTACAATAACAGAAGCTTGATTAACATACCTATATTCTTACTACTAAAGAAAAAATAACCACCTCTCAGATGCAAAGCAGAGGGCTAAAAAGGTCTTCCTCTTCCTCTAAATTTTCCTTTTTGGTGGGCCATACCGTGTGTGTGTGTGTATGTGTGTGTGTGTGTGTGTGTGTGTGTGTATGTCGCCACATGCATGCACGTGCAGGTGCAATGGGCAAGGGAAGTGGGATAGCATGCAGGAGGCAATGAAATGGAGATTCAGACCTCTTAAGGTCATGAAACGCCCTTGGTTTAAATACCAGTTTTCCTATATAGCTATTTAAATAAGTTTTCTAATTTCTGTAAAACTGTTTTCTAGTTATGAAAAACAGCTTCATCTCTCTCTCACACTGTTGCTGCAGAAATTAATTGGGATAACATATTTAAAATACTGAGCATTTTACTTAGCATGTAAGAAGAGCACAATAATATTGTTCTTTGCTTTCTTTCATGTTTGGATGTATTGACTCATTTAAGAATCATTTATGAAGCACCATGTACTATGCTCAAACTGGAAAAGCAGGTAAATGGTTCAGAACAGGATGATTCCCTCACAGGGCTTTCCTGTAGATGGCAAAAGAATACAGTAGAAGCAGAAAGAAGAAAGTTTGAAAGAACAGTTTGTTTTCATTTCTTTAACTTCTTATATGAGTTAATAAATGCTGACTGCAGAGCCTTTAGGAAATCTAGATAAGCAAATGTAAAAAAAATATTCCTAATTGCTCCACTCAGAAATAACCATGTTAATATTTGGGAGTATATCTTTTCTATCATTTTATTTCTGTATTATATAGTCTTATATAATAAATATACAAGTTATAGAAAATACTATACTATATACTTCATTTTTTAAAAAACTCCTCTTCTGACTTGAAATTCATGAAAAAAAATTACTTGTCATTACAATTTCATTTGCTATATGGTATTCCTTTGCCTGAATATACCAGAATTTATTCAACAATTTCTGTTTTCAGATATGAAAAGCTTTTTCCTTTTGTCTTTCTTATATTAAAATTAATGCTATCTTAAAGATACCTTCTATAGAAATTTTCCCTGCTATCTCTAAAATAGTTCCTATTCCCCACAATTGGTCCCTGCTTCTTTTCATTTTTCTTATAATTTTAAAATTATGCCAGATGAATGGATTTAGTGTTGTTTACTTCACCAGAATAGAAGCCCAAAAGGGCTATTAACTTTGCCTTCTTCAGTGGAGTACCTCCAAGGCAAAGAATTCTGCCTGACATAGAGCAGATGTCAACAAATATTTGTTAAATAAATAAACGAAAGAGTGAATATTGTGATGAACATTCTCAAAAATGCATGCATAGCCAGGCATGGTGGCACACTCCTGTAATCCCAGAGGCTTGGGCGGCTGAGGCAGGAGAATCACAAATCCAAGCCAGTTTCACCAACTTAGTGAGACTGTAAGCAACTTAGCAAAACTCTGTACCAAAATAAAAAAGAAAAAGGGCTGGGGATGAGGCTCAGTGATTAAGTGCATTTGGGTTCAATCCCTGGTACAACACATGGACAGCAACTACTTTAATAGAAATTCATTAAAGAAAAAAATTTACAGTGTTAAATTTTTTGATGTACGTTGTCAAATTACGAGACAAAAGAAGTTTTCTACTCTCCCCAAAAGAGAAAGGGCTCATTTTCTGTATCCTCACCAGTATTTGGTAGTATCACTTTTAAAACATTAAAAGTTCTACTATTCTTTGATTTTCAACTCTTTGTTAAATAAAATGAGCAATTTTCATGTATTTATTGTTCATTAATACCTGAGAGAAAATAAGGGAAAAGTTTGGACATCATTTCTTGTCTTTTTCAGGCTTTAATATATAGCAAGTAGACTCTATAGAGAAATAAAAACGGGCAGGAAGAGTAATAATTGCAGGACAGGACTTTTAAGTATACCTAGAGTTATGATGAATTGATAATTAAAATCTAATAATAAAGTTATATTTCTAGTACATGTGAGCCATTACTCTATATCTTCATATCTATTTATATCTACCTATACACCTGTATCTATATCTATATATCTTTATCTTTGGCCTTTGCTTCATGCTATTTTTTCCATTCTTGCCTTCTGATAGTCTCTTTTTCTTACTCTGTATTTTGTTTTGCTTGCATGTTTTCTTTTGTCTTAGTAGAAATGACATTGGCAATAAGATGGGTTACACAAGGGATAGGCTGTGAAGATGTATGACCTCTTTTTAAGGAAATGTTCTGGTTGCCAATAGCTGTGAAACACATCACTCTATAGCTCAGTGGCATAAAGCAAGAATGATTTTGTTATGTCCAGGGATTCTGTGGATCAAGAAGTTGGGCAGAGGACACTGAAGGCTTATCTTTGCTTAAGTATGTCTACAGCCTCTACTTGGGAAGATTCTAAAGGCTAAGGGTGACTTGAATGGCTGAATACAGAGATCAGCTAGACACCCTATTACTCACTCATCCAGAACGTTAGCTGGAAAAACTAAACCCTGGACTGAGCTGGGACAGTCACTGAAATTGTTACATATGACCTGTCCATAGTGTTAGGTTTCCTTACAGCAACAGAGAAGTCATAATTTTGTATAACTCAGAGCTCCAAGATTAGTGTGTTTTAGAGCTGTAAGGTCTTTTATTACCAAGCCTCATCTGCCACATAGCCACATAACATAACATACTACTTACTAATAACATACTAACATACTTTAACACAGCATACTAGTCAAAGCTTAGTGAGCTACAGAAAAATACCTAAAACAATGGGAGTATAATTATGTGCCAAACTACATACAATGACTGTTCAAAGAGAAAATGGAAATTCATAAAAGCAACAAAGCTGCCAGGGTTGGGGTGGTCAGAGGCTAAGGCACTAAAACAAGACTTTTGCTTTTGGGTAGAATTTGAGATCTAACTCCTACAGTGAGCAGGTCAAGAGGCGGAGGAAAATAAGAATGAGCAAGAAAGGTATAGAGCTCAGGTGCCTGGAACATCTCAAGCTGAGGGCATTAGACTGGGATGTCAGTCATAGGTGGGCTAGACAGACAATAACTAATGAAGAAAAGGGATTCTCTGGACTCCATTCAAAAGAAAGTTATTATAGAATCTTTATCAGAAAACCATGTTTAGAGAATGACTAAATGTCAAGCTATGAAGGATGGAATAGAAGGATGGAAAGTTAGGGGCAGTCATTAGGAACAATAACCACATACTACCTATGGTAGTAGTAGTAGTATTTTTTTAATGGACTCACTTTTTAAAAACTAGTATGGTCATTCCTCAATATCTGTGGGGGATTAGTTCCAGGACCCCCTCTAATTCCAAAGTCTATAATGATGTCCATGACCTACATGCATCCTCCTATATGCTTCAGATCATCTTTGATTTCTTTTAATAACTAATACAATGTGCAAGTTATGTAACTAGCTGTTAATACTGTAATGTTTAGGGGATAATGGCAAGAACAAAGTCTGTACATGTTTAATACAGATGTGATTTTTTTCAAATAATTTTGATCTAAGTTTGGTGGAACCTAAGGATGCAGAACTCACAGATACAGAGGAGAGTTAACTGTACATTTATATAAAAAGGAATTATGTAACAGTACTGTACATGGAAGACTACTGAGTCCTCATTCCCCTCCATGTCCATATCTCTCTCTCTCTCTCTCTCTCTCTCTCTCCTGCTTTCTCCCTCTTTTTCTGATTTTCTACATGGGAGATTAATGGTACACAGTGGTTAAAGGCTCACTAGCACTGAATTGAGAATTTCCCTTCACTACACAGGTAGGATTAAAAGAATATTGAAAAAGGAATCAATGGCTAATTAGGATCCAAAGTTATGTCCCATCATGTCTGAACCTCCTAAATTCTCTCACTCACCATCACTGGAAGTGCTTCATGTAGTCTCAGGCCAAAAAACCTGAACAGAAAGCAAAGCAGCTGGACTGGAATAGATATGATTACACTGTACTTCTCTGTACCATACCAGAAACAATCATAGTAATTGGAGTAATAACATTTATTATAACTTATCATAGTTATTATCACTCATTTTTATAAGACCTTCACCTTCGGCCCTCCTTAGCTTTGCCACATTTGTACATCTTCCTATTTCATTAATAGAAACACAGTAAATTCTTAACGAATATTTACAAACAAAATGAATTAAAACCAAACTATAGGGCTGGGATTGTGGGTCAGTGGTAGAGCGCTTGCCTCGCCTGTGGGAGGCACTGGGTTCAATCCTCAGCACCGCATATAAATAAATGAATAAATGAAGGTCAATCAACAACTAAAAAAATTTTTAAGAAAACAAACTATAGCTATCTTGAGACCAAGCACTTCTCACTAGAATTCAGATACATGAAAGGCTGAGGAATAATGCAAGG
The DNA here is from genome assembly GCA_028644305.1 of Xerus rutilus. Classification (NCBI taxonomy): domain Eukaryota; kingdom Metazoa; phylum Chordata; class Mammalia; order Rodentia; family Sciuridae; genus Xerus; species Xerus rutilus. The sequence goes on from CM053410.1 coordinate 38,028,742, forward strand.
AAAAATCCAAATAGAACTTCTTTCAGTCTGTAGAATGTATTATGTGGCTGGAGGAAAACAAAAGACTATTTGCTTTCTCAATTCTTATTTGTTCAATCTAAAATTAAGATATAGCTTGAAAGATATCATATAAATACAGTGTCCGAATAAAAATCTAGAAATGGGCTAGAATGCTAAGGAACAATTCAATTGTTAATCTCACCTCTCATAATTGTAGCTACCACCATGTACTGAAGACTCCTATGTCCATGTCTTCCTAAATTTCAGAAACACATCTGGCTCTCCATATCTCTATCTTGATGCCTCTTAACAACCTCAAACTTAGCACATTCAAAACATAACTATTTGTCTTTCCCCTCAAACTCTGTGCTTGCTTCTACATTTATGACTTTGGTGGCCACCATCTAGGAAGTTAGCCAAGACAGGAAACAGTGATCCAGGAGTAGTCCTCCTTGATTACTTCCCATATCTACTCAGTAACCTAGCATGCATATTGCCCCTCTTAAGAAATTCATGTAAATGGGGAACATAAGAGAAATGGAGGAACTCTGGATGCGGCAGGAGGGAGGTGGGAGGAAGGAAAGGGGAATGGGTATAGTAATGATGGTTGATTGAGATCGTCATCACTACCCTTGGTGCATGTATGAAGACACAAATGGTGTGACTCTATCTGGTTTGCAACCAGAGAAAAATTGAGCTCTATATATGTACTATGACTTGAAATGCATTTAAATAAAATATTAAATTAAAAAAAGAAATTCATGTAATACGTATTTAAATAACCTCCTGTTAATGAAGAATAGTAACAGAACAAAATTGCATAACCAAATACTTATTATAATTAACTCACTAAAACTGCTAAATGTCAATAATTAGGGAAAAATAAAATATACGACACTGATAAATGTATGGCAATCTTTCTTGTATTTATCTAAGACAAGTCTCAGGAAAATCATAAATAATTAAGATTCGGATTTTTGGATTTTTCCATAAATAATCATAAATAATATATTGCTACGTTTGTGGGGGCTTGTGCATGGATGTGTGCACGTGTGTGTGCATGGGTGTGTGTGAGCACATGTGCTGTGTGTGCATGTGGATGTGTGTACCTCCTGACTTCTGTAAACCAATTTACGAAGAAGAAATTTTAAAAATTGATGTAGGACAAAGAGCAGTGTAGCAGGTCCAATTTGCCACTCAGTACCACCCTCCTCCATTTTTGTGGAGAAGAGGCTCTTGATTTTGATGAGTTATCAGCAGTCCTGTGCTTCAAAGTGGTCCACATCAAAGAAAGGCCTCAGACAGGGAAATTTCCTACTCCGCTTGTCAGTAACTGCCTTACTGATAGCCCTGTGGAACTTTCGGTCAACAAGATGTGAGGGTAAATCCAGAGGGAAAGAGCTTTTGAGAAATATTTCACTGCTCTTAGAAAGGTACATAAGATCAAGTGCTCTCTCCAGGCCCTTGAATTTCTTCTTCATAATGATGATATGGTACCTGGAATTGTTGATGGCATTTTGTCACTTGAGACAGGAGCTAGAAGCTGGGGATGCAGAACAGAAATATAGAAAGAACCTGGGGAACTGGACCACTTAATGGAGCTGCTGAATTAACCAACACAACTAATTTTTATGTGAGACAGCAAATTTCCTTTCTATTTAAAACCTTCTGACCTGAGTATTCATTTCGTCAAGGCCGAATGCATCATAATTGGGAAAGATTAAACAAGTATGAGTTTTTTCTAGTTTGTATTTTGTTTTGTTTCATTTCAATATTACAAAATACATGTTTAACATTTCTTCTCTCCTGAGAAAACTACAGGCAATAGTTTGTATATATTTTAGTCCTTTTTGATGTAAGAGAATGAGAGGTTAAACACACCAAGAGGAGAACAAAGGCAGGTACAATTGACTTAAAAGGAACAAACCGCACAAAGTCCCCGTTGAGGTACCTCTCCAGATGCATTCTTCTACTCATTCCAGCCCTTTAAGTTTTGTCCAGGGGTGCCAGATGATTTGCCTTTGACTTATTCTTGGAGCGTTTGTAAGAAGACTGGACAAATATAGGTGTCAACTACTATCATTCAAGGTCTTATTGGACTCAAACTGCATGAGATGCCAACCTCTGGCACTCTGCAATCACTCACTTGAGAGTCATCATCCCTGAACAAAACCAGAAGGTTCCTCAATTCACTTTCAAACTAAACAAATTGAATCTTTAATCATAGAGTAATTATCAGCATGCTGTTCTTTTGCAATTACTACCTTCATCCGTGAAAGCATTTCTTTATACTCTGACTTCTAAAAATAAATTCTAAAGTCTCCCTTAAATAAACTTATAGCTTAAACTTACTTTTTATCTTATGCATTTATTTATCTCTATTTTAGAAATGCTAAAATATCTATTTTGGTTATTTAGGGAAAAAATATTTTTTTCCTTCTAGAGTGAAACATAATTTTCCCCACAGACTTTCTTTCTTTCTTTTTTTGAAAAATAAACTTTGGAAATTATTCTGAACTTTAAAATTTTGCTTAAAAATTGCAATTCTATTAAAGTGTAGCATAAGATATACGATTCAAATCTTGAAAAATTAACATTGATATTAAATTGATGTTTTGAAGCTGTTTCCCCTAAAAAAAACTCTCAAGTAATTTAATACATTTTATTCTGTTTGTGTTACATCAGCTGTCTGTCACAAAATATCCAAGAAAATCAACTTAATAAAGTAAAAGGTTTATTTTCGCTCAGTTTCAGAGGTTTCAGCCCATGGTCATTTGGCCCTGTAGTTTTGAGCTTGTGGTAAGGCAGAACACCATGATAAGAACATGTGTTAGAGCAAAGTCACTCAACTTATGGAAGCCAGGGAGCAAAAAGAGAGAGAGGAAGGGACCAAGATCCCACAATTCTCTTCAAGGGCATGCTCCCAATGACCTAACTTCCTTCCACCAGGCCCCACCTCCTAAAGGTTTCACCACCTCCCAACAGTGCCACAGGCTGGTTCCCAAGCCTTTAGTATGTGGGCCTTTGTAGGGGAATATTTAAGATCCAAACTATAGCAGAGTTCTGAAGAGAAAAGAACAATGGAGAAATGGTTCATTTTTACTAGATACCAAGAGGAGATTTCTAAATAAAGATGCATTCTTTAACAGAATATTGACATATTATAATTACATATATTTATGGGATATAGTCTCACATTTATTGCAGAATTATTCACAGTAGCCAAGTTAAGGAAATCAATCTACACATGCATCAACAAATTAATATATAAAGAAAATAGGCATGCACGTCTTTTTTTTCTTTGTCAAAATTTTAACACACTTTATTACTTTTACCAGACTGAACTTCACAATAATTTTAAGTAAGACTCATAAAATTTATTTTCTAGAAACCTTTTACAACATTATACACACACACACATATATTTGATTTTTTGATAATTTAGGTTTTGCTTTCACTATCCTTTGCCATAGTCTAGAAAAGTCATATAATTTAGTTTAGGACAAAACCAGTCTCCTCGATGAACAAAAACATTCCATAAACAAATCCATAAAATAAATCTTCCTCTATATACACATGTCCTATTGGTTCCGCTTCTCTGGAGAAACCTAATGCATACAAATAGCTTGTCTGCCTATTATTTGTACTGATGGTAAAAGTTTAAATAGTTTATTTAAGCATGCACTTCTGAGTAAGACTGCGATGAGCATATTTTCCTCATACATTTGTGATTTTCTTATATTTCAGACATCATGGTAAGATCTTATGATATTATCTCATTGGAGCTTAAGGTTCTACATAATGGACCAGAGAAAAGAAGACCTACTCTCTGAGCTATGAATTAAATAAAAAGCATCCTCAGACCTCAAAATGAGAGACAAAGGACAACCTTAAGGTCCCCAAAGCACTTGGAGGCAATGTGCCCGGGTTTTCTTCCTAAAATTCTACTGCCCAGCCACACTCCCACACACAGACTAACCAGTCTGCTGAGAAATCATCACATTCCTCACCCTACTGCCACCAGCAATTCTAAGCAGAATGATGGTATCATAAAAGCAGTGTGAGCACAAGTGCCGGAGTTGAAATGAAAAGTAGTAAAAGTGGCTTGGAGAACACAGTGAGTGAAAACCAAATATACAGCACAGGCTGGAGACAGTAAAAAAGTTCCCATTTTTTCTCAAAACTTTATGGAAAACACTGTTGCCATCATACAACACTGGTAAATATAAGGTCCATTTGCTATACAATTCTTAAGCGGCAGGGTATAGAATTGTAATGCCGGGAGGTGCCTCTGGTGCTTCAGTGCTGTCTTTGCTAAGTTATTATGTAATGATAAGCCAGCTGCAATTAAGAAGGAGCCTATATATTATATATATATATATATATATATATCTCAAAACTACACTGAAATTTCACCTCACTCCAGTTAGAAATGGTAATCATCAAGAAGACTAATACTAACTGCTGGTGATGATGGGGGAAAGAGGAACTCATACAATGTTGGTGTATGTAGATTAGTACATCCACTATGGAAATCAGTAGGAAGTTTCTTCCAAAGACTAGGAATGGAATTACTGTATGACCCAGTATACCACAACTCAGTGCTTATCCAAAACAATAAAAGTCAGCATACTATTGCAATACATGCATACTCACGTTTACAGTAGCACAATTTACAATAGCCAAGTTCTCTAACCAGCCTAGATGTCCCTCAACAGATGAATAAAGACAACATGGTATGCGTACAACAGGGTGTTATTCAGCCATTAAAAAGAATGGAAGCGTGTCATTTTCAGGAAAATGGATGGAATAGGAGAGTATCATATTATACAAAATAAGCCAGATTCAAAAAACCAAGGCTCATGTTTTCTCTCATATGTGGAAGCTAGAGAGAAAAAAGGGGGAAAAGGCAGGAAGGGTGGTTACAGATCTCATGAGAAGATATCCCTTCTCTTCTAAAGGAAAGAGTAAAAAGAGGTACTAGGAGATGAAATTCATCAAATTATGTTATGTGCATGCACAAATATGCCACAATAAAACTTCCTACTCTGTATAATTATTATGCACCAATAAAAATGTTTTAAAGAAATTCAATCTAAATTGCATGACATCTATTCTCTATTTTGAAACACCCAGGTGTGAGGATGATTGGACAGTGATGCCAAACACCTTTGTTGCCCATGAAGATTTAAGTCAATGAAGACTATGAACTTCCCAGTCAGGGGCATGAAAGACTCAGGATGGAGGCCAGCTGATGCTGCTGAATTTATACATCTTAGGGAAGTATGAATAATGAGCTTCTCAGGAAGGAATTCAGCCTGAAAAACAAAATAAGAAATCAAGACATGTTCTAGGCACTGAACAATAGGGGCAATTTTGAAAAAGATGGATTTCCTACCCCTCACCTTAAAGCTTTGCTTTCATAAATTAATAGGTTTCCTAGGAAGAGAAAGAGGGATTAAAGTTGGTTTCCACAGAAAATCTCAGAGTTGTAGGAAGCATAAAGCAGCACTACTGTGAAACCAAGATGATGGTGTGGAACACAAAAGTGGATGGAAGAGATTCTCTTCCCAGGTAGCCAAGTAAATAAGGCAGGCCTAGCCCTAGTCCCAGCATCTGCAAGTGCCTTTGACAGCCACAGAAGAGCAGGAGAAAAGGTGATCACAGTGGGGCCACCATCTTTAGAAGCAGCAGGGACCACATCAAGCAAACAGGCAGCCCAGCAGTTTTCCAGATAGCCAGGAGTGGTTGCCTTGGCAAGGGTACTATCTCCGAGACTTAAAGCTGACCTCTGGAGTTCATTCTCTCTCCTCAGCCAGCTAAGTTACTTAAAAGAGTGATCTTTAGCAAAGCTAATGTTGAGAAATTCTTTGATCCTTAATCACTACAAATCTTAATACTCAAAATACTGTCTTTCTGGTTTTAATCAGCAGAAGAACCCTGGGCACAGTGGCACATAGGTCTATAATCCTAACAACTCAGGAGGCTGAAGGAGGAAGATAACAAGTTTGAGGCTGGGCTCAGCAATTTAGTGAGACCCTGTCTCAAAATAAAAAATAAAAAGTAAAAAGGACTGGGGATATAGCTCGGTGTTAAAGCATCCCTGGGTTCAATTCTCAATACCCCCCCCCCCAAAAAAAAAGTACAAATAATAAGCTTTTGGCATTTGGGGATTTAATGCATTTAATCTAAATTTTTCACAAGCAACTCTGAAATTCACTACAGTGCAGTAATTTATGAAGTTTTGAGACACAAATCTAAATCACAGATGTCATGCAGAAGTAATGGACACTAGCAGGCCACCTAGCGTCTACATTTCAACACAGCTTTCCTGGAACCCCCAACTCTATTTAGGAAGGTGCTACACTGGCTCTTCCTTGTTAAAATCATAGTTCTTTCACAAGAGTGATAGTGACAGTGAATGAAATGTCAAATTTTTCATGTATATATATTTCAAAACTACACTGAAATTTCACCTGATTGTAGCTATTACCATCAAGACTACTCTGAGCTATAGAAATAAATGTTAATCAAGGATAAATCTATCCACCTAATTTCCTACTCAAACTGGACAAGTAATATTAGCATTAATTCTGTCCATGAATGTGTTAAGCCTTCCTCTACACCACACGTTGCTGATATTCCTTCGCTCCCACCAGTCACCCATTCCATGTGGCCCCTAAGTATTTGCCCTTCCTTCTTTGTTCTTTCCCTCAGAAGATGGGCTTCCAATTCACCCTTGTTTTTTGTTGAAGAAAATGCATAGAGGGGTAATAAAGCACTTTTTTCTACAGGCCACTTTCAGCAAAACCCTAGGAATTGTCATGCCATTATCTTATTTCTGTAATATATTCTAAAGTGAAAAATTACCATAATGTTAATTAATTTCATTTTTTGGTTTATGAGATACCATTGTGAATGAGCACCCAATATGTGCATACTCATAAAGAGTTAAAGGATGAGATAGCAGGAATTATCAACAGCCTATTAGAACAGCACATACAGTATGCAGGTGGAACAAGGAAAAACAAGCATCCTAGAAAGAGAGACAAGGACCCAGATACAAAGTCTTCATGTTCTTTAACACTTTTCCCCTCCTGAAGTGCCCCACTGAACATCAACGTCTGCCTTGGGGTGGGACACTTCAGTGATTTTTGTTTTGTGTCTCACAATATTCCCTTCTCTTTTACCCATCTTTTCTTGGTCCTACTGGGAGATATTTTCTTATATGATGAGTTGTTGTTGAAAAGCTCCCAAGTAAGTTTTTGAAGGGGATTTGAAACCTCAGATGATAGTGTCTTGGCTCAGAAAAGACAAAACCATGATGATTAATCATTGAAGACCCCTTTTTAATACATAAGCCAAATATTTTAAGCATGAAGAAGGTTAGCAGTGTTAAATTAGGAATTGAAATATGAATGGAATTATTAATACCCAAGTACAGAACTTAATGATGAAAAATCATGGATGCTGAGGGGAAAAAAAGAGATCTGTCTGCACAAAAAGGCACGTGTGTGTATGTGTGAGCACACACATAAACATGCACACACTATATCTGAATATGACATAAAGTCACTATACCACTCAACATACCCTATAATTTGCTTAGTAGAAAGCTTTCTATCATCTGGATGAGACTTTACAGACCTGGGTTATAATTAAGAATATTCTACAGTAAGTTCAAGTGAAGATATTCCATCTTTATCAAAATATGTGTATTGAGCTTTTATTGGATCTATTAAATGACTAAGAAGAGCCGGGCGTGGTGGCGCATGCCTGTAATCCCAGCACTTTGGGAGGCTGAGACAGGTGAATCACGAGTTCAAAGCCAGCCTCAGCAATGGCGAGGCACTTAAGCAATTGAGTGAGACTCTGTCTCTAAATAAAATACAAAATAGGGCTGAAGATGTAGCTCAGTGGTTGAGTACCCCTGAGTTCAATCCCCTAGTACCAAAAAAGAAAAAATAATGACTAAGTATTCTCTTATTAGGGCCTTTTAAAAGTGGGCTCGTAATACTTATGAAAAATACATTTAAGACTATATTAAGAAGAGGCAGAAAAAATACAAGACGAGCTTGGAGAATTTTGTAGTACCAGAGATAAGGAGATGCTCAAAATATGCTGATATGTCCAAGGTCACAGCAGTCGATCTGAAAAAGCTCCCAATGGCCAAAGCAAGAACCACTTAAGGAGCAAAATAAATAACAAAGAATTCGATTAAATCCACAGTATAAAATAAATATCCAAGAGTTCTACTGATATAAATAAAAGGATTGAGCAAATAAATATTGAGAGAGAAGAGACAAATCTTCCTAAAAGAATTCCAAATACTAAATACACTTACTTCCAGTCCAGGAGTTGTTGAATATGGGGGCCTCAGACTTAATTTCCAACACTTAGAGTATGGAAAGGCAAAAATTCTTCACAGTGCAGGCACCTGCCTAACATTAACTTAACCAAATGACTGAGATCTGTATTCATCAGTGATGTCATGTGGCTAGCAGGTACAGCCTAATATGATGAAATGAGAAGGGCACTTTATCTCTGTAGTATTCTTTCCCAAAACCTCACAATCCCAGTCTCATCATTAAAAAAAATCATGAGCTGGGGATATAGCACGGTAGGTAGGGTGCTTGCCTCACATGCACAAGTCCCTGGGTTAAATCCCCAGCACTACAAACAAACAAACAAAAATTCAGCCTAGGCCAAAGTGAAAAACATTCCACAAAACACTTTGTCAGTATGCTTTCACATTGTAAAGGTCAAGAAAAATGAGGAAAACCTGTGCAATTGTCATAGCCCAGACATGACTAAGCACACATGACAACCAAATGCAATGTGGCACCCTGGATGGGATTCTAGAACAGAAAAAGGGCATTCATTTTAAAAAGTAGTAAAATTCAAATAAAGGCTGGAGTTGAGATGTTAGCACTGGGGAAAACTAAAATTGGGTGAAGAGTATACAGAAAATGTTTGTACTGTCCTTATGAATCTTATCTGTTAATCTAAAGTTATTCCAAAATCAAAAATTTATTTTTTAAAAAAGGATGTATTAGAAATCTTATAGGACAGGTTTTAAGCAATGTGTGCACACATCTGGAACTAAAACAAGAAGATTTTAGGAAATGAAAAAATGTTTGGAAACAGTGGAGTCAGGAAATCACAGGAGGAGATTCTTAGTGATCAAGAGTGGCCCGTTTTATGGAAATTTTGGCAGTTTTGACACATTCCCCAGCCTCTGATCAAGATTATTCAGCCAGAGCATGTAGAAGCTAAAATAATGAAGCAGTAGATTTAGACAGGGCAACAAGTCAAACTGCTCAGGGAAAATAAAAAAGTTAATGTTCTCTCTTTACTAATTAAAACTGAGATATATAAAAAAGAAAATACACCCCCCAAAGCCCATCCATAAACAATAACATTAGATAAATTACTAAGGTGGCTTTGTTTCCCAAGTCTTAAAAAAGATCAGACTTGGATGCAGCCTTGTCTGTTATCTTCTCCATCTGACATTTAATCAAGAACTTGTGAATGCCTCTTCAAAAGTTTTTCCTAGAGCATCTGATGTTTCTTTCCACTAAATTCTTGTTGTTTTGAACATCTGTAGCATTTATCTGACAAGTAGCATAATAAGCTACTTTGCTTTTCCACTTATGTGTATAAGCCCAGCCTCACTAAGCATGTATTCATTCATCTACTCACTCTTTCAATGGGTAAGTTAATCAATATTTGGTGTCTGCCAGGCATTGTGCTGGGCATTCACAGTACATTGTTATTGTTACTGTCCTCAAACTTTCCAATGAGGGAAGAAGATAGACAATTAATCAGGCAATTAATATAACAGTACATCAAGTGCTATAATAGATGCCTGCCCCTGGTGTTATAGGTCCACGTGAGAAAGATGGACACTCAACCAGCCTTTAGGTTTTGAGGTGATGAAATGTAATTTGAGTCCTGAAGGGCAAATCACAAGTAACCTGAGGTCGAAGATCTAATCATACACACTTGAATCTCCCAAGCCTGAAGCTTAGTTCCTTCTAGAGCACAGATATTGGCATGCTAATGTTAATTATTATCATAATAAAATTGATAATGTGGATAAAGACAATAACAATGGCTTGGGTCCAAGATACAAAGATGAACAGGGCAAAATTCCAATTCTCAAGGAGTTTTTAAAAATTGTTCCTGTTCATTCTTTTAGCCATCCTGCCAATAACAATTTCTGGCACATCCCCATCACTCAATAAATGCTTGCTGAATGGATGAGTTTGTCCAGATTCCCCACATCCAATCCAGCACCAAGTACTCTGAATTCTTATTTTCACAATACATCTTGCTTCTGTGCCTCTTCATTTTTTCTACTTTCACCATGTACTTATCACTTCCCGGGCAATTCCTATATAGACCACTAAAAAGACTTTATACTAGTGTTCCCAATTCCAGGCTCTCATTCCTCAACATTGGATGACACCACTGTATTTTCTGAAACCTGGACTTTTCAAATAAAGAACTCATTCAATTATTTCCCCTTTGCTTAAAAAATAGAGCCCAGTGTTTTCAAAGTCCTCATGCCCATTAATACCCCTCATTGGGTGTTTTTACAAATTCTGTCCTCCAGTCATAACTAAATTCTTTGGTCTTCCCAACGGGCTTTTTCCTGCCTAGTTTCTGATCAAAATCTTGTTTCAGACCTGTCCAACAACCAGCCACCTTTCCTCCTGACTCACTGAGCCTACATAAAGAGTATTCTTCAGCCCAGCACTGGCTTCACCAGTACAAGGGTGCATCCTTCCTTGACTACCTACCTTCTTTGAAAAAGGAGTGATTTTAGGTCTCTGAACCAAGACAGTCACAATTCACTAAGCTCACTGAGGGAGCTCAATAAAAATTTCTTACAGGGTGAGTACTCTAGTGGAGAAGACAAAAAAAAAAGATCAATTAGAATACAGTGCAGTAAGTAGGGTGCAGTAGCACAGGCCTGTATCCCAGCAGCCTGGGAGGTTGAAGCAGGAGGATCAAGAGTTCAAAACCAGCCTCAGCAAAAGCGAGGCACTAAGCAACTCAGTGAGACCCTGTTTCTAAATAAAATACAAAATAGGGCTGAGGATGTAGTGGTCAAGTGCCCCGGAGTTCAATTCCCAGTAACCCCCCCGCCCCAAAAAAGAACACAGTGCAATATGTGCAATGGAATGCCATGGTAGGGGTGCCCAAAGCAGATAGTGAGGTGAGGAGAGAAGCGACCTGGGAGGCCATATGAGGGAGATGACACAAGGAGTCCCACATGAAGACGATGATGGAGGGCATGATGGCCCAAGGCTGTGGGATACAGAGAGTAGGACGGGAGAAACATAAGGTCTAAGGAGGCACAGCCAGAGATGAGCAGTAACAAGGTCAAGGGCACTGTCTATTTACCTTTTGTAAACCCTCATTGACATATATATAAAAAGTGTGTATCTTCAGTAAATGTTTACTTCATAAGGACCGTCCCCAAAAGAGAATATACTGCTGGCTCCCCAGAAGTTTCCCTCATGCCCTTTTATTATATTTTTTGATTTAACTATATTGAAATAGGAAGGATTGAACCCATGGCCACATGCATGCTAGACAAGTGTTCTACCACTAAGCTACATTCTCAGATCCTCAAACCCATTTTACATTCAGAAGTATCATTAATTCTATCTTCATACTTGAGCTTTACCTTTTTTCTTTTTTTGCACAAAAATGGATCAGACGAAGTCTGTCTTCTTTTACTTATTATGTCAGAAAAGTCATCCACATTACTGCATACATATGCAATGGAAACTTCACATAATTTCTTTTCACTACTTAGTTAATGTATTACATTATAGGAATAAATTATAATGTAAATGTGCATCCAGTTATGGTTGGATATTAGGGATGTATTCTATTAGGGGTAATCAAATAATGCTTCAGTAAACATCTGTGTATATCTTTGGTGTAGGTGAGAATGAATTTGTTTTGTGTGTGTGTGTGTGTGTGTGTGTGTGTGATGGCTCTATATTACAATCCAACTAGAAGTTATGAGAACTACAAATGTTCCTTATATTCATCAATACCTGGTTACTATCAATCATTTTTATTTTAGATATTAGTTGGTTGTACGGTATATGCTTTTAACTTCATATTTTCTTGATATTGATGACTCATAGATCCTTTTGTGAAGCTCTTGTTCACATGTCTTGCTTATATTTCTGTTCACTCTTTATGTTCCTTATTGATTTTTAGATATTCCTTATGTATAATGGACAAAAAGCCCTTGTCAGAAGGTATATTGAAAATATATCTTACTTTGTGACTTGCTTTTTACCTTCTAAATGTAATCGTTTAATGACAAAAGTGCTTAGTTTTAATGTAGTACATATATCAATCCTAATAAACTAGAATTATTAAAACTACTTAATTTCTTCCCTAGTCCCAGGTGATAAATTTTATTTTTTTTACTTAATTAAATTTTCTAGGAGCCTCATTGTTTCCCTTCATAATTTAGGTCTGCAACTCACATTAAACCGATTTTTGCAGGTGGTGCAAAAGAACAATCAAGATCAATTTTGTAACAGAGATGCACAAATGACCCAGCACTTTTTTTTAAAAAAGAGACCTTTCTGTCATTTTTGTCATCAATTATGTACCTAAATATGCACAGCTCTATTTCTGAACTCTCTTACCTGTTAATTGATCTGTTTACCCCATATTTTTTTTAACTAATTTAGACTTCTAATAAGTTTTGATAACTGTAAGCAGTCTTCTAAGTTTGTTCCTCTTGAAGACTGTCTTGCCTGTTCTTGGCCCTTTGTTTTCCACAGAAATTTTAGAACCATTTTTCATTATACAAACTTGTTTGAGATTTTAACTGGAATGGCATCTGTTCTATAGATCAATCTGAGAGAGAATTAAGAAGAGATCTTACCAGTCTTTATTAGATTTATTCCTAGTATTTGTTATTTCATGCTAATATAACTGGTAATGGTATTTAGTTTCATTTTGGCGTTGTTTTTTCTAAATTAATTGTACACAATGACCTTGTACAAATGGCCCTGACAAATCCAGTAACATTATAAATTAAGTAGATCTCTAGTTTATTTTGGATTTTCAAAGGTACTCAATCACATCATCTGTCAATAATGACAATTTTATTACTTCCTCTTTGATTCTAACATTTTCATTTTCTTGCCTTGTTGCATTGTCTATGACTCCCTGTACAATGATGAATAGAAGTGATGATACAGAAATATGTCTCACTCACAATTTATGCAGATAATTTTTCAATATTTCACCATTAGTTGGTGTTGGGAAACTCTTTATCAGAACACTAAGGGTTGCCTTAATTTCTAGTTTGTGTATTTTATCATGCTTGGGTACACCATTTCATCAAATAATCGAATGCTTTTTCTTCATCTATCTATAGATAGCAAATCCATCAATATAGGTTTACTCTCTTAGTCTATTAATGTGATAAATTACACTAATAGATTTTCAAATTTTTATATCAACTTCACATTACTGGAATGGATTCAACGTTGTTATGATACATTATCAATATACGTGACAATATTCATTACTTGTTTTTGAACTGTTCTTTCTCCTTATCTGAACATTAAGACCCTTTGAAGTAGTATTCGTGCACTGTTTTTTTATTTCTGTATGATTGATAATGCTATACTCACATTGTTCCTGCACATATAAAACTATAAACATCTTATCTTTGTTTAATCACCAATGTCTGCAACACAGTTCATGTCAGATAAATGCTTGTTGAATTAAAGACCTCCCAGTATCCTAACACAGTGTCTCTCGCATACAAGACACTGTCAATAAATATCTATCGACTGATGAGCTTGCTAGTTGGTGCTTTTTTATGCCAATAAGTCCCATCTTCTCAGCTTAACTTCTCATGTTACCTCACAACTTATTGGTTGGGGCACAAGAATAATAGTTCACTTCAGAGAAACCTCATATTCAGAAGACTCATTGTCTACTTGGGAGAATAAAAAACATATTTGTCACCCAAAGGTCATGACATCAGGTCAAGTAGTTCAAGTTGGACCCCTTCATATATCATGCAACAGGACTTTTCAGTTTAAATAAGTTTGTCACATTCTTCATTTTAATCCTTCTTAAAGCCTGCATTTGTGATTGTGCCTTTTTTTTTTTCCGGGTAAAATGGTCTCTCCTCTCAATAACCATTGTTTGACATTTCACCTGTTCTTCAACATGTGCTGTACCTTAAGTTTTCACAGCATAATCTGTGCAGATATAAACCTTACACAATTCAGTAACTTTAATGTCCCTGCTAAATAGATTTTAAGCATCATTTCTGGGGGAGATCTTGCCATAAAGTCTGCTGTCTACGTTACTTATCTATCCATCAATTTAATATGAGAGCATATGGTAGTTACAGGCATGTCTAGAAGTTCAAAAATTTCATGGGATCTCTTGATCTTTAAAGCTAAAACAAAAGCATCAAAAATTGCTACATAGGGCTAACTCAGTGGTAGAACACTTGCCTACCATATGTGAGGCCCTGGGCATCCCCAGCAACCCCCATTTAAAAAACAAAAACAAAAACAAAGATTACATAGATTTCCACCTGAGATAGATACAGAAGTCTGTAAGGAGATGTAAAGCTTTTAAAAAAACTAGACAGAAGTTGGTTGGTATGGGAAGATAAGAAAAAGAAACCTTCAAGTCAAATCATCTTGAGCTTCTCAAATTAAATCTATTAAATATGGTAAGTCACAGGTTATGATTACATTAAAATCAATCAGTAAACCACACCCAAAAGAGTTCAAAGAAACTGGAGCTTCTTCAAAACAACTGCAACGTCAACCCACAGTGAGAGGTGTCCATTAGTGGGAAAATACAAGTTAGCTGTAGTAGTGACAAGTACAATAAATGGACACAACACTGAGATCCATTAGAAGATACTCATGAGACACCTAAACATTTGTTTAACTGTTGAGTAAGAACGGCAAAGTACTGTGTCTGCCTAGAGTGAGTCTGTTCCGTTGATCAAAATCACAGGAAATAATACTGGTAATTGTTTTTAAGTGTTTGCCAGACTATTTGTTTATTTGTTTGACATTTAATGGAGCATTTTAAAGATTCATTCCCTGAAGTTGAACTTTGTCTTTCCGTGCTTTGCTGATCTGCTCTGTGGGGTATAACACTTTCATGGATCTGCTCTGTGGGACATAAATGGCATTATATAACATGAGCCAGGACCACTGAGACCAATTTTGCTCTAATCTATTTATTCTTTTCTCATTGTGTGAATAATTTATGCCAGTAGGCAAGTGTGCACTTGGCATTTATTTACTACCCACTGGTAGCATAAGTTTTATTAAAGCAGGTACAAATTCACACTTAGAAGAAACAATCTTTTTCAAGTGTAAGACACTAATTCAAGATACTATGGTTCACTGCAAGTATGAACATTAAGGAGTCTGTCTTTTACTTTTTACCAATTCTTTCTCCAGCCTTCTCTTTCCATTTTAAATAAACTACCACAAACTTCTTGCAGATAAATGAAATATTGCTCAACTTAACTCCACTAGTATGAACTGGGAAACAGGTGTTAGAGACAGGGCACAAAGATGGCCTCTGCTTGTAGGGGCAAACAGAGAGTGAGAACCCGAAGAGCCACCTCAGAATGATCAGGCAAGGAGCAAGGGAACATCATGCTGGCCAGACTCAGGCATTTACACATTGGACTGGAAACCAGGCAAAGGGACAGTATAATAGTCCCAAGACAGTGATCTGAACTGTCTGGCCAAAGGACCCATATACTTTGGGTACAGGACTATAGGCCAGCAGGCTAATCACAAATATGAAGTCTGGGAACCCTCTGGCTTGAGTGGGAAGGTTTTACATTATACTTAAAGAAAAGAGCTAGGCAGCACCTGAGAAATAATTACACATGTAAGTACTGCATGTTGACCATTTCAAATGAGCCCAACATTGCACTAAGTGCTTCATGCTTAGTGAGAGCTAAGCAGGGGTATTCTCCATCTCTATTTTCTGGGTCTTCCCTCACTAGCTTTGAAGTAAGCCTTGACTATAAATTTTCTTTGACCAATAAGCATGAGTCATATGGATGTATCACTCTGGGTGGAGCACAGAGTCATCACTTGATTTACCAACTTCCCCTAAGCTGCCTTCCACCAGGTAGGGCAACTAAGAAGAGGGCAGTCCTCCATGAACCTGCAGAGTTGAGGAGAATAAGAGAAAAAATATACTTTTGTGGTGCCAAGCCCCTGACATTTGGAGACTGTTGGTTCCTGCAGTGTAGACATGGATTTCCCCCATTAAATCACCACAGTGAACCTTTAAACTCTTCAAGGAGGAATATAAATTTGCTTCTTGGTGACTGTGAGCCATTTGCCTAAGGTCAAAAGTTAATAAGAAATGGAGTCAGTCTAAACCCAGGTCTGCCTAACCAGAACCCCTCCTTTCAACCACATTTTGGCAAAAGTCATTTGAATATACAGAAGAGAAAAGAGGCACCAGGAGACTTTTAACTGGCATAAAACCAGGCAACTGAGTTAAGTAGCTTCTGCACTTTTCTCCCTTTCTAAAAGAAAAAAAAGTAATGAAAAGTTCAAAAAGGGCACAGAGCATAAAGGACACCAGCCTAATGCCATGTTGTCCTGTGGGTTAGTCAAACCCTATGAAATCAACGCCCTCAAAGTGACCTATCCCACAGAGGACGAAGACCTGGGGAATTAGAGGGTTTCAGGGGTGGCCCTTGCCCCTCTTGCTTTGCTACACTATAATTCTTCACTTCTAAAGTAAATATTGAATCCTATGATTATTCTTTATAGAATATTCTTTCCATTACTTCCCAAGCTTAATGCCTCCTAAAGCTGTCGGCATTATGATAGAACAAGAAGCAGACTCTAAGAACCAAGAGCATTATGTGCAACTACCAAGACAATATTATGTATGTGACCAGTAATTTTACCTTTTCCTGAAATGTCCGAGCAGAGTTCAAAGTCCAGAATTCACAATACAGAACACAACTTACTTATACCTTTTCTGAATCATAATTTAGGAATGGAAAAATTCCCTACACACACTTCTTCCTTAATAGGTAGTTGTTCATCTTAAGTATTGATCAATCAGTTGTAGGAATCAAATTTAAAGATGCATTGAAAGTATTCTAATCTTCAACCAATTCATGTCATTTGACTCTTGCCCAGCCTAGAGATTCATCCAATAGCCTTTAAACAAGAAAAAGAGAGATAAATTATTCTCACTTTTAGCAAAGTGGGTGGAAATGTATTCTGTAGCTGTCACTTTCCATCTTGTTATTGACTTTCAGATTAAGCCATGCCTCTGAAGTCTGGACAGAATCCACACACTGCCACATCTCATCTCAGGGAATTCCGTTATTGTGATGACTGAATATGTGTGTCATTTGAAGTCATAATTTATTTATCCCCTTAATATTTAGATTGACTTTTAAAGTACCAGCAAAATAACTAAGAGCCTGTTTTCTGGCATATGATCTCCACTATAATTATTAATTCATTTTTTAACACAATAAAAATGGTAGTCATTTATTTGATTAGACAAATAAGAAAGGTGTTTCCTAAACTACCACACATTGCCTTTTAATTTCTACAATACACTCACCCCAATTCTTGCAATATTTAAATTAGAAAGCACCACACAGATTCAGAACATTGCCTATAATAAAGTTAACATGACATTCTCATGCTTTATGTGGCAACTATATACCAGGTTACCTTTGTTATGGGTTTTTAAAACTTCAATATTGAATTAGAAATTAACATCAGTCTATCTGAAACATCACAGTGTAAAAACCCAACATATATAATAAACACTGAGTGCTTGAATTCAAGTAAAATTTATATCTTCGGATGACTAATTCATATAGCACTTTCATAAATACTAATTCTTTACAAATGTTCGTGAATATCTCAAAGGTAGGAGAATACAACAAAATTTATCTGAAGCAAAACCCCATTTCTAATTGAAAGTGGTTTAAATAGAAAAATCAGAATAGAATACACATCTCTCATGAAACATAGTTGAGAAAGCAGAACAAACAATGCTAATTTTAATAACAAATGAGATGATTGATTTTTTTAAATGAATTCAATGCTCTCTTTTAGAGCATCTAAGTGAAGAAGTAAGCACAGATGCACACATGCTTTCAAACAACCAGCTCTTCTTTTGCTTGGTCTCTAATCCTTAGGAAAGATCTAGCATCCTGTGCAAAAAGGTGAGGCTGCCATGGCCCACATAGTAGGCACAATACTTTCCATGAAAATCTTGAAGTGAGAAAGCATTTAAGTATAATGCATGCACCGTCTGTGACTCAAGAAGACACAGTCATAGAAGGTTGCACTATTGATTTTCAGTAAGAGAATAAAGGAAATAGATCGGCTAAAAGCATGAGCTGCAAATGAACACACATTTAGGGTGAAATTAAAATAAAGACTTGTTCTATCACCATTCTAGGGCTGGATCATTTTTTCCTGGCACTAAATCAACAGTATCAAGAACCAAATTACATAAAGATGTTATTAGCTCCCTTTAAACTCACATCAGCAGTCCCTTCGCTAATTCTGGAGTGTGCCTTTTTTAATTGATACTGCTGTTGCTTTTCAAACAACTTGGCATCATAGACTCCAACAGTGACTTCCATGGTCTTGAGGATCTAAGGCATCTTTCTGGCATTAACAACTGACTACACACAAGACAGAGCTTGTAAGTCAACTCAAAGCTTTCAATTCAAGCTTTAGAATTAGTCATTCCAGGGACTTAATCAGGCCCTCAGAAAAAAGGAACAGACCCTCCTTGCAAATTGTAATAGAGAAACACCTTTTTGAAGGCTTCCTCCTGGCAAACCCTGGGTGCTGCAAAGTCCAGGAAAAGCCTTGGGGCTGGGGCTGGGGCAAATGGGATTCAGGTTGGTGCAGCTTGGAAGATGTGTGAGTTACAGGAGTTTTTAGTCTCTTTTTATCACTATTGGCGTCATGACCCAAATACAAGGAAACCTCCACATTCCATTAACAGACTCAATTTGGATTCTGCTGTTCCGAGGGAAGAAAATAGCAATTCTCCTTACCTAGTCGTGCTACACTCTTGAGGTAATCCTTACTTTCATTTTAACATTTGGCTTTAAAAGATGCTGGCGGGCCAGATTTGCAACTATGGATTCACAAAACACATTTTTAGAAGGACTTTTTCCTTTCACAATGGTCAGCCTGAGGGGCTCAACCCCTGAGCCAATAATGCGCGCGAAGCCCGCACTCATTTTGAGTGGAGATCTTGGCTGGCACGCTCCCACCCTACGCAGTAGCGGGTTTCGGGGTAGCAGGGAAATCCGCTCATTCTTTCATCTTTTTCTTGCAACGCGCAAATCTCTCCCTAATTGGGCGTAAGTAGAGAAGATCGCCAGCTGCTCATTTTGGCAGACACACTGCAGAAAACTCTAATGGCTTGTGCGCGGGCTCAACCTGAGTCTCCTGTAACAACTTTACAGTTTTGTTAATTTGTAGTTTCTGGACTGAGTAAAATAGCCCAAAAGACCCAAGCACACGCCCCTCTAAAACCCTCTACCATGCAACGCCGAGTTCCTCGTAGCCACGCTTATGGCACAGTGCACTTTACGCTCACCTCGCACAGGTACCCACCAAAACACAGTGCATATGAACCCTACAGCGAGAAGCTAGTGGGGAGGTCTGGGTTTGCAGGGGCCAAGCATTGCCTGAAAGGGAATCCCCACTCTCTTCCCCCTCAGCCGGATCATTAAGGCAAGAAACTGCAGGAGGAAAAGCCCCTGGGTCAGACTGAGGAAGCGGACGCCCTTGTCCCCGCGCTCGACTCCCAAGCCCTGAGCGTGCTCTGGCCACCACCACTGAGAGGGGTATGTGCGGCAGGTGCCGAGCCAAGGCCCCCGGGAGCCAGCCGTCCTTACGTGCTCGAGTTTGTCTTTCCTCCGGAGCCAGACGCTGGCGCTGTAGTCCTGCTGCTTGACGCTGCTGTAGAAGTTCGCGCCCACACGGGTCAGGCTGGGCGAGGGCTCCTTGGGGCGGCTTTTGAGCCTCATCTGCTCGAAGCCCTCGTGGGGGGAGGCCGAGAGCCACTCATGCTGCCGGATCTCCATCCTGACATGACCAGGCGGCAGCCGGCGCGCAGCGGACTTGGGATGAGAGCAGGGCGCTGAAGGGGAGCTGGAGGCCAAGCAGGGGTGTAGAGGGAGCGAGCGCCGAGTGCCAAAGCCGGCTGGGAGCGCGCGGCTGGGTGGGAGGGGCGGTCGCAGGAGGAAAGGGACCGAAGGAGCGAGGGCGGGGTCGGGGGCGAACAGCTCGGGCGAAGGACTCAGGGATGCAGGGAGGAGGTCCGGGAGCCTGCTCTGGGAGACAGGAGTGCCCGGTGCGCCGGCGGCGGCGGTGGCCGCGATGTTGCCCGGCGTCTGCGGTCCCGAGCGGGCGTTCCGCTCTCTGGCTGCTTGCTGCACCGACTAGGACCGGGGCCGGTCCCGGGCAAGCGGCGGCGGCGGCGGCGGGGGTGGGGTGCGGTGGGAGGGGCCGCTGCTGGCCCAGCCGGCCCAAGCCCGCAGGTTGGTGCAGTGACGAGTCTCTGCTGCCCGCCGGGGGCCGAGGCTCCGAGTGCGGCCGCCGCCCCTTCCGCTGCGCCCAGGCCAGGCGGCAGGCTCCCGCAGCTACCCGCTTCTCCCCAAGCCCTGCGCTTCTCCCTCGCCCATTTTTACTGGAAAGCCACCAAGCAAGTGAAGAAGTGAGCGCTGTCTGCGCACCTCCTCCCTTCTGCTCTAGGAGCTCGGGGATGGTTCCTGAGGGAGACACTCAGGAAACCACCTCCGCCCTTCACCTCCCCCAACCCACGTGGCCCCTCACGGCGCCCCTCTCGCTCCGGCTTCCCATTTTCCCAAGCTAAAAGTTCACTAAGTTCCGGCCTCGGGAGTCGGTTTGTCCCGACACGGGGACTTAGAGCAGAGAGTGACTAGTACCCCCTAGAAAATGGCCACGAGGAGATGTATTTTCTTGAACCTTGCACAGTAATTTGGGGCTGTAGCTATGCAAATCCCACCCTGGTGCAGTTCTCAGCGGGTAGGCTTGCTGGACCCACTGCTCCCCAGCCCTCAGGGTCCACTTTGAACTAGGCTCCCAGAGGCTGTCGCCACCTGATCCTGGGACAGTAATCCAGCGCCCGCAAAAACACTGAGCCTATACTTTGACCCTAACTGTTAGGTGTGCGTTGCCCACTCCGTATCTAGACCGCCAAGGCCAGGATTTACTCTCCTAAGGGTTTTTATGTCTACTTTCTCTCCTGAGCCCAGTCTGAAACAGACAAACATGATTAAAGTGACCGTTTTAATAATTAAATCTTAAACCTATCTTTTGCTATCTTTGGAGTCAGCATCTCAAAACATATTTGTTTGCCTTTTTATGGAAAAGCGAGAAATCATAACTAGTGTTAAGGATTTGTCAGGTCCGTTTAAAAACTTGTTTAGTGGATGTAAATTTGAGCAGGATACTGGAGATTTTGCAGGGAGTTGCAAAGGACAAACTGAACTCTCTTCTAGCCTTTTGCAGAATTGTTCGCCAGAACTATCCTGCTTGGATGATGATTTTGAAGAGGTTATGGGTTGGAATCTGACAAACTTGTGAGGACAATGATTGTGCTTCATACCATTTCAGAGTCCCATATTGAAATAAGGTATTGGTTGGGGGAATCACTCAGTGATAGGCCCTGGGTTCAATCCTTGGCATCCCTCCAGAATGGTATTGTAGAAACATTAGTTGAAATAAAACCCTGTGAGCAGTCGACATGGGAATGGAGTGACTAAACACCCATACTCACACACTTTTGGCTTATGCTAGATTGGTTTTTTCAGAAGTTGATTTGTGTTGTGTGCCACCAACCTGTAGCTTATATATGTCTCAGAGCTATTCTTCATTAACCCCATTTTTCAGTAAGGAAACTGAAGCTAAAGCAGAAACTACACTTCCAAACAAGGACTTGAACCAGATTTAAAAGGCTTTAAATACCCTACATTCAATCATGTAGAAGCTCCCATTTTATACTCTTAGAGTTTATTTTACAATTCATTGGCTTCCTCCAGATTTTACTCTTCACAGCTTTTACTTTGCTTTTCAAAATATAAGTACAAAAGTTAAATAGCTACAAATAATATTGATGTTAGAAAAAGCTGATTGTCTTTCTGCAAAGAATATTTGTCTTGTGCACTATGAGATAATACTATAGGTAACATGATAAATCCAAACCTTGACATGTTTAGATATCCAATTCAGAATAATAATGAAGTGTTCTACTGTAGACAAATTTAAACAAATGATTTCCTTATAAAGCAAAGTTTTCAAATTGAATGGATTTTTAAAATCATACTCCTATAGGAGAAAATACTATGGTAGCTGCAACCTTCTCCATTTGTTGAAGAGTACAAAGGTAGTATTTGTGTTACAGTAAACTTTTCAACTGAGCTATGTAATAATTGCACAGACAATGTTTACTAAGCTTCAAATATCAGGTAAGGCATAAATTTTTACGTTTTCATTCTTAACCTACTTACTATAGTGTTCCAGCCATTGTTAAAGTGGACTCAACAAGTTCAAATAAATGTGGGTGCATTCTTATGCACAATTCTTTTTCTTCTATTTTGGATTCTTGTTTGAGTTTATTGTTTATGGCAGTAATATGAAACTCCCTGGTCAACTTTCAGAAGAACATTTTATATAAAACAGCTCAATTCAACCTATTAGAGGGAAGAAAAATGGCATTCCTGAGCATGAACAATTATAATATGGGATTGTTGCACCAAACATTATTAAAATGATTAAAATTATTGAATTAAGAAACTCTCATGGCACTTTTTCCTGAACATTTTTCATAGCCCTTACGTTTGTTGAATGCAAATTAGGTGTTACCCACTGGCTTTTTGGGAAGAGCCATCCTTCATTGGGCTGATAGTGCCTCGTGCATAATGAACACCCAATAAGCCATGGAGAATCAATAGCTGAATGGCTGCTAACACTTCACACCCCATTTTTACTTTTTAAAAAATCTTTAAGAGGACTAGATTTAACATTAAAATACTCATGTTTTAATATAAACTTGTTTAATTGCTGAGTTATACCTTTATTGGTTTTCATTTGATTTCCATGAGCTTCAAATTCATCCAATAAATGGGGATGTGTTAGTTATATTTATGTTACTCTAACAAATAACTAGGTAAACCACTTATAAAGAGAAAGGTTTATTTTTAGCTCACTGTAAGGTTTCAATGCATGATTAATTGACCCAATCACCTTTGAGCCCATGGCAAAGCAGCACGTCATTGCAAGTGGTGGTGCAAAACTGCCCACCTAATGGTGGAGAAGTGAAGTAAGGAAGAAGAAGGTAGTGGGGCACCAATCTGCCCTCTAAGGGCACTCTCTCACTGGCTGGAAGCCCTCCAACTAGGCTGTACTTCTTAAAGTTTCCACCACCTCCCAGTATCGCTGGGCTGGGGACCAAGCATTAATACATGGCCTTTGAAGGAAGCTTATTCAAACCATAGTAGAGAAAGAATCATTGCTCTCCAATAATGTCTACAGGATAAAGTGAGAAAATACTGTATAAACTCTAGAGCTCTATGTTGTTCTTGGAACTCAGGCACAGGAATGTTTTCTACATTATTGTAATGATAAGTTATCATTTTCATCAGCAGTTATATCACTTAATTAATTTTGATTGCTTACAGTTAATTACAGAAATGGCACTCAGTCACAAATTTGCATCTCATTGATATTTATATTTATTCTAGAAATACTTTACCTAAGTCACTATTGTTATTTTATACAATACATTCAAACACTATTCAAGTAAAACATATACTTCCTGATTTCAAACCTAAACTTAACACGTGCCATTAGCTAGAAATTGTTAATACTGCCTGAATTAGGTACTTTGCATGATGTGAAACCTAAGACTGAAAGTATCAAGAAGCCACTGGTTTAAACCTTTTGTAACAATAAAAGTATCTTACATTTCCATAATAGTTACATTTGTAGCTTGTGTTTATATCCTTTATCACATTTCCTTCATGGAAAAATTATCTGAAAGCAGTCTTAGTAGTTGCTATCAGCTCCACTTTTCAAAAGGAGGAAACTAAAGCTCAAGGAGGTTAAATGTTCTACCCAAATCCATTGTCTAATAAGTCACAGAGTACACATACTAAAAAGTCAGGTTCATTCACTCCAAATAAAGAACTCTTTTTGGGTACCATGACAGATCAAAAAATCAAGTGAATACTTCTTAGTAATTATATGTTTTCTTTTTCATATATCACTTTATCAAACATTACTAGGTTTTGTCAAAGGTATATTACTAATGAATAAAACATTTCAGTAATTAGATCTTCCATGATAGTATGCATTATGTCCTTCCTAATTACTTTTACACTATGCAAGACCATATTAAAACACTGACCCAAGAATGATTCTGTTCTTTATTGTCAAGAAGCAGATCCAGCAGCTTAAAATAGAATTACTTTTCTAAATTTATATGTTAATTATAAGATTGTTTCTGTAGAAAATTTGAAAAAATTAATACCATTCAAACAATATTAAAGTAGTCTGAGATTTAGAATGTTTTCTTGAAGAATATGTATACATTAATATATGGTACATCACTCATACCATATGAGGAGTGTCTTTTTATGCTACATTATTTCCTTTATCCAAGTAGTTATTATTGATTTGTTATAAAATGGCAATGAAAGTTTTAAAAAACATGTTAAATTATTAACAAAATGGATCTAGTTACCTACAGACTGATTTTAAACTAACAATTCCGATTTTTTGCATACCTATTCTGTGTTGGTAAATGTATTGGCTGGTTTTCAAAGGCATCATATCATTTGTTTCTCATAAAAACCCTGCAGAGTATACATAACCATTCCCAAGAGTCTTAGTCTATTTTCTTTTGCTCTAACAGGAAACAAAAGACTGGAAAGGGTATAAAGAAAAGAAGTTTACTTAGCTCACAGCTCTATAGGCTAGGAAGTCCAAGAGCATAGAAGTGGCGTCTGGTAAGGGCCTACATGCTCCATGTAGGTGGAAGATGTTGAAAGGATGGTGTTGAAAGGGCAAACAAGTGTGTGCAAAAGAGAAAGCAGGAGAGGTGGACTCGCTCATTATTATGGTATCACTGCTGGATAATGACATGAATACATTTACCAATCACCTCTCATTAGCCCCCACCTCCCAACATCACTACATTGTGGATCAAATTTCTAAGACATGAATTAGGAGGATACATCCAAACCATAGCACCAGTTTACAGATAAGGAAACAAAATCTCAGAACAACTAACTTGCCCAAAAGACACCTGGAATAAGAGGCAACAATACAATTATTATACAAGGTTGTTCAACTCCAAATCTCTTAACACCAAGCTGCCAGGCCTTGCTTACATTCTTGGCATCTCTGCTGGGCTTAGAACCTTGCAGTGACCTGGAGAAAGCTGAGGAGTGGTGAGAGAGGTTAGTTAGTCCCCAGGATGAAACCTTAGAGTCAGTTTATACTGATACACAGAGGCTTTGGTTTTATTACAAGCAGAACCAAATCATATGGTACTGGAGTATTTCTCAGAGTTAGAAACCTTGATTCTTATGCCAGCTCAGTGGACAACCTGCCAACAGTAGGGACTCAACCATGTTGTTTTGCCTAGTTAATCTGTCAAGTTGCTATGGTTTGGTGATAAACTTTCAGTGAAGCATTAGATCTATCACATCAGCACAGATAAATAGACAATAAATAGCTATACTAAAAAAGAAACACATAAAGAAGATAGTAAATGGTTAACTTGATAGTTCAGTACAACTAAAAGCTCCTAGAAAGAATCAAAAAACTGAATTCTCCTAACTCACAGCATGAATGGATTAAACTAATCAGACCATTGATTAAATTTCTACTTTATTTGGCCTTTGTGCTCACAGCCTTGGAATTAAATAATTGTGATTGAATGATTAAATAACTGTGAAATATTAAATCACATTGTTGGCCTGATCATCTAAATTTCACTTTGATTATTGTGTGATTCAGTTTTCTGTTATTATAACAAAATATGAGATAAAATTATTGTATTATAACAAAATACATGAGAAATTATCTTATAAAGAAAAAAGATTTATTTTGGCTTGTAGTTTTAGAGTTTTCAGTCCATGATCAAGCAGCCATATTGCCTAGGGTTTCCTGTGTGGATGCAAGAGGGCAATAGTAGGGAATATGTAGTGGAACAAAATTACTTACATCATGAGCCAGGGAACACAAAAAATGAGAAAAGGGGTGGTTTCAGAATCCCCTTCAAAGGCACACTGGCAATGACCCAAGAATCTCTTTTGCAGCCCCACTTCCTTCTGATCCACCATCTTGGTTCAACCACCTTAGTGCTTCCTTCTGATAGTACCACCCAGGGGACCAGGGCTTTAACATATAGCAATATTCAACATCCAAATGCAGTAGCATCTAGGATATCATGTGGTACCTAGTATAAAGTATGTCCAACTCAACAGTAAACATTGAAATATCTGATGATAATGCAAACCACAGTTTAATATGTAGTTCTCTGTAGGTTCTTGAAACTGAAATCTAACCATAAATCAAGTGTAATGGGAATGATATGTATTTACTACACTTAGGCATCCAGGAAAAATAGATTTTGACTGTCGTGGTGGTCATAACTTTCACTTTTTCTTCTTTTTTAAGAAACTATTGTTGAGAGCAACAATATAGAATTAGGCAATGTCATAAAACTGAGCATCTCTGGCATCAGCCATCTGTGCACACATGCTAAAGAAGGATTCACTGACTCCTGAGAACTTCAATACTCCTGACAATTGGAGTCATTGTTTCTACAGTAAATCATTTAAAGTATAAGTAAATGTGCAACATCTCCATGCTTGTACAAGTTCACTATCAATAGCTCATGTATATTACACATTCTTTTGAAGGCAGGATGTGACATTTTCATTTCCCAACAAGGATTTTAAGAAAGCTCAGAGTTAATTGCTATGCTCAATGGCTGGAGTTTTCTTTAGTCTTGGGTTTCTAAGCCAGTGATCTCCTTCCCCCTGGCTAACAGGTTCTAAGTTCTATACCCTTGTTGTAATGTTGCCATTCTTGTGGTCTTTGTTTTTACTTTAAGCTGTCCAAATGGCTTTTTAAAAATATAGGGAAAAAATAAATAACAGATAAAGAATTAGTTAATCTGTCATGAGCCAAGACAGTCTAACAACATGTCAACCTGATAGATTGGTTTCAAGTTTATCAGAGTATTAAATTGATATACACAGTTGGAAGAGGAACATTAAATATCTTTCATTTCTTTATTTTAATGTTTCTCCTCTATTTATGCTCAAATCCCAATCCTATTCTTTCCTAAAATATTTATTTTAGCATTTAATACATGCTAGGACATGCAGACACAAGATGAAACAAAACAAGATTAAAATTATTTCAGCTTGATCTGGTTGGAGAAGCAAACAGTGAATGTTGCAACAAAACTACAAGGCAGAGCAACTCATGTGGGATGGAAAGCTAACTGTGGGAGTAGGGTGCCAGATAAAATTACCCAAATGGGGATAAGATTCTAAGAAGAAAATATGACTACACACTTAGAGGATCTTAGAAAAGAGTGAGAGTTTGACTTTGCTAAATTGAAACTCAAAATTTTAACTTGACAAATATTTATTAAGTCTCTTGTCCATACTTAGAATTTGGTAAGTGCCATGGGAGTTAAAATTCTGAGAATCTCTTAAGCCCTTGACTTAAAATAACTTAAGACTTTATAAATAAACAAATTCTAAAGAAACCACAAATAATACAAGATTATGATCAAACATTAAGATTAATGTCACAGAAAATAAGTGTTAAATCAATAGTTCCCAAATGAGAGGATTTTATACTGTTGAAAAATACACATTCCCAGAATTTGAGGTGTACAAACTGGTTAGGGAAGGTGAGTTTGCGTGGTTGAAAAAGTCAATAACTGTAAGCAGATAGTTGGTTTTTAGAGTTGTTTGAATTAAACATGATGTAAGATGGCCTTTTTTACAAAAGACATATTTACTGGAAGTAGCTAAGGTTTTTCTGTGGAATAAGATGCTCACTCAAGTCATCTCCAAAACTAATGAGCTGGGTCTGATATTCACCTAGACTTAGGGTTATAGTTTACAATTCCCAGATTTAGAATGATAAAGTGAATTTGGTAGGTTTCACTCTCATTATTATGAATGAACACGTGAGGAATATGTTACGTTTAATACTGCAGTAAAAGGTGCATGCAGTTTCTCTCCTTTTGTTACTCAATTATTTATTTGACTTTATAGATACATAAACTGAAATTCTAATATAATACATCATCATTGTACTTCCAAAAGATTATGTAACTTAAATTTTGCTCACACAAAGAAACTGCTATAATTTGGATCTATGATATACCCCTGAGTCACATGTCTTGAAGGCTTGGTCCCTAGCTTGTTGCTATTGGGAGGTGGTAAAAACTTTAAGAGTTAGGGCCTAGTAAAGTTTAGGTCAATAAAGGAATGCTCTTGAAGGGGATTGTGGGAACCCCAGAGTCTCTTGTTCCTCTTTCTTTTGCTTCTTGGTTATAAGGTGAGAGCTTTCATCTGCCAGGTGCTCGTGCCATGATATACTGTTTTACTACAGACGCGAAGTGACAGGGCCAATGTAACATGGACTGAGATTTCCAAAATTGTAAGTCAAAATAAACCTTTTCTCTTTATACATCTATTTTCCTCAGATATTTGTTTTAGTAATAAAAAGCTGACCAACACACCCTTGAATATATGCAGTTCCTAATTTTTTTGGAGGGAGGGGGAGCGGTACCAGGAATTGAGTTCAGTGGCACTTACTTAACCACTGAGCTACATCCCAAGCCTTAGTTACTTATTTATTTATTTATTCTGATACAGAGTGTCACCAAATTGCTGAGGCTGACTTTGAACTTGCAATCCTCCTGCATCAGCCTCTTAAGCCACTGGGATTACAGGTCTGTACCATCACATCCATCCTCCTAAATTTTTGACAGTGTCTAAGTCAATGTGAATGTCATGAGTGACAAACAATAAAAAGCTTTATGTTCTTAAGGAAGAAGGCTTCTTGACCTATCAGAAATCACTGAGTTCATCTCTCAGTGATTGACAGGGGAGGCTTAGTTTCCAGCAGAGGAACTAGAGTGAAAAGGGCAAGATAACCGAATGGAAAAGGAATAAGTCCTGTCCACAAAATGTGGATGAGTTGGATCCTCTGCATCAGATAAAGTAAAAGAAAAGAAAACATGATTGAGGAGTCCCTTAGTGTGCAGAAGAGTCAATAAGATTCAAATCTTTCCAGACCAGAAACTTGGGTGGGAAAGGGAAGGAGTACAAAAAAAAAAAATTTTCTGATCCCAATCAGTTGGGTATGAACAGACAGATAAGAATCGGACAAGTAATGGCCAGAGAAAAAAACAGTTTTGCTGATAGGTAGATTTAATAAATTGAATACAAGTTGTCATGAATCAATTTAGAAAAAAATATGATTGCA
This sequence comes from Xerus rutilus, assembly GCA_028644305.1. Lineage (NCBI taxonomy): Eukaryota > Metazoa > Chordata > Mammalia > Rodentia > Sciuridae > Xerus > Xerus rutilus. The sequence continues at coordinate 38,058,366 of CM053410.1, forward strand.
AAAAGCTAATTAAAGCTGCAAAAAACCATTGCCTCTACTTACAATTTGATCATGGAAATAAAATGGTTTGAGATTTATATAAACTCACTTTTTGATTTACCTTATTGCACCCTTTGTATGTGAAAAGGGACAGAACCTGGCCTGAGGCATCATTTTCTGCAAATTTCCTATTCTAGGAGATCATTGCATGGACAGAAACCACAGAAGCTGCTCAGGAGAGTAAATTTGAATGCTTACTGCTTGCCAGGCACTGTGCTAAGAGCTTTGCTTACATTCACATTTAATTCTCACAACAATCTCTTCATTTCATATTTAGACTGTGGCTTCAAGAGGTTAAAGTCAAGGCTGCATATAAGTGAATGACACAGATTGGAATCAAACCCAGGCTGATTTCAAAATCCAGGTTTTTAAAGCCTACACTTCTGTAATAAGTTCATTAAGTGAACAGAATGCAGGTCTGTATAGGATCCCTGTTGACCATACTGCGCACCTGTTCTTTACTGCTCATGAACGATGTATCTCTTCGTTTTTAAATTTATTCTAGTCACTCGTTCATTTTAAAAAATCCAGTTGAGTATCACATGCAATTTAGAATTGAGGAGGTCCAATTCAGGCTTAGAAACCTTCAGGAGTGGGGGAAGGAGGCTACTCTATCTCCACTACTCCCCACTAACTGTGACTTGTAGACCCTGTAGATTAGGTATAGGGGAAGGAGGGCTGCAGATTGGGTTCCTCAAGAAGCAGAATCTGAGATGGAGATGGATATTCAAGGACTGATCTAGGGATCAATACCAGTGGAAGGGATGAGTCAAGGGAGAATATGAGCATCCCAAAAAGACTTCATTCAGATGACCCCCACAGAGAGTCCCACAACTGGGATGATCTGTCATACTTGTCCTGTGTCGGACTGAGGATCTGGAAATTTATTTGAATCTCACTTTAAGCAGCCATTGGATGGGATGCTCCCCTAGAAAAAGCTGTGAAATTACACAAGGCAGTATTCTTCCCTGGAGGCAATCCCCAAAGAAAGCCAAAGGCCAAGGTCCATCTTCCTGCAGCACTCCTAAAAGCTGGAAACAGCCCTGCCTGCCTACTTACCTCCCTCCCTCCCTCTCTTTCTTCTTTCTCTCCTTCCTTCCTTCCTTCCTTCCTTCCTTCCTTCCTTCCTTCCTTCCTTCCTTCCTTCCTCCTTTCCACTCTTCCTTACGTCTGTGCTGGGGATTAAGCTTGGAGTAATTTTCTGTTAAATCATATACCCATCCCAACCACCTTCTTTATAGAGAAGGTCTTGCTAAGTTGCCCAAACTAAGCTCAAACTTGTGACCCTCCTGCCTTAGCCATTTGAGTTGCAGGCATGCACCACCACACCTGGAAGGCACAAGCCTTTCTGTCCTGAGGAAGGAACTCTTGCACACAGGGAGTAAGAGTAAGAGGTAAGAAAAGTCTTCTTTGACCAGATGGGCATCTGGCCCTGATGCTTTCTATGACACCTACCAAAGGCTGGTTGTTTTCCTTTCATGGGTACTTTGGGGTTCTTCGAAGGTTTCCCCAGCCCTGAGGATCTCTCTCCTGTGGTTCTTCTTATGCTGAGAATCACTCAGGCCAGCTGCTTATACCTTTACTTTTAGCATACCTTTGTTATCTTTCCTCAGGTACATCTATCTCTAGGCTGGTCGCTTCATCCTCCAAGTTGGCTCCCTGGGTGGGCCCCTCAAAGATGATCAATGTCAGAAACTCTCCACTGGGAACAGTTTTAGCCCATAAGACTGGACATCTTTGTCCCTCAATCTTCTTATGTGCAGAACTTTTCAGTGTGTCTTCTATTTTTTTTCTTCTTTAAAAAAATGACACAATTTTCCACCTCTAGACTTCCCCAGGAATACATCAGTTACTAGGTCTACATCCTCCAAACGTCAGAGATCACCAGTAGATTTCCCAAACTAGTTCTCTGGGAGCCCCCTCACTTGGTGTGAGATGGTCACAGAAAACATCTCTTTCTATGCTAAGTCCTCCTCATCTAGTTTCTTTAATTTCTTGAAGAATTTTCTGATTGAGTTTAAAAGTAGGTGATAGGCTACTACTGGAAGCACTAGGTTTGAAATAGACGGTTGCAAGAGTGGTCTCTCACCTCAGGCGTATTTGGCATCTTATGGCATTATCTGTTAACAAGGTCTTTGATGGCATTCTGTGAAGTTAAGATAGTCTTAGACATACAGTCTCATTAGACCACCTCTCACACTTATCTGCCCAAATTGGCCTGAAAATCCTTGTGGTTCTATTGCAAGGAGAACTATTTAAATGTTACCCATAGCATAGAAAGTTTCTCCTAACTTCAAAGACTCATCAAAGTAAGAAGAAGAGGAGGAGGAGAAAGAAGAGGAGAAGGAGGAGGAGAGGGAGGGATACATGATGAGTATTAGAAAATGTATTCCCAACAGACAGATTTTTCTCTCAAGCATTATCCCTGCTAAGGCTAATGTCATATGGCATGACCAAAAGGATATTGCCAAAATAGTAACAGATAGGACATGACCCAAATGACCCCTGCTGAATGTGTTCCATCTATACCATGCCATCACTTATTTGATTTAGAATGGACCCCAGCTGTCAAAGACTGTCCCAAATTGCTTGCTTGTTTCCAGCACAGGTCTGACCGAAGTTCCAACAAACATTGCACTTGAGCTAACTATTGGCTTTGGGATTAATTGGCTTTGGGAAATAACCCCTATCTAATTTTTATTTTATTTGTCTGAAATAACTTCACCTTTTTATGACTCATTAACTCAATACAGAAAAAGAGCATGTCAGTGTCTATTTTTCTAACCACCCACATCCAAATTTCTAGTACTATATTAAATTGGAGTAGTGAGAGTGGATATCCTTGTCTTGTTGTAGATTTTTAAAAAAAATGTTTTCAGTTTTCTCTATCCACTATATTGTTGGCTTTGGGTTTTTCATATCAAATTTCTAACAGTGATGTTTTGAGCTTGAAAAAGGGGGCACTTTATGTGGCATACATGTGGTACCATCACAGATGTTTTTTAATACAAGTTCAACTCTATTCTCTTACAGTATTTCCCCTTGCAAAGTAGCTGGTAATGATCTCATTTTTCATTTAAATACATTATGAAGTCTTTTATATTCTGGTCAGGGACTGCTTGATTCCAAAAACCTTGTGAGAAGACATGGTAAAGATGGTAACCATAGCCACACAAGCACTTCCTATTGGGTAGCAAAGAAAGAGAACTTGTCTATTGTATGGGGATTCACATATGACAGGTACCACATTATCTCATTTGTTGAATACATCTGCCTTCTTATCCCTTCAAAAGTATATATATATATATTATCAATAATCATATTTATTAGCAAATAATATATACACATATACTTTTTAAAAACTTTTTATACTTTTAAGACAAGAGCTTGAGCAATCTCCATGACCAGAGATATTTATATTTTCTTTTCATCCAATGATTTTCCCCCAATTATTTGGGCCCTGCCTTCATTTTTGCATTTTGGAAACAGTTGAGGTTAGTTCTATAGTTCCCCTGGCTTTGATAGCCAATTTTCATAAGATTAAACAGCCTGTACAAAGGCAGTATAATCAACATACCTTAACCTGCACAGATACATACATAAATCTTAAAGTACATTAGCAGGAGTATCAATCTAACTGGTAAGGGCAAAAATGACTTTGAATATCAAATGATTATTCCAGTACCAAGGAGTACCTGTGTTTTATAGTCTCCATTCACTTCTAATAACTCCTTTGGGACTTAGCAGAGAATCAGTTCAATTCTCACTCTATGAACCAGTGTGTTAAAAACACCTAAGGCGTTGTGAGTACAAGCCTTCTATCATAACAGGTGCAAAGTCAATGAGGATAGCAGGCAATACCTTCCATATATTAGAAAAGAAAATCTCTTAAAAGAATTACAAGACATACTGTATTATAAGCATCGCTGAGCTGTACATTGGAATGGTACTTTACATTTTAAAATGGCTTTAACCAATCACTCCACAAAGCACAATTGGTTGGCTCTATAAGATATGCTAGAAACTTCCATTTCCTAGTCATAATAAATGAATTATTGAGCAAAGTATGTAGAGGCAACTGGCTTCATCATATGTTCTAGACAAAATGTCTGGCCATGCATGGATCTCACCCAACTGAGAATTCCCAATAATTCATGTCTGAACTGGGAAACCCAGCCTCAATACTATGGTGACTTTTCTCTTACCCATTGGGAAGAGGTATTTATTCCCTTCCTTTTGTTACATCAGCTTTGGTTACAAAAGCACATTTTATTTTAAATGAAGATCCATTCATTTCTTTGGCCATCATGAAATAACAAATGGCCAGGCAAGCAGCCAGTGCACATAGCCAGTCTGGGCTAACATATTGGTAGGGTCAAGAAACAATTTCCAATTTTCAAATATGCTAGTTCTAAAAAAACAAAAAAAAAAACCCCAAACAAAACAAAACTACAGAACAAATATAGTCCCAAGTATTGATCGTGCCCAAGTAAAAACCACAATTTAGAGGTCACCAAAAGCATACCTTGCCTTCCACATGCTCCTCCAGCACAAAGGAGAAGTAGAGGAAATCTCTGTGTGTGACAGCAAAAAGATTGATTCCAGGTAGTAGCTCTGAAACCCTGTGTCACTTGGGCACCCATTTATTCATTTGTCCAAGAAGTAGATTTTTGTCAAGCAGCTACTCTGTGCAAGGTCCTAAAAATATCATGGAGTCTTAAGGCACTGGAAAGCATTGCCAAAGGAAGTTTGGGGATTCTCTCCTCTGGCTTTATGTTACAACACTCCATTTCTTATTACATATCTTCAAAGTAGAACTGACCAGGAAGAGAAAGAATAAAGAATATCACCTTTTTTGTGCTTTTCAAAAGGAAGGATCTTTATAGTCTCAATAAAGTGACAGTGCCATCTTGAACTAGCAGTGAAAGTGGCAATTATATTTTAATGCTTATAGAAGCAGCATTGGGAAATGCAACAATTCCAAATTTAGCTGCCTCAAAATGTGATCAAGAACTGAAGAACAGAAGGACATCACCATTTTACAAAGCCGCTGAGTTCCTTACAAAGTACTGCCACCACTCTGCCATTCTGGCTGCATGCTATTTGCCTCTGTGCCATCTCTTTTCTCTCTTGAGATGGACGTACATTGGTTGAGTGTCAACACTCTTTATGTCTCACACTGCACCTCATGTACTCTTAAAAGTAAGAAACAGAGAAAACAAATATCATGGGGGCTCATATGCTGAAACAGTGAGGGAAATAAAATTCCCAGCTGGTAGGGATAGTAGTGTAATTTGTTTATTTTAAATAGCTGCATGAATTAGGAAGCAATGGGCAGATAAATTACTGTTGCATATTCTGTTCTCTATGAAGGTAAAACATGCAGGAGGAGGAGGAAGAATGAAAAAGGTGAGAAGAGTAGATGGAATTTCATGATCAATATCATATGATGTTTTATAGTATGTTCTATTTACCAAAGAGAGTGATAGATTCTGCTTCTGCTTCCTAAAAAGAGCTTAAGGGATGAAGGTAAAAAGAAAAGGGGACAAAGATAAGACTATATGCCTGAAGAAGCTTATCACTTAAAGTTTTTCAGTCTCTTTGAGTGTCTTTCTCAGATCAGATCTCTCTCTCTCTCTCTCTCCTTTTTTATATTATTAGAACTTCTTCAGGAATCTGTGGATTTTAGACCTTAAAATTTTTATTGATTCCTACAAGTTCAAAAGCTTAGAATCATTTTCAAAGATCATTGCTTTCATTTATCAGTCATTTCTTTTTATTTGCCTCTGCCTGTCTCTCATCCTTATGTGCAGACCTTTGGATGTAGCAATTTGAACTCCACAGACAGCCTATCCAGAGAAAAAGAGATGAAATTATTTTAAGAGACTCGACAAAAATCTTCTGGTAAAAATACTTCAAAAGGGATTCCCTGTTACATTATATTATTTCCATCACAGAGTCCCCTTAGGGATATATATAACACCTAAGAAATGATAATCATTTACCAAAAGAGGCTACATAAAGCATTTAATTTTGAGATTTGCCAGGAAAGCATAGAGCAATGTGTGAATATAGGCAACATGAAGTCAGCTTTAAGTGGTAGCACTTATTTTTAGAGTCAATCACAGTGTTTATGGCTTGCTTGTACAGGAAATACATATAAAAAATTCAATGCTCACTATGATGATATCATAGTAAGTAAATATGTCTACCCTAGTTTGAGTATAATTGCTCACCAGGTCAGGACTCAGTCATGAAAAATATTAGAGTTCCAACTCAAGGGACAAGTTTTGTTTGTAGAATCTTATATGGTTTATAGGTAGTGTCTTGTTGGAGATGGTGCCTACAGCATTGCACATCTCTTCCTGACTCCACATTCAGTGGTTTCAGGTTGGTGGCCTGAAATCAACAATGATGGGAGTACTTACACCATGGTAATCAGCAAACACTACACATCCTGCACAACCAGACTTCCCTCAGCCCCTAGCCCCCTAAGGCAGGTTGTTAAACATTTATAGATACTAATATTGAAGAAGAAAACATGCTCATTTTGACTTCAATACAACAGTCCTATTTCATTAAGATATTTGGTCATAGGATTGGGAATGTAGCTCAGTGGTAGAGCATTTGACTTCCCAGGCATGCATGAGGCCCTGGATTCCATCCCCAGCACCCTCAAAAAAAAAATTAGGTCATGTTTTGCACAGATGTGGGCGAAGATCAGCATTCTGTTTATCTGACTAAAATAGTTGCTCCTGATGAAAATTAGCCCTGGGATATTATCTTTTTGATCAGAGTATTAAATAGCTACAGCATTTACCTTGTCTGTCACTATGCAGAAGAATTAGTAGAAGAGAGCAGGAAACAGCTGCTACAACAAGTGCCACCTTTGCTTCCTAAGGGCTGATGGGTTCCCATCATTGTGTGGATATAAGATGTCTTTTCTCAAGACCCCATGTAGCCCCATAGCACTCCATAGCTCCATACTATTTGCACCTTGGTTTTTACCACTTCCACTTTCTTTGAAAATAAACTCAGAGATTCACAGACGCCACTTCTCTTATTAGCAATCTTTAGCAATATTGGTTCCTGAACTCCAATTTTGCTTTCTTAAATGAAAATCTGAAGGTATTTGGAATTCACAGAGACTCAAGATCAGAATCTTGAGATCAAATGACCAAAATAAATAAATCAGAATTTGTCAATGCTTTAAGAGTTATCTAAGAAAATACAACTGTATTTGACTTTCAAGAGTTAAACAAATTGCCCTTGGAGTGAGAGGATAGGGAAGTTGAGCAGATGATGTTTTGGAGGCCACAGGGACACCAGGAATCCTGGTTTATTTTACTGGGATGCAGTTAGCAGTAAAGGAAAAAACCTGATGTCACAAATGCAGTTTGTCTGAAGCTTAACAAGTCACTCTCCTCCCTGTAAATCCCACGGGCAACAAGTACAGCAGTGGGTCCTCACAGATGGCTTCCAAAGCATGTCTCTGGCTCAGTTATCATTAGTCATTGTAGTGGGTAGTTTGGGACTTGTTTTACATGCACGAACAAAAGGTTTTATTTTTAGTTTTACTTTTTTCCAATTTTGCAAAGCTGAGCCTTGAAATTCAAGGACAGTGAAATGGCTCTCATTTATTCTCCTCCTTTATTTAAAACCTGCATCTCTCCATGTTTCTCATTTATCTACCCATGTGTGATACTTAGCATATGCCATCTTGTGTAGATTTGTACATTTATCTTGTCCTGCATGTTTGTGTGTGTGTGGGGGGGTGCTGTGTCTTATTCATTTTATATCACTAGTCATTCTAGAATAGGATCTTGTTGGGTTTTTATAAGCAGCACTAATTTTTAATTGTTTTAGAAGAACTTTATCCATCTATTATCAATTAGATGAACATGTTAAACACATGAAATTAGAGCTAGATCTACATGTGTATAGAATCTAAGAAAATCATTTTACTTTAGGTCTTATGACTGTGAATCTTTAGTTTTCAAATGAGAGATTATTATTTAGTTTATTATATCCATCATATGCTTTTTTATTATCTTAAGTTCCTAGTGCTCTGCTTGGTACACAGTTGATTCTCAGTAAACATTCATCTCTTTCTATTTCCCTGAAGGATTACACTTGAGTTGGCTCTGATTTTAGATGTTCTCTTACATTGTAACTTATACAATGCACACCATATCTATCCCATCCCCATTTCCATGACCATGTTCATGACCACAGAGAACATACACTGACAGTGAGATGTAAAGGTTGGATCACAAGCTCTAGGGACCAATGGCTCTTTTTTGAACCCTGATTCTCTCATTAATTTGTTTTAATTTCCACAAGCAATTTGCCTGTCTGAGGCTCAGGTTAAAAAAAAACGGGGGATCTGCAATCCGCTATCAGGTCTGGTGGACATGGGATAGGAGACAGCAGTCATACCCTCTTAGATTCCAGAGCCTCAGGATCTAGTTAATTTAACCTTGAACTACTTCCACTTAGTACCTTATAGACATACTGATGGCATTAAAATAATTAGAAACTTAGAAAATTCTTGTTCCTGCTTATCAAAATTCTTGTCTGGAAAGTGACTGATGGCTAGTTAAGGACCTGTGCTATTCTTGTCAACCAAAGCAATCCTTACAACGGGCTTACTGTAACCTTCTTTCTGTTCTTTTTTTTTTAATCTATAAAACCAGACAGACCCCTCAGATCCCCATTTGTGAGTACTCACTCTGGGTAACTGAAATTTGTGGGGGTTTTTTCCCCCCATGGGTGACCACCCTCAGTCTGACTGGAATAAACCCTGTTTTGACACTGCCTCAACCTACCTTTTAGGTTGACAGTTTTCTCATCTGTAAAATAAAGATAATCCAGGGGGTGGATGCAAGGATTAAAAGAGATGATGTAGGTATAGGCTTTAATACTTCACCTCAAATGGCATTATTAGCATGACTCCTAGAAATTTCTCTGTACAGATATCCCAGGGAATGGTCTTTTTCCCTGTCCCCTCAACTTGTTAGCCTGGAGAGAAGTAGGAGATGAATTGAGCAATGGAGCTGAGAATCCAGTAGAAAATCTCAGGCACTCAAAATTTGAATTCAAAATAATTTTCATGTTCATGTTCTGTGCCCTTTCTATGGTTCTAGTGGCGTCTCTTCCTTGCAACTTGTTTCCTCCTCTGTCCTCTAATTCCTTTCCCTTTGTCTCACATACACATACCACATCTAGCCATGCTCTATCCCCACAGGTCTAAAAATAACCTTTTCCATCTTTTCAGGAAAACTCTATTTTCTCTCATTCTGACACCTTCCAAATCAGTATCTGTCATACAATTCTCTCAGCTAATGCCCAATATCTAAAGGTTCCTGGATCAGTGTGGAGGATGGGTGAACCTGAAGAGGTAGAAAATAGGTCCTGCTTCAGGTGGACTTTAATGGACAACTGGCTCATTAGCTGTCTTTTTCAGAAATAGTAACAATGAGTAGAAGATACAGGAAGACAGCATTTAGTTCAATTAAGGGAGGATTTTCTACATTTAAAGATTGACTGTGGTTAGGGGCAATAAACTCTCCAACACTGAAAAACATTCAAGCCCAGGCTGAGAGACCACTGCGGAACAAATTTAAATATTGAGAGGAAGAATTAATGAGATGACAAACCCTCAGTAACCATGATTCTATTAAAATTTTATATTACTTTGGTAGTATGATTATGACAAAATTTTAAAATTCAGCCAGGCATGGTGGCACACGTCTGTAATCCCAGCAGCTTGGGAGGCTGAGATGGGAGGATTCAAAAACCAGCCTTAGCAATTTAGCAAGGCCCTAAGCAACTTAGAGAGACCCTGTCTAAAATAAAAATTAAAAAGGTATGGGGATATGACTCAGTGGTTAAGCACCCATGGGTTTAATCTCTGGTATCAAAAACAAACAAAAAAACCCCCACATTTTAAAATTCAATACTTGTTCAGAAACACAGGTAGTCTTATCTCACACACAACACACTATTTACATTTGACCCTCCTTTTCCAGTCTGAAAAGGGATGCAATGAAAAAAACAAAAAACAAAACAAACAAACAAACAAAAAACTCCAGCAAAACCAAGAGCTTCCAATTCTATTTAAAAAAAGAAAGAAAGAAAGAAAAAGGCACTCCAGAACAATCAGGGCACATTCAGAGATTAACTGCAGTTCTTCATTTAGTTAATCCTCTTTATCATGAAAAGCAGTTCTGCTATTTCCTTTGGAGACTGAGCAGAAACATTTGTTAATAATAAAAAAAATTACTTTGCATGTTCTTGTTGCTGAAATTCATTTCTGTAGGTCAACTTGATTTGAAATGACAGGAATCTGCCAGTGTTGTGAATGGACCCAATAAATTGGGACACTTTGGAGAAAATAGAAATCTCAATGTTGAGTGCGTATTTGGAAAATAGAAATCTCAATGTTGAGTGCGTATTTGGAATCAGACTGGTCTCCTGGGACTAGTGTAGATACTTTATTACTATTTCTTCAGTTTAAAATTCATCTTTTATTTGATACTTGAATCTTTATTCCCAGGACTTTGTAGATTTTCTATAATTTTTATGCAAAATATGATTCAGCAACACTCATTGAATACTTTCTAGGTACAAATCACCATGGTAGGCCTTGGAGAAAGAGAAAATTCAAAACCAAAAAGTTGGATAAGATATGGTGGCTGACTAAAGGAATTTAAAATCTTCTGGGGAGGAACTAATGGCTAATATTGTCAGTTAGATTATGGAGTTATTTTATTGAATTAAGATACTTTAACCAGGAGTTGTAAAAAGAATACTGAAGAGAAAAATTCTGAAGGAAGGAAACTGGAAGAAATGACACTAAATGCTAATAGTCACTGTGTTGGACACTCAAATTCAATGTGATTTGTTTTTATTTTACTTTTTCCACATTTTCTTCAATAAAATCATAATTTTAAAATAATGAATGAAAATGCATGTCAATTTAAAAATTCTTCTGGAGGAATTTTTGGTCCCTAGAAGCACAGCTACTACCCTGAATATTGTGTAAGAACTTGCCTTCAGAGATAAGGAAATAAAAAGTTGAAATAAAAAGCAAATGTGAATGGAATTTACAAAAATAATGGCTTCCATATGCTTCTGTAGGTATTTACGGACACACATGCATACATGAATAAAGAAGGGATGTATCGATACAAAGCATATATGTTCACTTTATAAGCAATTACATATGTGCCATGCATACATATGTGCATGTGTGCCAGCTCTAGATTGTTCACAAAATGATGATAGATGTTTTGATTTTCTGTTCCTTGGGCCTCTTTTTATTCTAATGATTAGATTACTTTTATTAACACTACCAGCTGTGGTGAAGAGTGAAGACAATTACCTGGTGAGAACTCTAGGGAGACTGACCCTGTTGATCAAAAATTATGCCAGAATTGACTGGTTTGAGAGCACCAGAAACACTCCAAGGAAATTTGATCTGATTTTCCCTTTGCCAAAAGGAAACTTAGGTCAAAGCAAGGAGTAGCACCTCTGGCCATCAGTATAATGAAAGGACAGGAGGTTGAGAAGAAGGATCACACTTGCAAAATTTAGCCTTTGGATAAGTAGAACCAAAAATTTAGTAAAATCTATTTTGAGGATCACACACAACTGTGTACTTAAACATTTCTCTTCCTTTGTTTTAAGGATTCCAAATCCAAGTCTTCTGGCTTTGAACACCCTAGCTCTTTTCTATATGAATGTGAACCTACTGAGACCAAGTTTGCCAGGAATATCAAAATAGAGCATTAACTGGTATTAAATTATCTTAAATTTTTAAGAAAAGAGGAGGGCATAGGAGAAAAAAATTTTAAGGATTTTTTAAAAAGATGCTGATATCTCCATTTGCTTGTGAAATTTCAGGCCCCCCTTATCCGTGCTCTGTTAGGCTTAAGGGAAGCTGCAATAAATACAGGGGCAAAAACTGTGTAAAGCTCCACAGTGAAGCTCAGTGATGAGGCACAGAGACCTAGCAGTGAATTCTGTCCCCTCCTTCCACCCTCAGGCTAAAGTGGTGAGTGGGCTCTATCTCCAGGCACTGATTAGTCATCATAAGATGATGGCCTTGACCCCTGTGCCTAGCCCCATTTATTCCCACTCCATGAGCAACAGATTCACCACAAGTGCAGGGGGCCACCTACTCCAAATGATTTCATTACCCTGTAGGTCATACTATATTGCATTCAGGGTCCCTCTTCCTGCTGAACAGAGCATTACTCAAGCTGACTCAGGGCCTGCAGGGAATAAAATTTCTGGAATATAGTTGGGCACAGTGATGTGCACCTGTGATCTCAGCTACTTGGGAGGCTGAGACAGGAGGATCATAAGTTTGAGGCCAGAAGTTTGAGACTAGTCTGGGCAATACAGCATGACTCTATCTCAGAAAGGACAGAGAGAGAGAGAGAAGAAAAGAAGAGAAGAGAAGGGAAAAGAGAAAGAGGGGGAGATACGGAAGGAGAAAGGAAGAAAGATTTCTGTAATACAATGCATTGGAGATAAAAGGAACTGAGAACAAAACCCAAATCCAGTGCTGTAAAGAATGATAGACTACTTACCCTACATGGAATATATCTGCTAGCCTATAAATTGAAATGACCAGAGGAGAAGACTTCATATTTCCCTCTTATCTTGCCACCCCTTCTTGGGTATATTGGTGGAAATAATGAGATGATCCAGGTCCTAAATGTCATGGTAAAAGATTTGCAACCTTATCCAACCTTTTGATTATTTCTTTTCTCCCACAGCTGAAGCGAATCTGTGCCTCATTATCTACCCATTGGACAGCATAGAGGCGTAGATAAACTTTTCATTCCCACTCATGCCAATTTAATATTGATAAATGTAAGCTTAACCTTGAACTGGGGAGTTAATACTCAATAAATATAATTTATAGAGATAATTGTGGTGGAAAAGACTATAAAAATGCTTACCTTTGAAGTTTAATTTTTAGTCAGAAATGAAATGAGTTTTTGAGAAAAAAAGTTATATTTGGGTTGCAATTATTTTTATAACTTATGAAATGTGTCTACATATGGAAAGACTATATGGAAGACTATATTTTTAAAACATCAAATACTATAAAGAATAAAACAATGGTTACCAGGGATAGGAAGGCAGAGGAAGAAATAAGGAGATGTAGGATGAACAAGACTAGAGATCTAATATACAACATGAGGACCACAGTTAATTTTAAAAAGTACCAAACTAGGTATTTTTGCTCAGTGAGTAGATTTCCACTGCTCTTGCCACATACACACAAAAGGGTATCTATATGAGATGCTGGCTATGTTGATTTGCTTCACTATAGTAACCATTGTACTATCTATATGTGTCCCAAAGTATCATGTTGTGTATCTTAAATAACAATAACATTTTATTTTTAAAATGCCAATGCATTTTTAAAAAATAAAATAAAAAGCAAAAACCCATGTAACCACCATCCCTGCCCCAAGACAACCATTACCCTCACTTCTGTGATCTTGCATTAATCTGTAGTTTCATCACTTATCTGTTTCCTTTAGAGGTCTTTAATGTCCTCCAAACACTCATGTGATTTTTTTCTCTCCCTCCCTCCTTTATTTCTCTCTCTCTCTCTTTCTTTCTTTCTTTCTTTTTCTTTTTTTCTTTTTGGTACTAGGGATTGGACCCAGGGGTGTTTAAGCACTGAGCAACATCCCCAGCCCTTCTTACTTTTTATTTTGAGACAGGGTCTCCCTGAAAGCATCATCCCTAATACAGGAAGGTTCAGAGGTGGAGTTTTTAGGTAATGATTAGGTCACAAGTGTTGTAACCTCATCAATTGATCAATTCAATGATGAATTAATAATTTGAATGGACTACTGGGTGGTAACTATAGGAAGGTGGGCACGGCTGGAGAGAGTGGATCACTGGGGGTGTAGCCTTGGACTGTATCTTGTCCTGGATTCCTCTTTTGCTTGTTCTGCTTCCCGGCTATCATGAGCTAAGCAGCTATCTTCTGCCACATCCTCTGTCCTGATGTTCAGCCTTGCCTCAGTCCCAGAGCTATGGAGTTGGCCAACTCTGAATTGAACTTCTGAAGCCATGGGCCAAAAAAATTTTTGTCTCCTCTAAGTTTTTCTTGTTTGATATTTTGGTCATGGCAATTCTTTTTTTTAATTTGTTCTTTTTAGTTATACATGACAATAGAGTCTATTTGACATATTTATACAAACATGGAGTATATCTTACAATTCTTAAACAAATGTGGCTTTATCTTACTGATTTATAAACTTTGTATAAATGAAGTCACACTCTGTATCTTTACATGACTTGCTTCTTTCTTCATTATTCCATTTGTGACATTCATCCATACTCATGTATCTTGCTATAGTCTCTTCATTTTCCGTGCTTTTAATATTCAATAGAATGAGTATTTCTTTACTCAGCCCATTGTACTAGATATTGTCTAGCATATAAAAATGTCTAGCATATAAAAATCAAGAAGACTTCTACTGTTGGGCATGGTGGCGCATGCCTGTAATCCCAGTGGCTCGAGAGGCTGAAGCCATGAGCCTTCTGCCTCGGGAGGCTGAGGCAGGAGGATTACAAGTTCAAAGATAGCTTCAGCAACTTCGGGAGACCCTAAGCAACTTAGTGAAGTGCTGTCTCAAAATAAAATATAAAAAAGGGCTGGGGATGCGGCTCAGTGGTTAAAAGCCTCAGGGTTCAATCCCTGGTATCAAAAAAAAAAAAAAAAAAAAGAGCCTTCTATTTCTTTTTGTGTCAGTTTTGGTCAGATGTATGGTTCTAAGATATAGTAGTTTCATTTAAAACTACTGGCATATAACTGCTCATAATATCCTTTTTAATATTTCATTATTGAGTAGTTATCATAGGTTGTTGTAAAAGATCGATTGTTTAGCTTTGTTGCATTCATCTGTTGTCTATTTTATTACTTTCTCCCTTTATATCTATTAATTTTTTTCTTTATATTTTATTTTGGTTTATTTTGCTATTTTTTAAAATTCCCAGAGTTGAATGCTTATCTCGTACTTTTCATCTTTTATTGATTGGTGTTATAAGCATTTAGAGCCTTACATTTTTTTGTATTGCTTACCTGTACTCTATATAAATTGTTAATATTATGTTCATTATTGTTCACTTTTAAATTTTAATCTAATTTTCATTTTAAGATTTGTTCTTTTATCAATGTACTTACTACTTGTGGATGTGCTTTTTAATTGTCAAAATATGAGGACTTCACTTTTTCAAGTGAATTCATGTTTGGTTTTTATTGTAAATGAGATATTGAGAGGAACTTAACTGATTTCAGTCCTTTAGAAGTTTTTTGAGAAATCAAATATGAGGTCCACGATATGGCTTAATTTTTAATTGTTTTGTGTGTGTCTAGAAAGAATATATATTCAGCAACTAAGAGATACACATATATACACACATTTTAGTTTCTTAATGTATTGTGTAAATATTCTATATGTGTACTGATTTTTGATGTGTGTTTTATCAATTAATATGAGTAATGTGTTAGAAATGCTCCACTATGCTGGTGGATTTTCATTTTTCTTCTTATAGTTTTGTTCATTTTATGCTGTGTGTAATTTTAGGCCATATTGTTAGTAAATAAAATTTAAAATTATTTATTATTTATTTCTGTTTTCTACAAAGCCCTAATATTTAGCAAGTGATAGAATACAGAAAATCTTCATCCTCATAGACTATAAAGACTTGAACAAAAACATAGTTTGTTCAAATACTGATTTTTATAACTATGTTTTTCCCTTTATATTCTTATGCCTTTGGCCCACATGGCATTTCTCCATGCTGCTAGTCTTACATACAAAGAGGCTTGGATTAAACAATTAAAAAATATTTTTGTCTGCCAAATAATCTCTTCCTTTAAGAATGGCTCCTGTTCACATTCTGTTCATATACCAACTGCAGTCGCCACTGCTTTTCTTCAAAATGGCCCTGGTACATTGGAAGAAATGTTTGGATCATTTGTGAGCATTTAACTTAGGCTTGAGCATTCAATGTCTTTCATCTGGAACTAAAAGAAGAAGTTTTCATAAGATATACCCTAGGGATCTGATGTGGCCATCTATCCAAGTGTCCCTATGACTGGATGGATTCTGAGCAGGTCCTCAAAAGAGAAAAGGGGATTTTGATTTAGTCCTGGCAGGTTCTTGACTTACACCACAGAAAGGAATCTCAGGATGCATCCAAAGAAAACAAGAGGAGATTTATTCAGGGAACACAGGAAATTTAGTCAGGAAAGCAAGCAACAGAGCAGGATATGCCCTCAAAGAAAGAGAGATGGAGCACGCTAGAGAGGAAATGCACTTAGGGAAATTTAGTCTTCTTTGAAAAAAAAACTTTGTAAATGGTGAACATGAGATGTGCAAGGGGGTGACGCTGGCCTAAGATCTCTGTTCCTTTCATGGTGGATCACAGAGCAGGCCACGGTGGTCTGATTCTTCTCAGAATCCAGGTTGATACCATCTACTAGTGCTTGGACTCCATATCATGGGTCCCTAACAACATCTCTCTCTAGGTATCTTTTGATTATTCTGAAAATACATTCTGTAAGCATAAAAGGCACCTAGGCACTGATTAACTAGACTTATAATTCTTTAAGTTTTATTGGACATTTTAAGAATTTAGGCCTGGTGAAAAAAAGACCAGTTGGGGATGGGGTGAAGGTGAAGTTGTTCGTGGAGTTTTTATATTTAAAGTTACAATCCCTCTTTCCTTCCCTGTTTGTTTCCTTTCTACCTACACCCACCTCAACTCCAAGATTTAGAAGCCCAAATATGGATAGGAAAGAATGACGGAGATGCACAAAAAACAAGAGAGAAGGAGGAATGAAAGGAGAGTTTTGTTTTGTGTTTCCCATCTGGTTCTAATGGTTCCTGAGGTCTGATCACTTTTGCCATCGTAGGTCCTGTTTGTTTTTTCCCTTCTGCTTGAGTAGCTTGCATTGTGCTTCTGTCACTTGCAACTTGTGATAATTGTTAATGCTGCTCACCAAACACTCCAGCTTTCTACTTTTTGGATATAGGACAGAACTGTACTTATTATCATCTACCTTTTTTTTTTTGGTTGAGTGGTGCCAAACACAATGGATTTGCCCTTTGGTTAATGTAAATCCAATAAGCACAACTGGAGATAAAAGAGTGAATAAAAGTTCATTAGTTGCAGCAAGTAAGGAGAACACTGAGGAAAATTCTCAAAGCAGGTCTTCTCTC
Source organism: Xerus rutilus (assembly GCA_028644305.1). NCBI lineage: Eukaryota > Metazoa > Chordata > Mammalia > Rodentia > Sciuridae > Xerus > Xerus rutilus. Next base: position 38,075,672 of record CM053410.1, read on the forward strand.
CTAACAAAGAAAGTCAGGCTTTCACTGGGGAAACTTATGCATATTCATAGGAAAGACTTACCCTCACATGTAGAGGTGTACACCTTCCTGAACATGCTCACATTGAGATTGTGTTTCTTCATACATTGCATGTTCAAAAAACAGCAGATGGAAACTCTTCCTGGGAGAAGAATTTAGTTTACTCTGGGTCACCTAAAAGAGGGACTGGGCCAGCTTGGCTAGATGAAACCAGTTTCTTATGGCTTTCTCTGGGAGGCCTTTAGGGCCCCCCAGTCACCAGTAATAAAAAGAAGGCTATCTCTCTTTTAAAGGGTCAGCAGCTCTTTCTTCAAAAGGAGAGGAGCCTGCCTCTAAAAGTACTTACCTAACAGCTAATAGGGGCCATATGACTGGTTCTGGACAATGAGTTATGGGCTGAGGCTACAGGTATCTTGTCCAGGACAGATCATTTTATTGTCACTTCAAAGCCATCCAGAGCCTTTTCCTTCCACCATGGAGGCTGACAGTGTTTGCAATGGTGGCTGTTCTCAGTCTGACTCCTAGCATGTTAAGACAAGGAGCAGAGGAGATCCCAGCTGACTCAAGAGGGATGTGTAATGAGAACAAGAAATAAACCCTTGTTCTTATGAGCTGCCATAATTTTGAAGTAGTTGACATATAGTTTAAATTAATTTATTCTGATAGACCTACAACAAAAATAACTTTAATAAAGCTAGTTAATACCTGATATAAAAACATTATTCTGAGACCATTTACAGCTCTATTTGAAACTGACCTTGGTATTAGGACAAGATTATGTATTTCTGTCTATGATTATGGGAAACTCATTTTCACAACAACTTTGGCTTCATTTTACATTAATAAAATAATGCTTTTTAGAAAAAGGTGACTCTAAATGTGATTTTTTCTCCCCATATTTTAACTTGGCTCTAGTTTGTCATATACTGTTCATTGAAAGTGCATATAAAGATGTTTAATATGAAGAATGTAATCTGCTTATAATTTTGTGCAAAGTTAGAAAAATTATGATTGTAACAATTTTTTTCTATTTGCCTCAACAAATGTTTTCAGTGAATAATGTGTACAGCTTCTGAAAATTTGTTTTTTTCTGTTATGTTTGATAACATGGATTAAAATGCAACTTTTAAGAAAAAAAATACAGTATAAAAAAAAAGAAATGAGACAATGGAGTCTAAAAGAAAAGATCAAACTGAATAGCCTTGCTTGTGTCAGGGAAAGAGAAACTATTCATTTGATGGTGGGATATAATAAAAATTAAATATCCAGCCTTTGTCTTAGGTTTCTGGCACCAGCTCTTAAAATCCCTTGGAATCTCTGAAACAATGAGTGTCTTTTTTTTTTTTTTTTGCTAATGTGATAACTGGTGACTGGGACCTCTAAATAGCTACAGGATGAGAGATGTGACCAATAGACCAAGGCATGGTTACAGAGTTGGAACTTTCAATTCCACTACCTGACTTCTGAACTGAGAGAAGAGCTGGAAATTGAATTAGTCACCAATGGTCAACAATAGTCAATCATGGCTATGTAATTAAACCTCTGAATGGCGGAGTTCGAGGAGTTGCTGGGATGGTGAATACCTCACTGTGCTGATAGGATAGTATGCCCAGAGAGGGTCTTTTAGGGCTGAGTCCTTGAACATAAGGAGTGAATTCTAACATTGTCTACCCAGAGAATGGTGTAGGACACCCACTTGGTGTTTGGAAAGTTGGAGAACTGATTGTTGGTGTGGAACACACACACACATACACTTGGTGTCAGAAATGTAGTGAGTGCATATATTTGATCCTCAAATAAAAATGATGTCTATTGGTTATATTATACTCATTTGGCAACTGAGAAGTAAATCTAGGTTCATAAATTTCAGCAATCTGCCTAGTTCTCTGATGGTAAATGTATTCCTTTCTATTTTTTTGTACTTCTTTTTCAGTAAACTAGTAAAACTAGTAAACCAGAATTACCACAAATGAACAACTGTTATCAACACCACTAATGAGCAACTGTAACATTTTGTTACATTTCTATTTCATCTTTTGTATAGCATGTTTGTTTTACATAGTTATCATTATGCTATATCCTCTTTCACACAAATTTATATTCATTTCCTACCTCATTACAAGCTTATTGTTAACATATATTTTGATAACTGGTTAAGATTTTATCATGATCTTAAGAAATTATTTGTTCAAGGAATTGTGGCTATGCTTTAAGGAAAAACAAACCTATCTCTTAAAGTTACATTCTTAAGTATGTGAAATCTAGGGTTTCAAATAATCCAATTCAATAAGTAGACGTATAGATGGGAGAAGGGTAGCCCAGAGTTAACAATTGTTGAAGATTGAAGATGAATGCTGGGGACATGGAGTTCATATTACTCTTCCTACTTTGGTGTTTTGACATCATCCACAATAAAACATGTTTTGAAAAAAAAAGTGTAGTTAGTAAAACATCAGCTCCAATGACCACTATCCTGCAGACTTTACCAATTTCCAACATTCTTGCTACTAGGTCTGAATTCCCTGGGTACACTGAGAGTGGACCCCTTACTTGCTTATTAGAATAAAATTTGCTGGGTGCAGTGGTGCACACCTGTAACCCCAGCACTTTGGGAGGCTGAGACAGGAGAATTTTAAGTTCAAAGCCAGCCTCAGCAACAGCGAGGTGCTAAGCAACTCAGTGAGACCCTGTCTCTAAATAAAACACAAAATAGGGCTGGGGATGTGGCTCAGTGATCAAATGCCCCTGAGTTCGATCTCTAGTACCAAAAAAAAAAAAAAATCTAGAATAAAAGTTGCCCACATGTCCATTTTATCTTCAATGGGAAAGAATGGCATACATCCTATAATATTGGGAAAATCATCAAGTCCTCTGGAATGTTAGGTTCACAAAATTTATAAACTCATTCAATGCAAGAGATTGAAGTGATTTGGGGATGTATTAGGCCTGGAAAAAAGAAAACAGTAGCCCAGAGAAGAAATGATGATGAACCAGCGGATACCAGTAAAGTTGGTGTTTGAGTTCAGGATATGATTGGAAGAGAGAGCCACAGGATTTGTCGGGGATGGCTTGTATTGTATTAGAAAAGAGTAAAAATGAATTCAAGAATTTTGGCCTGAGAAAACAAGAGAATGGAGCTAATATATCTAATGTCACACAGCTTATCAGTGACATAATTAGGAGACAGAAGGACAGGACCCAATCTTCTCGCCACTAGGTTAGTTGCTGCAGCTGGAAAGAGGAGAATGGAAGCTAATAGTGTATTTATATATCAAGAATTTTTATTGCCCATATTTTCATAAGACTTGCTATGTTTATTTTTATCTTCATAGCATTTTATAGCACAAAGACATAGTTTCATTTTTGTTTAATTTCTGATTCATGCTCCCAGATGCAAATTACTCCCAGGCTCATGTTTACTATGGGCCTTGCACACATATCAGACTAATATGTGGCTATTCGTCTACAGATGATGCTGCATTTGCTCAGAGGCTTTGTGCTACTCCTGGGACCTATGTGCTGTAAAGCAAAGCAGTGAAGGATTTAAAGGTAACAGGAAAGTAGAGCTCTAATGTAAAATACAAGATTAGAAGGGTATCAAGGCAGGTCGAGGGACAGGGAGGCAAAAGGGTATTTATAGCCAGGTGTACTATGGCTTATATCTCTGCCTCAGATCCTAACTGTTAGCCTCTAGGAAATGAAAATCAGCAAGAACGATGGGGAAAATATTTCCCTTAAATGATGCCATTGCAGCTTAAAGTTTCATAGCACTTAGCAGGAATAAATGTGAGAGTAAGTCACAGAACATAATAGCAATAGTGAAAAAGTTCAAGTGGGTCTACATCTTATTCATTCAGAGGACATTTATTGAGCACCTACTATATATTTGGTACCGTTCTGGACTCTGATAATACAGTGATGAACAGAATAAGCAAAATTGTTGCTATAATTGAGCAAACTTTATGGGAAGGAGAAGAAAGACAACAAGCAAATAACTAAGTATATAACTGTCACAAGGGTTATAAAGGAGCAAAAAAGAAAGGCAGCATGAGTAGGGAGCAGTTCTACTCAGGAGGTGTTACTGTTTTCATAGAATAGTCAGGAAAGGCTAGTCTAATAAAAGGGTGTAAAAGATTTAGAGGAAGTTAGGGCAAATATGAGGCTTTCTGGAAGGAGATGTTCTAAGCTGAAAAGTATAATATTAGTAAGACCTGAGGCAAGAGCATGCCCCTGTGTGTGAAGAATAACAAGAAGGACAATGAGGCTGGCAAAGAATGGGCAAAGGAGAGAATGCAGCAGATCAAGTCAAGGAAGTAGCTGGGGACCAGATTAAATAAGATTTTCTAATCTATTGAAAGGCTTTAGCTTTGACTTAGAGGGAGAGAAGAAGCCATAGGAGAGTTCTCAGCGGAGAATAAATCAGATGATTTGATTAAGGGTTTACCAGAATTTCTCTATTAGCTGTGCTGAGAATAATAATATGAAGTAGGAATTAGGAGGTGGCAGAAGGGAAGATGAAAACTGGTGAGAAGCTATTGGAATGATCCAGGGAGGAGAGGATGGTGGCTTGAAGAAGTGATACCAGAGAAATGGGTGTTGAAATTTGAGCTATAATTTGAAGACAGAACCATAGGATTTGTTAATGGATTGTTTGTAAGTTACTAGAGAAGGAAGAGTTAAAAGGAATTGGACATTTTGACCTGGGCAACTGAAAGAATGATGTTACCACTTACTTTTTGGGAAAGAAAGCAGAAAAAACAGATTTTAGACACAACATCAGGAGTTTCATTTTGAGTATGCTAGGATTGAGATGCATATTATACGTTAGACTACCTTATTAAGTAGAAATCTGGAGTTCAAGAACAAATATGAATTCAAAATATAAATCACAGAATCATCTACATGAAAGTGCATTTTCAAACCATGAGAATTGTCATAAATAGAGAAGAGATGTGACATTAGCGTACATCAACAATTAGCAGGGAACACTGGGAAAAATGTGCACGCATACACACACACACAGTAGCAATGATAAAGATAGGAGGAGAATCAATAGAGAGTGATATTCCAGGGACCAAGTAAGGTACAGTGTGTTTAAAGAAGTATATGACCAACTATTTCATATGATTAAATAGATAAAATAAGAGGAGAGGACTAAGAATTGACCATTGGGTTTAGCAACATGTAGATCATTGTAGTAATGGATAAAAAATATTTCAGCTGAATAATCAGAATAAAAGAAAGCTTAATTAGAATGTGCTCAAGAAAAGAAAGAATTAAGGGCTTCCAGTTTTAGTGTAGAACTACATGAAAGACTTTGAGTCAGCCTTTTTAGTTCTGTGACTATGAAGACCTGACAAGAACAACATAGAAAAGAAAAAGTTTATTTAGGGGCTCACATTTTCAGAGATTTCAGTCCATAGACAGCCAGCTCCATTTCTCAGGGCTCCAGGTAAGGCAGAACATCATGGCTGAAGAGTGTGGTGTAGAAAAGTAGCTCCCATGATGATCAGAAAGCAGACAGACTCCACTGGCAAGATACAAAATATATATCCCAAAGGCAGGTCCCCGATGACCCATCTCCTCCAGCCACATCCCACACACCTTCAGTTATCACCCAATTAATCCCTGTCAGGGTATTAATTGACTGATTGGGTTAAAGCTCTCATAACCCAATCATATCTCCTCTAAACCTTTTTATATTGTTTCACACATGAGCTTTGTAGAGATACCTCACATCCAAACCATAACAAAGATCTTTCTTCCAATAATAACAATAAGAAAAACATGGAAAAGCAATAATCATGTTTTCTGTGGGCCCAGCAAAGAACTTTTGAGGCAGAGAAACTTACCTCAAAATAATGAATCAAATTCCACAGTCAAATTGCCATTCAAAGATGGCTGAAAAGTCACAGTGGTTTTCATCCCTGGTCTGGGCAAACAAAAAAGCAGGTCTACTATACAGGGAGAAATTTGGCAGGAGCAAGAAAAAGTCAGTCAAGGTTTAGACTGCAGGTGGGCAAGTGGGACAGACTGATTCTCCAAGGAGTTCAGATGCAAACAAAAAATTGTAATGCAAGAAAGCAAACAAGAAAGAAAAACAATTTCTTAGCCTGATCCTTCCTCGCTCTCATTTCCCATTGCCCACAAATTTTGCAGAGAAAGCCACAATGCAAGAGGATCGGCAGAGCAGGGAGAAGTCCTGTGCACGGCACTCTCATGCTGCTTGAATTCCAGAAACTCGCTGGGGTTGAATCCACAGGTATACAACAAATTTCTGAAGCTGTAGTCCAATTCTCTCCCAACTCAAATAATGACAACAATCTTGCTAAGTTGCACGGGTCCTCATTAAGTTGCTAAGGCTGGCCTCAAACTTGTGATCCTCCTGCCTCAGCTTCCCAAGTTGCTGGGATTACAAGCATGTGCTACCACACCCAGCTACCCTTCAATTTAACTCCAAAGAAGAAGAAAGGGTTTAGACTCATTTGGAAATACACCAACAAATTGAAAAAGAGGTAGATGGTAGAGTTAAACTTCACCATACTGATAGAATTGTAAACACAAATAAAATAATTAAAAGGAAGCATTTGTTGGAATGCATTTTAAAAAAGTAAAATCCAATTACATGTTGTTTATGAGATGGATTTTATATATAAAAGGACAAGCAGGTAAAAATAGGATATGAAAAGATATATCTTGTAATATCTAGTCATAAAAAGCTGATTTGATCATATTAACACCACAAAATTACCAGAGGTAAAGAAAACAATTTCACAATAATAAGAATGCGAATCTATCAAGAGGACATAACAATTCTATCCCTAAAAACAGAGCTTTGAAACAAAAATTGGCATAACTGAAACTAGACATAACAAAATCACAGTTGAAGACTTTAACATTTTTTCTCAAAACAATTAGAGAAAAGAAGAAGACAATGGTGGCAAAAAATACACAGAAGATAAAGTTAATGTGAACACTGCTATCAACAAACATGAACCAACGACTTTTATGCAATATAACTAACAACTGCAGAATACACACTATTTTCAAGTACACACAGAACAGTCATCAATACAGATCATGTTTTGAATCATAACAACAAGTTACAACAAATTTCAAATGATTGAAATCTTTAGAAATATCTTCTTAGACCAAAGTTGAATTAAATTGGAAATCAATAAGAAAAAGATAGCTGGGAAACTTCTAAATACTTGGAAATTAAGACATATATCTAAGCTGTCCATGAGTCAAAGAAAAAACACAAAGAAATCAGGAAATGTAAAAGCAAAGGATAAACTGGGCATGGTGGCTCACACCTGTAATCCCAGCACTTTGAGAGGCTGAGACAGGAGAATCGCAAGTTCAAAGCCAGCCTCAGCAATGGCGAGGCGCTAAGCAACTCAGTGAGACCCTGTCTCTACATAAAACACAAAATAGGGCTGGAGATGTGGCTCAGTAGTTGAGTGACCCTGAGTTCAATCCCTGGTACCAAAAAACAAAAACAAATGATAGTAAAAAAGAAAAAAAGGATAGTAAAAATAAAACATCAGATTTTGTAGGGTGAAGCTGATGCAGTCCTCAGAGTCTTCTAACTACAAATGTTCATATTAGGAAGGAAGGAAGATGAAAAATCAATTATCTCAGCTTTCATGTAAAAAAGCAACAAAGGAAAAGCAAATTTAATCAAAAGTTAGTAGAAGGAAAGATATAATTAAGGTAAGAGTGGAAATCAGTGAAATAGAATACAGATAAGCAAGAAAGGAAAATCAACAATGCTGAAAGTGGTTTCTTTGAAAAAATTAATATAGTTGAGAACACCTTGGCAAGGTTGACCAATAAAAGGTAAAAAAACATAAGCATTAACTTTACCATATTGAAATAAATTGACAACACAGATGCTCTTGACTTATAACACATTTTTCATTGAACACACATTTAATATACTTAGTCTACTCAACATCCTAGCTTAGCAATGCAGCAGACTATATATTCTTGGTTCTTTCCCCTCACAATCTTATGATAAGAGCTGTAACTCATGGCTATCTCACATGGCAAGAGAATATCACACCATACATAGCCAGGGAAAGATCAAAATTCAAAATTAAAAGTATGGTTTCTTCTGATTGTGTATTGGTTTTGCACCATTATGAAGTTGGAAAATCCTAAGTCAAACCATCATAGGTAAGGAACCATCTGTGTCAGACTAAGGACATCATTATGGATGTTCTGACAACCCTCACTCTAATAGGTATAGCTGGGTAAATTGCACAGAAATGGTTATGTTGGATCTATTAGAGAACTGAGTCCCTGGTCTTCTTGGAGACAAGAAGTGAGCTCAGTGGCATGAGAGAAGCCAGTGACACCATACAAGTGGGTAAGAAGCTAACAAATGACTGAAGGACAAGTGTGGGCTAGTGAGAGAATATCCACTGGGAGCCACAGACACAAAAAGTGTTTCCTCCTGTGGTGGATGTGAGAAAGCTGGGGCAGGATCTGGTATCAGAGCAATCCTTAAAGGGGTGAACATAGTTGGGGGACTTTTTCTGATTTCAAGGTCTACACTGAAGTTACACTTATCAAGAGAGTGTGACAATGACACGAAAATTATCAACTAGATTGGTGGAACAAAATAAAGGGTCTGTGAAAAACTGATATATAGCAAAGGCATCAAAGCAATTTAGTAAAGAAAGAAAAATCTGTATAGTAAATTGTGCTGGAATGATTGACTATCCACACAAGGCGGGGGGGAACCTTGACCCTACCTCACCTTATATACACCCATATACACATAATTTTACATGGATCCTAGACTGGAATATAAAAGCTGACACTATAAAGATTCTAGAAAAATATAGTCTACATTTATAACACATGAGAAGGCAAGTATGTATTAGACAAGAAATACAAATCATTAATATAAAAGAAAAAATTTTGATGGATTTATCTTTATTATACTTTAAAAATTTTTCTCATCAGAAGGCACTATTAAGCAAATAAGTATTGAAGTCAGAGTTTGCAATACATATTTCTGACAGTGGACTTATATTTAGGATATATATTTAAAAATATCATCTTCTATGTGGCATTACTCTAATATGTCCCAAGATTCCTGCTCCCTGCTGTATGTGCTCTGTGTAATCCCTCCCTTTGGTGTGGCAAACTGTATGGTGCAAATATGATGCATGTCACTCCTGTGATGACGCTTAAAGTATATGGCAAAGGTGAAGGATTTTTTAGAGTTAGCCAACAATGAAAGTAATTAGCAAAATGTAATTAATAAAGGTGACTTTAATCAAATGAGAGATTACCATGGGTGGTAAACTTTTTAAAAGAGATTCAAAACAGGAGAGACCGCTGATTGCTGGTTTTGAAGAAGCAAGATGTTCCTCTGTGAAGTAGCTACAGAGATGGGGGTTCTCTATGAGAAGAGGATCTCAGTCCTACAACCACAAGGACTGAATTCTGCCAATGGTCTGAATGAACTTGGAAGAGGACTCCAACCTCCGGTCCCTGCCATCCACCTTACTATAGCCTGTGAGACTCTGAGAATAGAAACCCATTGTATCCTGGGCTCCTGAACCATGGAAACTGAGAAAATAAATGTTTAAGCCATCAAATGTGTGGTAATTTCTTATACACTGGAAAAATAATACACCTCATAATTTGATAATAGAATAACTCTTTTCTCTAAAAAATCAGAAAAATATTTGAAGATATTTCACAAAGGAGACATACAAATGGCCAGTAATCCCATGAGATGATGCTCAATACCATTAAGCATCCAGAAAGCAGGCTGAGACAATTAGATTATCATTTCACACCCACACAACATTAAATTTTGTGGGGGAAAAAAGTACATTAACTGAAAATGTATGCATTTCTAGTAGGCTTGTAAAATGGTACAGCAACTCAGGAAAATGATTTGGCAGTTTCTGATGGAGTTAAACATTTATCCATTCTATGATGAAGCAATTCCTGATCTTTTAGATATATTTATATTCTACAAATATAAAACTTATACCCCCCAAAAGATTTATTTTTGCCCAGAGGAGTTTTATTAACAATGTTGAAAAACTAGAAAGAAATGTTCATCAGTAGGGGCATGGAATTTTAAACATTATTAGTGAAATAATAGAAATAAAAAAGTTACATACCACTAATGCATACAGTAATGTGGATGAGTCTCAAACACACTGTATTGGGAGAAAAAAACAGACCCAAAAGAGTTTATATTGTATGATTCCTTATCTATGAAATTCAATAATAGGTGAAAAATCTATGGTGATAGAAATCAGAACCATGGTTGCCTCTAGCAGAGGACAGACTAATTGTGAAGGAGCTCAGGGAATATTTTTGGGGAGGTGGAAGTGTTCTGTATCTTGATTGAGCTACATAGGTAAATAATTTGATAAAACATTTGTCTTTATCTTAAATTATACTATAATTTTTAAGTGTTTAAAAAGAAAGCATCAGGCAATAAGGAATTGGAGTCAATGAGTATCAATAATTATTAAAATTTGTTGAGAAAGAAAGGAAGTGAAAAAATAGCCAAACCATGATATAAGGCCCAGTGAGGAATTTTTTAAAGCTTACTCATAAAGAAGCATATCTGTATGTAGATGCAATGCTCCTATACTGAGGGGAGATCAGTAGTGGAGGAGAGATATAAAGGGAATTAGTTGGGATGAAGTCACTGAGTAGGTGAGACAAGGGGATCTATTGCCCAGATGAAAGTGTTGGCTTTAGACAGAAACACAATTCATCCACATACTGACTAGATGGATAAAACATGAGGTCAGGTCTGTGAAATAATAGAGCCTATAAAAACAGTAAAGCCTGCTATGAACACAATAAATTAATAATGAAAACTGCCCTGGAGTAGATTTGGCTGGTTTATGAGATCATGGGCTCTGCATCCTGGACCGTTTGTGCAGAGAGGATCGTTATGATAGGCTGTTGAATCTAGTGACCTCTACAATGCCTTATGGCTTAAAATGAACCCAAAGACTAAATGATGCGAAAGGATGGTAGAGCTACTATCCTTCCTATGAGGCATCATTTCAGGTAGTCCCGTATATGGATAGAAGGTTTCATTCCTGGATACAATCATGGTTCTGAAATCTTCGGAAGAAATTTTGTTTCCTCAAGCATAGCATAAATAAATAAAGTAATATAAATATAAACAAACATGTGAGATACATAGATCTCCTATCGTGGATTAAATGGTGGAATGGTTACAAAACATGTAGATTAGATTATGGTTTTTGTAGACAATAATACAGTTCCTCTTATGTGGGCTATGATGGTGTATTAAGTTAGCTTTCTGTTACTATAACAAATAACTGAGATAGTCAACCTATGGAGAGAAGATGTATTTTGGCTTACAGTTTCAATCCATATTGATCAGTCCTGCTGCTTTGGTTCTATAGCTAGGCAGTACATTGTGGTGGAAAGAACATGGTGGAACAGAACTGGTCACCTCATGGCCATGAATGAAAGAGAGAAAGAGGAAAAGACCATAGTCCCACTATCCCCTTCAAGGGCATTCCCCCAATGACCTAAGACGTCCCATTAGAACCTACCTCTTAAAGTTTCCACTACTTCCTTAGAGTGCCAATCTGGGAAATAAGCTTTTAATGACGGATCTTTGGAGAACATTCCAGATCCAAACTGTAGCAGATGCCAATTTAATTATTCTAAAAGAAGATAATATGGTAATATCTGTATCTAAGGAAGAAAGAACTGATACTCAGGCAAATGAAGATTAGCACCTCCCAATACTCTCTTTTTACTCAGCTTCAGTTCCTTATGATAAATTGTAGATAAACAGTTTATTGTTTAATAAAATTTCAGCAAAAGTTTCTATTGTCCATAGCATTTTTATAAGACAGTCATCTGCAAATGTTTTCTGAGAAAGGTCAGATGGTACATATTTTTTACTTTGGTAGCCACATTGAGCCTGGGGTAAAACTACCCAACTCTGTTTTATAACACAGATGATATGAATGAATGCATAAGGCTGTTTCAATAAAACTTGATTTACAAAAATAGATGGGAAGTCATATGTTATGGTTTTGATATGAGGTGTCCCCCAAAGGCTCATGTATGAGAAAATGCAAGAATTTTCAGAGGTATAATGATTAGATTGAGAACTTAAACCTAATCAATGGATTAATCCACTAATATGGATTAACTGGGTGGTAACAATAGGCAAGGAAGTAAGTTACTGGGGATGTGACTTTAGGGCTTATATTTTGTCCCTGGTGAGCAGAGCTCCCTCTGCATCCTGGTTGCCATATACTGAGCTGCTTTCCTCTGCTGCACCCTTCTGCAATGGTGTTCTGCCTCATCTTGGGCCCAGAGCTACAGAGTCGGGTGGACTCTGAACTGAATCTCTGAAACCATGAACCCAAATAATTCTGAACTGGCACCATTCTTCTGAAAAGGAGGACCCATGCATTCCAGTTTCCACTGATGAAGAAATCAATCAAACCACTTCACTAGAGCACTTTGATATGAGTGGCAATATCTTTTAAATTCAAATTGATTTCCAAATTCTACATTCTTTCCATAATTCTATGATAGGGAATCTACAAGTACAATTTATAAAAGTAAAAATGAGTATGACATGATAAAGCGGATTTAGAAAATTAGTAAAAACTCAAATTCCCTCATAACAAAGGTTGTGTGTAATTTACTTGACTTAAAAGCATGACAAATCAGTATTATCCTGTTATTTGGGCAATGTTCTCACTGAAGAACACAGTACAACAATACCTCCAAGGGGAGCCACCATTAATTTGTGCCAATGGAGCATAAAAGGACAACTTTGGGCAAGGACTGTCAGTGTTTCCACCTTCTGTAATAGATGCCTCAGGAACACTTTCTGTGTTCAGGCCCAGTTCCTGCTCCCCAAGCTCTCATTTCCTCTAAGAAAATAAGTCAATGTCTGGCACTGGCTCTTTTTCTTTCATATTTGTCTTGGCCACCAGCTCCTTTACATAGCATTTTCCTCCTTTGAGACAACCCTATGGAATTGGGGCTGCAGCTCCATAACTTAATGCCCCCAGCAGGATGAGAATTATCTGATATGGGTCAGGCATAAATGTTGATCCATGTCCAAATTTACTTGAAGATCCATGTGCCCCAAGTAGGTACCATCATTTAACAAGCTGTAGATCTCAGCAACTACCTAACAAATATTCGTTGCTCTTCTAGATATCGGTGAATGAAGAGAATGGAGTATGTAGGTCCTTTAAATCCAAAAAACAAACTTCCTTCAGATCTTAGGGAGTGTGAGTGGGAGGGGCAGGGCAGTATTGAAAAGGGAGATGGCAGGTTAAACATGAACGGTTTACCTATGTATGACTGGCTGTAACACTCTGAATCCACCCCATTTCTTTTGTTTTCAGAAAAATGAATACTTCTCCAAAACATCATTTTGCACATGGTGAATATCCATAATTTCATCTGTCAAAGGAAAGACAGGGAAAGAGGGAAGGAAGGAGAAAGGTCCTTGATGGTCCTGAGCCTAATTCTCCAGAAGAGTTTGGGTTGGAGGGTGAGACCCGAGCAGCCAGAGCTCTGCAGTTATAAATGTGGAGGAGACACCACAGCAACTTCCAGAGCTTGAAATCAGCTTTTGATTTAATCTAAGTCTAACCAAAGGCCCTTCCATCTAAATCCTCCCATGTCCAATGAGGGAACGGACTGACTGAAATGATCCCTTCAAGTCTTAACATCTTTGATCCTACCTGAAGACAGAATGCACCACCACTTCTGGTAGTCTCCAGCCCCAGGACTCCAACTGGCATTCAGGAAATATTAAACATGCTGGGAAGCTGGTGCAGAGAGCACACCTTCCTTTATTGCTTGTCCCTTAACTTCTCATCACACCCTGGCACGAAGTTGTACTGGCCAAAACTTTCCCTAAGTTTGGAGTCTCAGCTAGGAAATGAGAGTGAGGAAACATGAGCAGGGCACAGGGTAGGGGACAACTTAAAATCCAGATATTTCACTTGTGGAAATTTCCTCTGCTATCCCCTTCTCTTAGAATTTCCTTCTGGCTAGCTTTTCTCTAGTGTACTGCCATAGTGTTGGCCCCTCTCCCTCTTGTGATCCTCCTTGTATCCCTTTCTGTGTAAGTGTTATTAAATTTATCAATGCCACTCTCAGTGATCCTGAATCTGTCTGTATTTGAAGTTAGGCTTCCATAACTGAGTTCATATAGGTGTGCTCATAGATAACTCATGTCCACTGAGCAAAGGACAAAGTTTGAATAGAACTGTCACTATCATACATGATCCCCATAGACCAATATAAAAATACAGTAATGGTTAATAAAGAATTAGTCTGACCTAAAGTCACCTTGCTCCTTATGAAATAGGAGCCCTTCAATTCAGGCTTCAATTTATGATGAAGGCTTTCACTGATTGTAAGTGAGATGTCCCGTAAGTAAAAAAGATCGTAATGTAGGATGGAAGCATAGAAATACTCCCTAAAATAGCTGGTTTGACCATACAGTGGTTTCAACCAGAGAAGAATATGCCCATAGACTTCATGGTAAAAAACAACTTGTGAAGGATTAAATTTCACCATTTAGAATGATTAATGTATGATCATTTTAAAGGAAAAAAATCTTCCTTGGGTTCTTGACTTTATTTGTACTTCTAATCAAATATCCAATGTGTGGACATTACCAGGATTCTACAACACTTAGAAGAGGTGAACTTGATTTCTATATCTAAGATAAATAAGCCTCTTTTGGTATCATATAGGATCTAGGTTTTCAGTACTCTCATGACCGGGTCAAATAATTGGTAACTTCTTCCTCTACTCTACCAATGTTATGAGGTCCAAGAGCCCAACTTGGATTTTCCAATAAGGAGTGATATTGTTAGTGAGCGGAGTATGAGGATTTTAAAGGGTCCAGGATAGAAATATATGTAAAGTTTTCTCAAGATTTATGGCACTCACTACCTTCTGCACTACTAGGGATCACTTGCATATAAATCTGGGGAAGAAATTTCCATCTGTATTGACAAATATATCCCTTGAGGAATGGGCCACAGGAAAGCAGTGCTGCATTCCAGGACCCCAGGTAGCACCCATCAATTGCTCTGCCAATCTTGGCATTTGGAGCCCCAGAAATAATTAATTCCACCGTGAGAGTACATAGAATAAATAAAAGCCAAAATTAATCAAAATGTGACCAGAGTTCCCATCAGACAGCACAGGACTTGACAAGAGGAGTGTAAATGTTATTGTAAGTCACGTCAAACCTGGCAGCAAATTAAATCAGAATCCAGAGGAATTGATTCTTGTCAGAGAAGCCAGAGGTTTGGGGAGGGCCCTTGAGGGCCCCAAAGCTTGGAATGGTCAATGTACCCTCACTTCTGCCAAGATTTTTCAGTGAGAAAAAAATGAAATCTTTGAATGTGTGAGACTAATATTTTTTCTTTAAAAATATTCTTACTATATCTGTTGTAATCTTAAAAATTTACTATTAAAGAGA
The DNA here is from genome assembly GCA_028644305.1 of Xerus rutilus. Classification (NCBI taxonomy): domain Eukaryota; kingdom Metazoa; phylum Chordata; class Mammalia; order Rodentia; family Sciuridae; genus Xerus; species Xerus rutilus. The sequence goes on from CM053410.1 coordinate 38,091,204, forward strand.
TTTATCTTTGAGATCCCAGATCATCATATTCCAGGAAAGAAATTATAGACTTTACAAAAAACACCTAACATTATCCCTTGTGAGGGCAAGGACTTTGGTGTCTCATTTGCCCTTGAAGCTCAAGCCTCAAACGCAGAGGTGCTGTAGGCATGATTGTGAAATGAATGAACTCATTGAAGGACTTCATAAATCAGAGAAAGGCTCCTCCAGCATAGAACATTTTGTTAGTTTCTGTAGATAAGCTAAAGCTTGTTAGAATAGCATATCACTGCAAATGATGAAAAATGTTAGGTGTGGAAGTTAAATATCCTAGTAAAATAAGGATAAGCAAGCTAACAAGCTTGGGTACACAGACAGACCAGTCTTAATAATCAGATTGTTATAATGCTCCAAGTGAGATAGTTTTGCTGCTTTTCGTGGGGCCAGGACACAGCACTGCACAGACCAACAGGACCAAGATGTCACTCACTTTAAATCCCATCTGGAAGCCACTCCCCACTGGCTGCTCCCAGGCAATGACTGAGTGCTTCAGGAGCACCTGCTCCAAGGTAGAAAGAGGTCACAGTTTAGGCACTCCTCTGATGGATGATTTTGAATTGCCTGGTTCCCCAAGGTGTTGCTGAACCTACTTTACCTAGGAGCTCTAGGGCATTTCTACTTTCTGCCTTTCCATCACTTGGGATCAATCCTCTTCATGGGTCTGACAATTCTACCTTGGCTAACACTCTTCCTTTTTTCTTTCCCATAGACATTATCTCTAGTAAACTTGCTAAATGTTTGATCTCACTTTAGCTCATAAGCTAACACACAGAGTAAACAGATGATTTTTTTAGGTAGTGCAGCAGGCATACCACATGACCCTTTACTTTCACTCAAATAAACTTAAGATACCTCAGGTACTCAGCCTCCCTGTTGTCCTTATAGAGATGGCAGTTGCTCTTAGATAAAGGAAGATCTACCTTAGGAAAAGGAAGGAACAATATAGTAATCATAGCAGTATGTGTAATATGCATGCATACACAGGCAGAAATTAATTAACAATTAAACTTAAAGAATAAAGTCTGAGGGCTGGGTTGTGGCTCACTGGTAGAGTGCTTGCCTAGCATGTGTGAAGCACTGGGGTCAAGTCTCAGCACAGCATATAAATAAATAAATAAAATGAAGATTCATGGACAACTAAAAAAATTTTAAAAAAAGAAAGTTTGAGCACTACATCTAAATAAAATGTTTTGCATTTTGAAAGGTGTATATTATAAATTAACATTCATTGTCCTATGTGTCACTGAGCTAAATCTTAAAGGTACTCAAAACTCTCTCTCTTAATCCTGCCGTCCCCCTAAGATTTACAATTATCCTCATCTCTAATTGATAGATGAAGAAACTGAGACACAGACAGGTGAAGTGACTTGTCCAGAAGCATACAAAGCCTCTATTTTTGGATATAAAAAGAATGATTCCAGAACTGCACCCTCAACAGCTCTATAGCCCCTTTTTTAATGATTACCTGCGTCAAGCCTGGTGGATGCATAATTGAATATCTTTCCAATTCTAGATCTTGGCTTGCTTGTCCAGTTCCAGTTCCCTGACTGACTCTAGCCAATTGGCTTACGTTCTGCCTCTCATGAGTTATTTCAAATGTTGTACTTGGAAAGAACAATTTCCAGGGGTATTCTGCTTCCAGAAGTACAGAAAATTCTGAAGCTGTGCCCATTAGCCCCAACACAGATAAGATCCTGTGCTTGTGTGAAGCAGATACTTTTAAATACATTTCTGGGCTTGTAGGATGGAAGGAAACATTCCAAGTCACCTCCCAAACTATATCTCAAAGGGAGGGTCTGAGTAGACCTCATTTATAACCTGAATAACTTTGGAAACAATTCTTAAAGAAAATGGGAATTCAAGATTCTAATGTTCTTCCTAGATTACCCTAGATACATTTGTGCAATCATACATGTATCTAGGGTAATCTAGGAAGAACATTCAGCGAAAGAAATTGCCAGGATAGAGGCCCCTGAGGAGGAGCATGCTTTTGATTGTCCACCCTCCATTCTCAACATAGCAGAGATATGTTCTCAACATAACAGAGCTTCTGTTACAATATTAGTTGGATTGCCTCCCTTCTGTGTTCACAACTCCCCAGAGACTATGTATCTCAGCCTCAATACAATTCAACACCTTTCTGTGGCCTAGAGAACTACATTAACTTGCTGCCTGTAGCCCTTTTCCCCTCTCACCTCCCCCTTCCTCATGGGCTTAGCTGTTCAGGAAAGAATGTTCCCATGTTCTCAGCTTGAACGCTGTGGTGGATCCCAGAGGTGCTGCAGCTGGAGGCTGTCAGCTGTCTGAAATTTTCCTTAATAGTTCTCTCTTGCAGAGGTCTGAGTGGCCAGCCCCATGGCTGCCAGCATAGGTCAGCAGGAGGTACTCTAAATTCAGTTCAAAAACTGTTACTTTTTCATCTAGCTTTTTTCTTTTAGATATAATATCTAATCTCTTAGTGAATTCTCTTATATACTCAGCTTAATTAAGGTAAAGGGACTTTTTAAAGTATCAAAAATATAAATTATTGATAATTTTTGAATAATTAATTTGTACTTTCATATTCTTATTAATTAGCTTCAGGGTGACATTATATTAACCAATAAAATCATTAGGAAGAGAAATTAAGGGAGAAAATAAGACCTTTTACATTTACCCATGTGATTATGAATTCTGATGCTCTTTCCAAAACATTTGAGATTCTTTTTGGTACCATTTCTAGTCAATCTGGGGAAATTCAATGTTTTTTAAGTCTTAAAATGCTTTCTTTCACCTTGATTTTTTGAAAAAGTAATAAACTATAAATCTCCTTTTACCCTTCTTCTGTTTCCCCTAGTAACTTCTCTTATTTTTATTGTTTTATTTGTTCTAATCAGTTATAAATGATAGCAGAATGCACATTGATTCATTTTACACAAATGGGGCACAGTTTTCACATCCCTGGTTGTACACAAAGTAGGGTCACAACATTTGTGCAATCATACATGTATATAGGGTAATGATGTCCATCTCATTTCATCATCTTTCCTCTCCCTATCCCCTCTCCCTCCCCTTTGGCTAATCCAAAGTTCTACTACTCTTCCCATGTCCTCCCATCTTATGAACTAGCATCCACTTATGAGAGAAAACATTTAGCCTTTGGTTTTTTGGGATTGGCTTACTTCACTTAGCATGATATTCTCTAACTCCGATCATTTATTCTTTTTTATTGCTGCAAATGCCATAATTTTATTCTTTTTTATTGCTGAGTAATATTCCACTGTGTATGTATACCACAGTTTCTTTATCCAATCGTCTATTGAAAGGCATCTGGGTTGGTTCCACAGTTTGGCTATTGTGAATTTTGTTGCAGTAAACATTGATGTGGTGCACCACTGTAGTAGGCTATTTTTAAGTCCTTTGGGTATAGACTGAGGAGTGGGATAGCTGGGACAAATGGTGGTTCCATTCCAAGTTTTCTAAGGAATCTCCATACTGCTTTTCAGATTGGCTGCACCAATTTGCAATGGCACCAGCAATGTATGAGTGTACCTTTTCTCTCACATCCTTGCCAACACTTATTGTTACTTTTATTCTTGATAACTGCCATTCTGACTGGGGTGAGATGAAATCTTAGAGTAGTTTTGATTGCATTTCTCTGATTACTAGAGATGTTGAACATTTTTTCATATATTTGTTGATTGATTGTATTTATTCCCCTGAGAAGTGTCTGTTCAGCTCCTTAGCCCATTTATTGATTGGGTTGTTTGTTTTCAAGTGAAATTCCTGCTGGGGTAGCTGTAGGATGATGTCCAGAAGCTGGCTAGGAGATGGTATTTCCACAACTTCAATCTCTGGCTCTGGAGAGACTGACCACAGCGTCTGCCTAGGCCGCCATCTTGGAACCTCCCCCGAGTAATGGAGTATTTTCTTTAACTCACTATTCTTTTGCCTTTGGACTTGAAATTGGCCTAGAACTACACATTGGCTCTCTTGTCTCCAGTTTTCTAACTGCAGATATTGAACATCTCAGCATCCATAATCATGTGAGCCATGTCCTTATAATCAATCTTTATGCACACACCCATATGCATATCCTACTGGTTGTGTTTTTCCGGAGAAGCCTAATATATATAGTATGAGGCCTTTTCAGGTTGATTTCTTTCACTTAAAAATATGCTTTTAAATTTCCTTTTTGGTGTGTGTGTGTGTTTTGTGCTATAGCTTATTTACTTCTTTTTTCCTTCCTTCATTCTTTCCTTCCTTCCTTGTACTGGGGATTGAACTTAGTATCTAACGCATGCTAAGCATGTGCTCTGCCACTGAGCCATACCTCCTGCCTTGCTCATTTCTTTTTTTTCCTCCAAATTATACTTCATTGTATGGATACACCATCACAAATCTGTTCATTTGTTGACAATCTTGATTGATTTCTTGTTTTGTCAACAACAAATAAAACTGCTATAAACTTTGTGGGCTTGTTTTTTTGTGGACATACATTTTAAACTTGCAGGTAAATATCAAGGACTGTGATTGCTAAACCACATGGCAAAAGAAGGTTTAGATTTGTAAGAAATCACCACACTGACTTCCAAAGTGACTTCTATTTTTCATTCCCATCTGTAATGATCACCTTAATTTTTGAAGGATATGTTTTTTGGATAGAATTCTGAATTGGCAGTCATTTTCTCTTTGCTTGTAAAGGTGTCCTCTGTCTTCTGTCTTCTACTATTTCTGATTAGAGTTCAGGTCATCCATAGTGTTGTTCCTGTGGTTGAGTTCAAGGATTTTTTATCTTTAGTTTTCAGCAACTGGACCAACATGTGCATAGATGTGCATCATGTTTTTCCTTTGGAGGTACTAGGGATGGAACCCAGGCCTTCTACGTGCTAGGCAAGTGCTCTAACACTGAGCTGTATCCTCACTTTGTTTTCTATTTTAAACTTATCTTACTTTGATAAATTTATCCTTCTCTTCTGTGTCCAGATGAGAATGTTTTAAAATTACTAAGTCAATTATTTTTAGGTATGTTTACATAAAGCATTTATAAAGACCCATGTTGGTCGCATAGTACCAGTTATTATTACTAAAGGTGTGTTTTCAAGTTGCCTGAGAAATATTTATAAAAGCAGCTACCTAATTTCTCAGTAGGTGGTATTTATTATACAATTATATTTCAAGAAAACATTGTACCTTATGGATAGAGCAAAGACAAGCTACTGTTAAGCATTATCCATAATTATTACAAATTCAAAATTAAAATGTATACAAATTAATATGGATTTTTCTGTATTCTACTTCCCTAAAGAAAAGAGATGCAAATATTATGTGTTAGTAAAGATTTTAGACTAATAACCTTGAAAAAGCAGGCTAATGGAAGAGGTTTCAGGACATAATTGTTCCTTCCCCAGAAGGACACTGTTAACACTCTTGATGTAGAAACTACAATGACTTTTCTGTGAGTCACAAATACTTTAAAATCAGGCCATGGGAAGAACTGTGAGGAAAGAAAGGTGTTTTCTTTCTTTCTTAGAGATATGACCTTCCTGGTTGTTTCACCTTGAATGGTATTCTCTTTTCCAAAATAATGGCATGTGCCAAGACAATAACAACTAATGCACATGTGACACTTCCCTAGTTTACAAAGAATCTTATTTTTAATATACATTATCTCATTCAATCCTTTAAAAACTCAGTAAGATCAGCATGTGTTTTATTCATAGACTTGGGAAATCTAAGCAAGTTTTAAAAATTCAACACAGAATTCATGGCAGACCCAGAAATTGGAACCATGTCTTTCTAGGCCAAACTCCATAGTTTAACACCTCCACTACATTGTCATTGCAAATAGCAATTAATAATAATTCCTTGCATCACGAGGTGAATCCTAAGTAACTAAAATGCAAAAGCAGATTTCAGGGGGTCGAGCTTCAGCAGAAGCCTGAAGTGTTACAAGGAATCCAGAGACAAAGTAGAAGTGGAGATTTAGAGATGACAGCATGAGCATGTAACAGACGAAAAAGCAAGCACAACTTGTGCAAGTATACTGCAAGTGGATCTACAGAAAAGAAAGGTACACAGGAGAGAGTACATGCTGACGACAGAATGCAGAAAGAGTGGGGAGAGAAATAAAAGAAGGAATGACCAGAGTACAAAAGAATCCTCTAGGAGCAAAAGAGTAATACATGACATAATGAACAATCACAAAAAAAGAGCTACAGGTACAATCACATCAGGAAATAAACACTTAGCCAAGATGTAAGAAGCACTTCAGGTGCATTACTACTCAACACACTATGAAGTCAGCACTGATATATACCCTATGTGCAGAGAAGAAGCTAGACACAGAGGGATTGGTGAACAAGTGATCACCCATCTCATAGGAGATAATGCAAAATTCTAAACATGTCTGACTGACTCCAGAATCCATTCTTTTAACAACTCTGAGAATATGAAATAGTGGGCAACAGCATCCTGGTAATAGGAAAGCTGGGCACTGAGCAAGTAACAGAGCAAGGTCCTAAATCCATGAATGGGTCAAGAAGAAAACAATTGAGACCAAGAAGATGGGAGTGCAAGACCCTAGAGACAGAAACAGTACTGACACACTGATCTCTTCATTCTGAAAAAAAATACTAGGAGAAGCAGGTGTTTTTAAAAATGTAGTTTCAAATCTGGAATTACTAAAACATCTTCAATAAAGAGATGCTTCTAAGTTTTCTCAGAATGTAACTACTACTTTCAAACAACACCAGTTTTATTTAAACCTGCAGTGAAAAATTCTGTCAGGTACGACCTGAAGTGGTAATAACATTTAATATTTGTACATTCCTTTTACAGTTTTCAAACAGGCTTTGCACACATATCATTTGGTTCTCAAAAATTCTATGAAGATGTTATTGATGTTTCAAGTCTTTTGAGAAGTAAAAAATAATCATGTTAATGAGGCATGGCATTAGACAGAATTGGGTTTGCCAAATTATTTGTGACACTGGGTGAGTTATTTTTATGAACCTCAAATTTCTATATGCAAAATAGGGACTATAATTTCCAGCTTGGAATACTTTTTGTTTAAATTGAGTGAAATAATAAATATGTCCAGAGTACCCAACCATGCCTGAAACTCTGGGGTTGTTCAGTAAATAGTAGAATTTTTTTATGTCCAAATCAATAAAGTTCTTTTATTGCATCACTAAAATATCACAAACTGATTCTAAAATCCAGAAACTTGTTTCAATAGATGGACAACTCTTAGATTTTATTCATCAGGTTGCTGAACTGTTCCTTTTTTAGAGACATAGATACCATCTAAAATTTTTCTGATATTCTTCTTTTAAATTTTGTGGTCTGCTAAATCAAAGCAGCTGGATTTTTTTCCCTCCATACTGTGGGGTACTTTCCCACAGAGTTACATCCCCAGCCCTTTTTATATTTTGAGATAGGGTCTCACTTGATTGCTTAGGGCCTCACCAAGCTGCTGAGGCTGGCCTTGAACTTCTGATCCTCCTGCCTCTCAGCCTATTGAGTTGCTAGAATTACAGACATGTGCCATGACACTCTGCAAAGCAGCAGAATTTTAGCAAGTTCAATGTTGTTTCTTTCAAAGATTAATTCATCTTTCTGGACTTGAGATTCTGAATAAACCAAATTCCAAATCAAATGAATTAAAATTGATATGAATTTTTCTGTTCTGGTTTCCCAAAGAGAAAGATGCAAATATTATGGTTTAGTAGAGATGTTAGACTAGTTACCTTAGAAGAGGAGGCAAGAGGAAGAGGGTTCCGGGCAGAATAGCCTCTCCCCCAGGAGAATGCTACTCATTGAAGTAGAAACTAAAATGCTGATGTATTTTTTACCCAAGAAATCTCAGATTTCTCACCAGCAATGAATGAATATGCATACCCCTTGCTCCCCACATCTTCACCAACATTTATTGTTTCTTGTACTCTAGATAGTGGCCATTCTGACCAGAGTGAGATGAAATCTCAGTGCAACCACTATGGAAAGCAGTATGGAGATTCCTTAGAAAACTTGGAATGGAACCATCATTTGACCCAGTTATAATACACTCCTTGGTTTATACACAAAGGACTTAAAATCAGCATACTACAGTGACACAGCCACATCAATGCTTATATCAGCTCAATTTACAATAGCTAAGCTATGAAACCAACCTAGGTGCCCTTCAACAGAAGAACTGATAAAGAAAATGTGGTATATACACACAATGGAATATTACTCAGCCATAAAGAAGAACAAAATTATGACATTTGCCAGTAAATGGATGGAACTGGAGAATATCATGCTAAGTGATTAAGCCAATCTCCCAAAACCAAAGGCCAAATATTTTCTCTGATATGTGGATGCTAATTCACAATAAGGGGAGAGGTGTTAGGGGAGAATAGAAGTACTTTGGATTAGACAAAGGGGAGTGAAGAGAAGGGAGGGCGAATGGGACTAGTTAAGTTAGTAGACTCAATCAGGTGTTACTATCCTATGTAGATATATGATTACATGACGAATGTAATTCTATATCATGTACAACCAGAAGAATGAGAAGTGATACTCCATATATGTATAATATGTCAAAAATACATTCTACTATCATCTATAACTAATTAGAACAAATTTTAAAAAGAAGTCTCAGATTTTAACAAGAAACACACGCTCTTGAATAACAACATGCACAGGGAGGGGATAGTACACAGATGTCATCTGTAAGGCAAACCCAGTGCAGCACCCTACATCATGTTCTGGAACAACTAGAGCTAGTGAGAACATGGCCAGTTCCCTTCAATTTCCTCCCCCACCCCATTTGTCAACCCAGAGGCTCTTCTTTTTCTTTCCAAAGAGATGGAGTTCTACACTGATGTGGGTAAGGTCCCTCTGCAGGTTTCTTCTAATAGTTATTCCCAGTAAGACTGATGGGGACATTTTCTGGAATGTCAACAGCCTGATAGTGAGAATGGTCGTCAATTGTGCAAGTAGATGTGGCAAAACCCATAAGTAGTATATCTTATTTTAGTCAGTATTTTTGGCTTCAAGTGACTAAATTCTGACCAAGCTATTTATTATTGGAGGATACAAACATATGTTAAATAACCAAGCTGTGGGAAGTCCACAGATATATTTGAGCCTTAAGAATGCCTCTGAGCCATATGAAAGCAGCCAGGAGATTGCTTTATCTTTTCTTCCCATTTTCCATAGATTTTATTTTCATTCTGTTTTATTATAGAACATATTTCTTTACATGGTGGCAAATATGGTCTCTGATGGCTACCAAGTTCTACAACTTTGGCTACTGAATGGAATTAGAACTTAGTTCTCCAAGGCACTAAGTTTCTAGTCTCCCTGCCTCTTATCCATAGCCTGAAGCAGGCATCATGTAAGAACCTGGCAGCCCCACATAGCCACATGGCCAGAGGATGTTAGTGTGGGGTGCAAGTACCTAGGAAAAGGTGATGACGGAAATGTAATAACGGATATATGCTAAATCACACAATATTCCAATATCATAGACCTCGTGTTAGAGGTGGACCTTAGATCTAACTCTAGATCAAATCTTTTCTACCATAATAATGCTAAAAACTGATAAAATCTACCAGCCTTCTGGCCATTGGATCATGTGTAGTCAGGGACAATCTTCCTCTGTGTGGCTTCCTGGATGTCCCACTTTCTGACTGGGAGGAAAAGTAGAGTTCCTGATTGGGGAATGCAGAGGCCGTATGTTGTATTAAACAATGAAATCTGAACCTCTGGGGTCATTGCCAAGCCAAGCAACCTTCTGGGATCTACTTTGCTGCAGTGATCTGATCAGCATGTGCCTGAGGAGGCGGTATGCAAGTTAGAACTGAACACAGGGATTGTTCATGACTCCAGAGCAAGTACCAAGTGCTCATCTTGCTGGCTGGGGCTACTCTGCCCCAGAATCCATCTGTGTTCTCTCAGGTAGTGTCTTTAATGACTCCTTTTCACTTTCAGGGTTGACACATTAATGTATTTGGAAGGGTGGCTGCAGGTCAATACTGACTGCTTTTATCATTGCTTTTGTCCTTTGAGTTCTTGATGGAACTCATTAAAAGACAAAAGACTATTTGGTTTGTCATAGACTTAGAAGTTTTACTTTTGGTCAACCAAAAAACCATGACTAGGAACAAGCAAAATTGTTCCCTAAACTTGTCTCAAAGGTTTAGCCCAAATGTATAGGCCAAGAAACCTTTTCCCATGTGTATTATCGCATAACACTATTTGAAACCCTCTCCTAACGCACCATAGTAAAAGCCATATACTTTGTTAGAGGATGAAAGGAAAACTAAAGAGAGATGACCTGTTGCTGCAACTCAATCTTTGTTTTAGGAAATGTTGGGATACTGGGTTGCTGTCATAGAATATCATACATTAGGTGAATTAAACAACAAACATTCATTTCTCATAGTCTGAGGTCTGGGAAGCCCAAGATCAAGACATCAATACTGTTTGGTGAGGTCCTACTCTCTGGTTTTCATATAGTCATCTCTTTGTTTCCTCAGGTGGTAAAGAGCAGAGTGAGCTCTCATGTGTCTTCTCCTAAGGGTACTAATCCCATCACCTTTCAAATACCCATCTATCTCTCCTATTTCATTATTATTATTTTTTTAGTTAAACATAGCAGTAGAATCCACTTTGACCTAATTATACAAGCATGGATATCTTACTCTAATTCAGACCCTAGGATCTCTCCTTTCCCTTCCCTTTTCCCACCTCCTATTTTCTTCCCTCTTTTGATCTTTCTGCCATTTATCCATAGTTATTATTATTTTTAAAATTAATTTCTTATGGGTGTACATGATGGTGAGATTCACTGTGGGGTATTCATATATGTTCATAGGAAAGTTATGTCAGGGCTGGGATTGTGGCTCAGTACTAGAACACTTTGCCTCATATGCGTGAGGCACTGTGTTTGATCCTCAGCACCACATAAAAATAAATTAATAAGATATTGTGTCCATCTACAACTGAAAAAAATATTTTTAAAAAGAAAGTTATATCATATTCATTCTACTGTCTTTCTTTTTCCTATCTCTTCCCTTCTTTCATTCCGCTTTGTTTAATCCACTGAACTTCTATTCTCCCTCTCTTACTGTGGGTTAGTTTCCACATATCAGAGAGAACATTCAACCTTTGTTTTGGGGGGGATTGGCTTATTTCACTTAGCATGATAGTCTCCAGATCCATCCATTTACCAGCAAATGTTATAAAGTTGTTCTTTTCTGTGGCCAAATAATATTCCATCATTCAAATATCCATCTCTTAATACCATGACCCTGAGGGTTAGAATTTCAACATGAATTTTGGAGAGACACATTCAGTCCATAACTCTGGGCTTCTGTTGTTTCTGCCTGTAAACCAAAGTACTCTTATCTCAGCCACTTAACATTTGGGTTCTTTCTCCACATGCAGAACACAAGATGCAAATAATTCTTTATATAAATCAGGAAGAAGGCAACACATGCTGAACAGTCATGTGAAGGCTGTTTCTGTGTGATAATAGATAAGAATGTATAATGAGTTCCAACATTACTGAATCCCATGATCTTCAGGGCTAAGTGAGGAGCCTGGAATGATGCTTTATCCCAACATAACAAGTTGAACTCATTTTACCTGAATACAAATGCTGGACTAAGAACTCACCATGGTTTGGCATTAATTTCATACTATTCTGAGAGATAGTAAAATGAATCATTAAATAAAAGCTTCAATGTGTAATAATGTCACAGTTTTGTAAAGTCTCACAATAGATCTTGAATTATTTGTTATAATATATGAAATCATAATAATTATATAATTATACTATACTTATTAGAGAGATTTCATAACCTTTATTTTGACCTCTAGTTCAATAAGTGACTACCCTATAGCATGACAATTCATCTTAGAAATAGTGATGGTATGTGGTAGATGCTGATTTAACAAGAACTGATTGCTTGATGTGTGAGTGAGTTGATAATGACTGTTCTTTAATGTAGGGTAAGAGGGGTATACATCATGAGCTGTGGGAGTACAGAGCCTTGGCAAATCTCAGTTGGTAGATATTTGATGCAAGACTTTAAAATATCTGTACATAATACAGTGGAATTTTGGAGTTAGTTGGATTTGTGTGCCCAAAAGGAAGAGAGGTAGAGTTTTAACAAAATAGAGCTCATTGACATAACTAATGGACCTTGAATTTGAGCTCTTGGTTTGTGTTTAGCATTGTGATTTTTCACTTTTGTGAAACCCAGCATGCATTTTAGTCCCACATTGATGCCTACTTCTGTGCAACATTTTTCCCTCCTAAAGTTTCCATCTGCCACCATTATGGTTTGACTCTTAAATGTCCGCTGAAGTCTCATGTTCCATAGGGTTGGTCACCAGCCTGTGCTGCTAGTGATAGAAGGGGAACATTTGGGATGTGGGACATACTGGGAGGAAGTGAGTTCACTGGAGAAGGGGATATTAGAACTCTAGACCTTTCCTTTTTCTTTCCTTCTCTTCCTCCCTCCCTCTTCCTCCCCCTCGTCCTCTCCCTCTCCCTTTCCTTTTCCTTCTCCTTCACTTCCTGGCTTCCATAAGGTGAGCAGCTTTCCTACCACATGTTCCCCACCATGATATTCTGCCTCACCATATGCCCCCAAAACAATAGAGACAAGAGACTATGGACTGAAATTTCTGAAACTATAAATCAAAATAAACCTTTCCTGCTGGACATGATGGCATATGTCTGTAATCTTAGCAACTTGGGAGACTGAGGAAAGAGGACTGCAAGTTCAAGACCAGCCTCAACAAGTTAGTGAGATTCTCAGCAATTTAGTGAGATCCTATCTCAAAATAGTAACCATAAAGGACTTGGGATGTAGCTCAGTGGCAAAAAGCCCCTGGGTTCAATCCCCCATATCAAAGTAACAACAACCACAATATTAAATAAATAATTATATCAGATGAAACTTTCTTCTTTCTAAGTTGATTATCTCAAGTATTTTGTCACAGCAACAGAACATTGACTTACACACCCACAAAGTGCACCCCAGAAAGAAATGTAGATGTTTTTGTTTCATTATCTATGCATGCATTCTTGCAACTTGAATTTCTAAAAGAAGCAAACAAGTAGGGATGTTTGCCTCATTCTGCCAAAATAATATATTTTAATGAAAATATATTTTGATCTCTAACTGCTTCAGAGCCTTTATGAGGCATCTGAAAACTGTGAGAGAAGTTGAGCATGGGCTATAGCTATACATTTGGCCATATACAAAGTCACATCTAAGGTATATTGTTCACAAAGCCAGCATTGAATTCTCCTAAAGGAAGTCAACTCTGGCTTACCTTCTTGGCTCTAATCTTTTGGTCATGTGACTTAGCAAAAATCACTTTCCTATATACTGGGGCCAGCAATTGGATCCAGTGTGCAGGGTTTCTATGAAAGTGCAGTGTAGCTCAAGGAATGACATAGGCAAAACATAGTAGGCATTCTAAATGTTGAGCATTCCTGTCCTTTGTGAGAAACCAGGGACTGGCTGGCTTGTGCTTTTGGTCATGGCTAACAATCAAGTCACAAGACACCCTTTGACTGCTTACTAAGTATAAACTTTATGCTTTATTTTTCTCCCTTGAATCCTATTCAAGGGAGGGTGTGTGGATAGACATTAAAAGGACTTTCCACATCTACAGAAATTTACGTGGAGAATGTAAGACAAGGATCACTACCTTGTTGATCGGTAAGATATGTTTTCCCTGATTAGAAAGCTTTGGAGTGAATTCTACTTAGATGGTTTCTTTTTTTATATATAAATATTTTTTAGTTATGGATGGACACAGTATCTTTATTTTGTTTGTTTGTTTTTTAATGTGGTGCTGAGGATAAAATCTAGTGCCTCACACATGGGAGGCAAGGGCTCTGCCACTGAGCTACAATTCCAGCCCCCTAGATGGTTTTTTATTGTGCTCATGGGGATCATGGTTTTCAAGGAATATGTTGGTTAATCAGCATTTGCCAATTCACTTTATTCTTAGCTCTTGGGCATTCAAGAAACAGATTTCTTCTAGGAAAATTTCCAGTTTAATTTTCATAATTCCTTGAACAAATAGTTTCTGGGTTGTGTGTGTGTGTATGTGTGCGTATATTTATTTGTTTAATCTACTGCATCCTTAAAAATAGATTTGAAGGGATGGGGTTGTAGCTCAGTGGTAAAGCGCTTGCCTTGCACGTGTGGGACACTGGGTTCGATCCTCAGCAACACATACAAAAAATACATAAATAAATTAAATAAAGATTCTTTAAAAATCTTATAAAAATAGGTTTGAAAACTTATCAGCTTGTATTTCACTTGTTTGGTTAAGTTGACTCTTTGATGCTAGGTGTTTCCTAGAAGTAAAATACACAACATGAGTATTTTTTTTCTATACTGCTTTCTTTTTTTTTCATATTTTATTTATTTGTTCTATTTAGGCTTCCATGATAACAGAGTGCAATTTGATTCATTGTATATAGATAGAGGATAACATATCAATTCTCTAGTTGTAAGTTGTATAGAATCACAACATATATGCAGTCATACATAAAGTTATGGCTATGATGACCATCATATTCCACCACCTTGTATTTTTGACACTATGAAACATGTACTACTGTTCGGGTTCAGCAAAGGAAAAGGTATTCTTTGCAACAGAAAAGCTATATTTCTATGTAGTAATTATCAGTAAGAATATGTATTTGCTTGTTTCAGGTGGTACATCTGACATTCATTCACAAAGGCACTTAATCCTGCAAATACGGAATAGAATTTCCTGAAGAAAAATGGTAACTAGAACAATAGACACTATCTTGGTGTTAATTATAATGAGAAATACATAAACTTCTTTATTTCAATGAATTCTAGTACATGAAAACACACACTTTCATCCGTATTATTCCACAATTCATATAGGAAATAGAAGTCACTCAAAATAGAAAGTTTTAAGTACAGTGAGATAGGTCCATCAAAAGGGTTGAAGGAGTTGATTCAATATGGACCTTCAGGAACATTATAGAAGAAAACACAATTGTCCTACCATATGCATTGATACACTGGAGTATATTCCTGGAGCATTCAACAGGGACTATTGCTGCCTCAACTGTTTCTCAACAATGAGGTAGGGGGAAAGTGGACACCTGTGCTAATCCACTGACCAGGAACCCAGATCACAAAACTGTTGGGGCCTGCACAAATTCTTTATACCCAGGAAACTGAGGAATGGACACAGAAATGCTGTCTCTGTCAGTTTTGTGCTAATATAATGAATACATGAGGCTGGGTAATTTAATAAAAATGTATTGGGCTCACAGTTCTAGGAGCTGCAAAGTCTAAGTTTTGGGGACCTGTATCTGATGAGAGCCTTCTTGTCATATCTTAACATGGTAAACGACGTCACGTGGTGAGAGAACATGTGAACGAGAGGGAAAAGGAGGCAGAACTCAGCCTTGTATGGGGAACCCACTCATTTAATAACTAACCCACTTATGATAATGACATTCATTCACAAAGTCAGAGCATTGCTGACCTAATCACCTCTCAACAGTCCTACTTCTCAACGTTGTTGAATTGAGGATTAAGTTTTAATTCTCATGTGAACTTTGGGGGCGTATTCAAATTATAGCAGATATTACAGCAGGGAAAGCTTTCACTTTATTTCTCATATCAGCAGAAAGGGCAACAACTGTGGGAAAAAATGACTCCGCCTCAATACTTCCTTTCATATCTCCTGAATGCATTCTCCAAGAGCATAATTTGCACTTAGAACCCTTGTTGCAAGGGAGTACTAAAGTGTAAATTTAGTTGTTCAATGTATCTAAGTCATATAAGTGTGGAATAGAGGTAAATTGATTTACTTCAGAATATTCAGCACTTCATTTACAAAGCAGATGGCTAATAGCTAGCACTTTTCCCCATTGTACTGTGCACTAATTTCTGACGTAGCATTAATATTTTAATGTGTCTATTTGTGTGTCTTCCTAAGATTGCATGTATATTCCTTTAAATAGTTACTTATAGCTCTTGAACTGGTACATAGCAGAGACCAAGCACATATCTGTGAAATGCGTAAATGAATGAATGAAGTATCTTTGCTGGGCTTTGGCTTCAAAGGCAGGAGCTTTGTCTTACAGACTTCAGTGTAACTGGCTCCCAGCACTAGATCTGGCCTACATGACAGAAGAAAGTGACCTGAATATAAAATGCATGTTTTATCATTCTCATACTCAATTGAAATGTCATTCTAACTCCTTTATATCAAGATTACCATTTCCTTGAGCAGATTTCACTTTAAAAATCCCGTTTTATGCTGCTACTGCTAGTACTATTACTACTAGTAGTACCACTTGTTCATCTTTAATGCTCACGGTATTCTAAACATGTTTCCAAGAGCTTTTCATCCTTAACTTGGAAGTAGGACCATTATTGACTACAGTTACTTATATGCAATTATCTGAAGGTCATATATTCAGCTTAATGATGTAGAAACACCCATATGACCACAGCTAAGATGAAGAAAGGATCACTGTCAGCCTCGTTGAAGCATCCACTCTCTCCTCATTCCCAATCACAATTCCTTTTTTTTCCTTATGAATACCACTGTTTTTTTTAATATCCATGCTTATCACTTTCTTGCTTTTCTTCAAACTCTTATCTCTTTAGTATGCTTTCCTATTTATTTGCTTTTCCTATTGTCCCGCTTTAGCTAATTTTGAGCTGTATTATAAATGAAATCATGCCATAGAAATCCTTTAGTGTTTATCAATTTTTATTAATGCTGTTGTTCAATATTATGCTTTACTCATGTCCATTTCTTTTTCTTGATCTACTGCACTGGATATGAATTCCAGTACATTTTAGTACAATAGTGCTAACGATGGTGTTTTGCTCCTGATCTCAAAGAGGATAATTTCAACATCACTATTAAGGTTATGTTTGGTGCAAGTTCTCTGTAGATATTCTTGATCAGATTAGGAAAACTAGTTGTTAAGAAAAAGAATTTTCTTCAAAAAAGAAATTGAATTGTATCATTTCATTTGGATCTTATGGGATAATCACATAATTTTCTTTCTTTTTCAATCAATATGGAGAATTATATTAATTGAATTTCTAACCATATGATGAAATAATCAAAATTCTCCTTTATTTGTCAATATGTAGACCCATATTGATGAAATTTCTATGTCAAACTAGTAAGCATTCATGGAAGAAACACAATCTGGTCATGATTTTTCTTTCTCAGATTTATTATTTAATTAAACAATGAATTACTCATATATAATTAAATAATTTGTTATTTAATTAAATAATAAATTAATTAAATTGACTAATTAAATATTTGACATTATTTAATTCTTTAATGTTTAGCAGAATTCTCTAGTGTAATTATCTGGGCCAAACTTAAATGTTGAGTTCAATGTCTTCAATCATTATAGGGATGCATAGATTTTCTATTTCCTTTTATGTCACCTTTGTTAAGTTGGTGCTTTTCTGCACCTATTTGTTACTTTTAAATGCATCATTATAAAATTGTTCTTTATATCTTCTCATTATGTTTAATGACTACAGGATCTGTAGTTACTGCCTCAGGATCAGCAGTTATTTTCTGCCATCATTTTGAGGATTTTACTTCATTATCTTCTGGCTTTAGTTTCTTTGCTTGAGAACTCAGGTAATAGTTGTTTCTCCTTTCAAGGAAGTCTGATTTTTTTCCACTGGCATATCTGGGCATGGTGTGTATACTTGCTGGCACAGAAGGCTAGTTTCTTGGAAAATAAATTTCACATTTTTATAAGTGTAACTGAAGATACATTTTCAGGTCATATTGAAAATGTAGGAGAAGGGGAGACTCATAATTTACAATTAATTTGGCTCTTGCTATATGCTATATCTACATTTACTGTCTTTATTTTTGGATAGAATAGATATTTTGTTATTACAGAAAAGATCCACAAAAGGATATACTGTAGGCAACTATTGTCCATATTTTGGTGTACTTTCCAGATTTTCCTATGCACGTATTTGTGATTTTTAAATAACAAACAATGAGTACACTAAATAAAGAGTTTTAATATGTATTTTTCATTCACAATCATAAAGTGAACTCTCTTTCATGTTAGTAAATATTTTCCTGCATAACTTGATAGCTGGAAAAATTGTAATACCAAAATGTTTTCTAGAACCAGCCATGTGCTAAGTATTGTGCATTCTTTTTACAGTTTAATCTTCACATAACCTTATAAGGTTAGTATTATTATTAATAATTATTATTATTCTCATTTTATAGCCAAAGAAATCAAAGTCTAACTTAAATAAAATTTCCAAGTTCATATATGGAAAGAGTAAGAGAAATAAAATTGAAATTCACTCAAATTCCAAGAGTTTATGCCCAGAATCATTTTACTCAGATAAACATAATATTGAATGCTTCCCTATTGTCAAATCTCCAAATTGCTCCTCTCTCTCTCCTTCTGTCCTCCCCTTCTTCCTCTGTTTCTATTACAAACAGCTCTTTGATGAGCCTCTAGTGAAATCTTTATACATGATCTCAAAGATCAAACACCTGGGTATAATAACTGCACACCAGATACCTAGGATCTGTTGTCCCCAAATTCTGACCCCTTGCCATTCAGCAGATTCACATGACAAGTTTGGGTTAATGAACTGATGAACTGATGTCACTTTGTGGAGAAAGTATATTAAGACCAGCAGAGTTCTTCATGGGCTTCTTCTCACCTGGTAAACCTTGAGTTGACAAAACAACAACAAAACCATGTGAAATCCCACACCTATTAAATTTGAATTTCTCATATATATTGGGGACCAGTTAATATCTAACAGAAATTATATTTGTTTACCCTCTGGCTCAACATTCTATTTCTAGGACTCTTTCCCAGTCACACTGGAAAAAAGAGAGATAGCGAAGAAGGAAGGAAAGTGGGGGAGAACAATGAATGCACAAGACTATAAAATACAGAGGAAATGAATCTGAGTATTTGGGAACATGCATGAAGGTCATTAATTCATCTTTTACTTTTTGGCGCTTTATCTATCCTCTAAAGGAAAACAGTATGTATTGACTTTGGAGTTATGTCCTTGCTATGTTTGTGTTGCTCTTGCTTGTCTTTTCGCTCATTCATGCATACGCTCATACATCTTCCTGATTTAGGGAGAGATCAAAAAGCAGTTCCTATGTTTTTGCATTGATGTTGAGGTGGCATCAAGGCTAGCTGCATAAGAAATAGATAGTATTCTGAGTTATCTGTGGGAAAAGCAGAGTTTACTTTTAGGAATTGAGTTAAAAATCCTTAAGAAGTCATATGAGATTTGGGGATGACTGCGGGTTTTGGTTTTTAACACAAACATTTAGTTTGTACACACAGCACACAGTATCTTAATTTGCTCCAGGGATTTGACTTCATTTGCATTTGAGAGAGTGCAGTTTTGCAAGATCTCCTTTCTTCTTTCCCTTTGAGTAAAATGTCAGTGCTGGTGCATTTCTTGCCAACCTTCCGAAAGATAAAGTGCTGTTCATGTTTTCTCTCAAGGTCTCACTAAATAGAGCATCCAAGGCAATGGGGATCCATAATGACACCCACCTTCTAATGCATGTGTTGTCTATGAACATTTTGCAGTGAACTCCTTTCAGAGTGAGGCTCCCACCGCAGCACCCACACTTTGGTCCTGTACCTCATTCAGAAGGCGACCTGTGACCAGCACACAGAATGGAAAAAGTATGAGAAGAATGCCTAATGCCAGATGAGGAGAATGCCTAATGTAGTGAGAGCAGCCAGATGCAGCAGAAGCTGGCCCTGACAGATCACAATACGACTTCGCTGTGAATGGTGACGTGGAAGGTTTCTGAAGAGGGAATCTCTGCCCTACGCAGTTGGTGGCTGGGGTGTGACCACAATACATAATGAGCCAGCAGCAGCAGAGCTGAGAATGATACCAGCTGTTCAGTGGTTTTATTGTTAATCTTTTCCTGGATAAAGCTGCTAGATGAACTGATAGCTACAGGACAATAATTAAGATGGAAAATGTAAGCAATATGGCCACTGCCACACATTTATAGTAAACATGCAGGACACTGTCTATTGCTAGCCATGGAAAAGTTGTAGAAAAGGGGGTTAATGGAAGAGGAGAAAGTGCCACCCCAGAAATGTCTTTAGGAACAACGATGTGCTGAGAATGAGGCAAAAGAGGTTCCTAAAGAGAAGCTTATTTGTTGGAGGAGACTTTGATCATGTAATCAAATGTGAGTTGGCACTTTTTCTAGTGGAAATAGGTAGGAAGGATTTTAGGAAAATCTGTGTTCTTTGCCCCTGCCATATTCTTGGCTAAGGTAATGATTTGCATATACAGGAGGAAGCCACAAAGGGTATTGGTTGACCTGTAGGGTCCTGAGTCATTCTAAGGTTTGGAAGCCAACAGTCAGCAGCATCCTACATGGAGATGGGAAAACTAAGATTAGGAATTTATTTTTTCACTTTTTCCCTTTTTTAATGTGTGCATTATAGTTGTACATAATGATGGGATTTATTGTTTCTTATTCATACATGCACACAATATAACAATATAATTTGGTCAATTATCATTCCCCAGTATTTCTCTTTTCCCTCCCCTCTTCCCTCCCCTTGGTCCCTTTTCTGTACTCTATTGATCTCCCTTACATTTTCATGAGATTCCACCTCTCTACCTTTCTTTTCCTTTTTCCTCTTTAGCTTCCACATAGGGAGAGAAAACATGCAACTCCTGGCTTTCTAAGTTTGGTTTGTTTTGCTTAACATAATATTCTTAAGTTTCATTAATTTTCCTGCACAAAAAGATGGAATACTTCATGAATTTATGTGTCACCTTGTACAGGGGCCATGCTGATCTTCTCTGTATTGTTCTAATTTTAGCACATGGGCTATTGAAGCAGCCACAAGTAAAAAGGAGTTTATAATGAGCACCATTTTGTGCAGGCCGCCTGAAACCTTGCAATGAGACATTCTAATGGAAAAGTTTATTGAAAGTATAGGATTAAAGAAGAGGGGCTTAAAGTCCACACCCTCTAATCATGCCTTTCTGATAAACAGTCCCCATCTTGAAACTACCAAAAAGCCCCTGACAAAACTTATCTCACTTAACAAATAAAAGACACTCTTATCTCATAGGAGATTCTGTGCCAGGGACCAAGATCTAATAAGTGTATTTTTATTATATTGCACTAAATTCCAACACTTCTATAGACACAATGTTCATAGGGCATCTTTACTTGGATTCACCCTTAACTTCATTAGTGTTCTAAACTTGGTCCTAGTCAGGGAAACTCATTTTCACCTATCATCCTTGCAAATGCTGAAGGATACAAACTCAATTGGCCACAGGCTAATTTTCAGGAAGTTTTCTTTACCTAGCATTGGATTCTCATATCTTCCATCTTGATATCACCTTCTAGTATTGGAGTATCTGGAATACCAAAATAGTCATCAAAAGACTGCTTTTGAGCAAAGGAAATGAATAGAGAGCCTAACAGGGTATTTTACTAGGCACTAGTAAGACCTGAGAATGTCCTCTGCTCTGTAATTATGCATGTCCTCGGTATCTGGAAGATTTGTTCAACCTAATTCACCATCTTTCTTTCAAGATAGTATTAGGTAAACATGGCTGGCATCTGATTTTCTATGCTGTCAAGCCACACTTTCTGTTCATAAGCTTTCTGCAAACAAGATAATTTATAATTGGTGTTTCTGTTAAAAAAAATGATTGTCTTTCTAGGCATGGTGGTGCACGTTTGTAATCCCAGAAACTCAGGAGGCTGAGGCAGGAGATTTGCAAGTTCAAAGCAAGCCTTAGCAACTTAGTGATGTTCTAAGCAACTTAGACCTTCTCTCAAAATTAAAAGAAAAAAAATAAAAAAGGCCAGGGATGTGGCTCAGTGGTAAAGTGTCCCTGGGTTCAATCTCCAGTACTAAAAAAAAGAAAGAAAGAAAGAAAGAAAGAAAGAAAGAAAGAAAGAAAGAAAGAAAGAAAGAAAGAAAGAAAGAGAGAGAGAGAGATGACAACCTTATTTCCCCTGATTCTTCTCAAAGGTTTGAGAATCCTTCCTAAACTATGTATTTCAACAGTCTTTTGGAATTCTTCTTCAACAGTCTAGTCATATTGTAACATGGAGCATGGATAGGTGGGTTCTTTGTCTTGTGAATTTGACAAATGAAATCCACGGATACAAGGATGAGAGCAAAGCCACAGAATTTATTAGAGTAATAGCAGGCAGAGCTCACACAAACTAGCTTAGAAAAGAAAAGGGGTGGGGAAGGGAAAGGAATCTTATGGATAAGATGTGGAGAGTTGCAGGGGAAATCTAGAACAGAAACCAACATTTGACCCAGCCTAATGAAGAGGCTGTTCCAGAACAGACAATGACTAAGTTTTGTGGATCTTTGCAGTTATTCCATTATTAAAAGAACTTAAATACTTTCAAATGTCTGCTTTCTATTTGCTTCTTTCCAGTGTCCTTGGCTTCTACTTAGTATACCTGTTCTCATGGTCATAACCTTTGCTTATTCATAATTGAACTTTGTTATGCACCCTGATGGTCTGACTGCATTTCATTTCATTATTTTTTTCAGTTTTGTTATTCTACTGATTTCAGTTAACTCTCTTGGTATTTTCCCAGTTCAAGTTTCTAAAAGTAAGTATTTGATGGGTCCAAATCATCTTGCTTAGATATGTTGTTTCTATTTCTTTCTTTTTATTCTGTTTCTTTTCTATTTGGGGCTACCTTTCTATAAAACTTGTCTACTCAACCATCTCTAGGGATGGTGAGAAGAACCATTTTCCTTAGCAAAGCAGAAACCATTACTGACCAATTTATTTAAGTATCTTGCTAAGTTGCATATATTTGCTAACTTAATCCTTCCAACAAACATATGGAGTAGATATTATCCCCAATTTGTGGAAAAAGAAGCTTAACAAGATTAAACCTCAAATTGTGCAGTTTACAAGTGGCAGAGAAAGCATAACAACAGAGATTATTTTATTTTAAATGATCCCAAAGCCTGTGGTTTAATAGCCTAAGTCTCTTTGGGGGTAACGATTTAATCATCTAAAAGAGTAGGATCAGGTGTTCCAGTGGCCCCTGAGCACACACTAGGACTGTGCACTATCACAGTATTTAACTTCTAAGTGCTTTCTATGTGTCAAGCACTGTCCCAAGTGTTTTAAACAGATTCTTTCCTTGCATCCTTATAATAAACAACCCTATAAACTAAGTGCAATTATTATCCCATTTTATAGATGAAAACTGAGGTACAAAAGGAAACAAAGGTTCAGACAAAGAAAGTAACCCATTGTTCATGACAGACCTGTGACTCAAATCCAAGTTGGATAAACTCAAACCCTATGTCCTTATTAGAGATAGACATGGAGAAGAACATCTCAGAGTTTGCTTCTTTTCCACTGAAGACAGAACAGTGGCAATACTTTTTGACTCAGGGAGAGCAATGTGGAACACACATGACAGATGACCTCCTGGCTATAAAGCCTGGGATAAATAGAATTATCTAAGAAGTTTGAAAAGCTCTTTTTCTTTACATGTTTTTCCCCCTTTTGTTCAAAATTGCCCTCTCCCTTTAAAAGGTTAGTTATTTTTCTGAAAGTGTTTTAATGTTTTTTAAGTGTTTTTGTCCACATGTCTCAGTTCTGCTTCTGAAATACTGAGAAAATTCTGGTGTCCAGCAAAGACAGATATTGGCTAGAAATACAAAAGAGGTGTGACTTGAGCAAGAGTGATGGTGGCTGCTGGAGAGCACAATCCACATGTGGCTTTAGTGGAAAGGGATGCTCATCTTCTCTCTCTGTCCATTTGTTCTCCATGGTTAATAATACGATCTAATGTCTGTAATCAGAAATGATAGTCAGTCAATTCTGTCTTTAAAAGGGTGTTCGGCAATGATAAACATATTTGAAAGACAAAGCCCAGAATTCTAGAAGAGAGACATTTCTATTCCATGAAAGTCAATAGTCAAGAGAGAAAGACTATCCTGTCCCAGAGAGGGAAAAGGTGGGGAGGGCATCTCTCTTTCCTCTACCTCCCTAGCTCTTGGCTGTGTCTCCGACTTAGTTCTTGTTACTGTCTGCCTCCATGCTTTTTTGGCCACATGCATGTTTAGCATCCTGACTAGACTGTCAACTCCTTAAGGTTAGTAGAATCCAGGTGCCTAAGACAGCAGATATCAACAAGTGTTTTCTAAGTATTGTCCCTCATATACAGTGACAAAACCAAGATGTAGAGAATAGCCTAAGCACAGATATTCAAGGGTCATGATCTTCTCCTCTGTTTCTCATAATACTCTATCTCATGCATTTCAGCTCCCTGAGGACCTAAGTTCCAGGTCATCAGAATTTGCCAGATTCTTCCTCGTTTCCGTCTTGCCGACTTCTTCCTTCTCATGGTCCTTAGGAAGACTCTGCCTTTCAGCCTGATACATGCATGACTGCATGTGAACCAGCGGAGGCAGGGGTTCATGTTGCCTTGTCTTCTGCTTCTTCCCAGCAGTCGGTGAAAAACCACCCCAGAATTATAAGGAAAAATATTGCTGGTTGAGTGACAGGTGCAGGAATCCACATCATTTGAAGCCATAAAGCTCTTTACCTCCCTCTTATTTTAGTATGTTGTGGTACACTGTATTGTGCCCTTCCTAAACAAAGGACTGAAACATACTTAGGAAGTCAGATCAAACCACAGCACCAGAGTGACACAGCAAATATGAATGATGAAGGAACAACTTTTCCGGGTTTCCTTTCTTCAATTCTTTCATTTCATCGAAGTGGTAGGGAAGGAATGACTTCTAGGGACCTCAGTACTGAGTCCTGTGTTTCTTAGAGATCTGAATATGACCTGGGGCAAGAAGGAGAAGGAATGAAATGAAGCCAGTTGCTTTTCCAATTTTCGTGGCTGATTTTAGTTGTGCCTCGGGCTTTACTTCATCTTCCACTTCTTTTCCCGTTCTTTTCACAGTCCTTCCCATCCTTAAAATGAAATGAGGCAGATATAAAAGAGAAGGTGATCATGACTGAGTCTGCCTCCACAGAATTTTAGAGAGCACTGAGTTTCTAATACGAAAAGTGATGTAAAGAGTTTAGTATAATAACCTCCTTGATAAGTAAAGGAACTGGAGCTCAGGGAGTTCCAAAGACCTGTCCAAGGTCTGGGGAGACAGGATAGTATGGAGATGGGGTTTCAGAGAAGGAGCTAAATCTAATGTCTTTTATTTCTAGTTCAGTCCTTCAAGGCTATGGTATACGGTGGGAGAAGACAAGTGAATAGTTGATACTTCATTATTGTTGCCATTTCAAGATCTGCCACAGAGTCGCAGGCAAATAGAGGTTAACAGTGCTTGGCTTATAACAAATACAATATCCCTTGTACCTCTGGAGTTTTAGCTAAGATGGAAATTTATTTGCCATAATTTTTTTGGCATTTTGCTTCTCAGTATCTTAAAGAGTAGAGCACAGCTGGATTAATTTCTTTCATATTAAGAGGGTTTCATCCTCAGCTTTCATACTCAAGAACTAATTGGTCGGCATTTTGCTCCTAAGGTTTCACAGTATGATTGTTTCCATTTTATAGCTTTTAATACCCCGGGTTCAGTAATGATGGTAATAAATGCTCCCCATGACTTTGCAGAGTTATCTGCATATCCCCCAGCTGTACTCAGAGGAAGGAGTTTAGTTACTATAAAACCAAAGAACGGACAGTTGAGTAGTAAAACCAAGTCTCAAACCATGAATAGCACCAAATAGGAGGTTATGTTAGTGGACACGTGGGATGAATAAAGCCATCATGAGTTGTGTTAACTTTGATATATTACATAGACCTTTTATTCCCAGGTACTTTCCCATTCTGTCTACTACAATTGTGTCAATTGTGCAGCAGATAGAATTGTAAAGCTATTTTCATTTCTAGGCTTCCCAGGTTTTTAAAATAAACTCACCAGATATTAAATATCAGAGCAATATTTAAATGGTTTGATTGCCTTCTCACCAGAGTTGGTTCCTGAGCTGGGAGAGTTGTTCTGAAACAATGGTTTCAAACCAGGCCCCAGGGGTTGAGAGGTGACTGAGGGTCATTTGGATGTGCTTGGGAATTGGAGTTAGTAGGGGAAAGGGGAATGAAAGCACACTGGGCAGGACGTTAGTGAACTCTGCAATTACATTGCAACTCTTGAGTATAATCCTAAATAGTAGACAGTGCAACCATGAAAAATATCCTTGTTATCTATATAAAAGGTAGAAGATTGGCTAGGGGCTTCTTCACTTGATTCTTCCCATTGCTGTCTATGAGTCCATTGTTTTCTTCAAAAGAGAGTATGGAGGATTTGTCTTGAGAAGTAGATATTAACTTAAATGGAGGGATAAATTGTGCCTTCACTTGGTGGATATATTATCTACCACTCAACCCCTGCCCTTTACACTCATGGACTTTTATTGTGGAGACTTCTCTAGTGGATAAAAGGATGGTGATCACATCTACCACCCCTATGACCCCACCTACTTACTTTGTGATTAATCACAGGTCCCACAGCAGAGCACAGCTCTAATTTAACTAGCAAGATAGAGATGGAAATGTATTTCCTTCTTCTCTCTTGCTTCCAAATGAGCACAGAGCAAGCCATCATGTGTTCTTACAAACTCACAGACATTTCACATTAAAATGTGGAAACCTCTACTCAATATCACTTCCTGGGTTGGAAAATAGTACATTAATTACAACCTATCCAAATATGGAAAGTTTTTCTCTAAATAACTAGACCAAAGTTTTACTCACAGATGACATTAAATATTAGGTAGATAATTTAAGTTCTTTTCAGATTGTGTGTGATTGTGTGTGTGTGTGTGTGTGTGTGTGTTTTCAAGGTACATACCTAGCAAATACAACAAACCATATTTAATTAAAAGAACTAGGCTAGAGTTTCAAATTGAAATAAATATTTCACTTGTCTCTCCCTATTCCAGTCCTGCTTCCTGATGTTTGGTTTTAAGCAATGCAGTAGGGCAAATGCTGTTTTCAGGAAGAATAGGCCATAAGAAAAATTGCAAAGCAAGATAAATGTCTCTGTAAAATTCCTGCAGAGGCCCTGTTCTGCATCCAAATTTCTTAGATCATTTTACAACCACAAGCCCCTATTACGGTGCCCTATTAGACTTTACTTAGTTAACATTATCCCAGACTTCAGAGAGAACCTTGACATTTGCTGCCCCTACCTCATCAAAATCTTCTCCTAGGGACCTGCCACATTACTGGATAATTAATTTGATAAACTAAGTGGAACAAAGGTATTAATGACTGGGATGACCTAAATTAACCTTCTTAAGTAATTCTGTGCATTTTTACAGGATACTTGTTTGCTAGAGTTTGAACCTTGATTTCCCCAAAGGCCCAGGTGTAGAAGGTTTGGTCTCCAGCCTGTGGCACTATTAGGAGGTGGTGGAAGCTTTAGGAAGTGGGGCCTAATGGAAGGAAGTTAAGTCAATGGGTATGTGCCCTCAAAACCTAGTCTGTTCTCTTCCTTTTTTTTTTTTTTTTTTTTTTTTAAGTTCCTGATTGCCATGAGATGAACAGGTTTCTTCTTCCACACATACAGGGACAAAGCAATGGGGCCAAGTGACCATGGACCAAAACTTCTGAAACTATGAACCAAAAAAACCTTTCCTCTTTATAAGTTGCTATATCAGATATTTTGTCACAATGACAAAAAGCTGACCAACATATTTTTTGCTCTTAAAAGTGAAACATGTGCAGTCTCAAAATGTGATTCCACATGGGAATGAGTTAAATTTCCTCAAGAAGAATTAGAAGTAACATTACAAGTAATATTTGTCAGACCAAGCCAGGTAGGTGTCCTAATGCCAGCCTGATGTCAGGTGTCTTGGAATAAGTCAGCATCTTAGCTTTATTCCAAGGCCACAGACCACAGTCTGAAGTGAGCAATCTTTTTAATAAATGTACATTATTAACAATAAGAATAAAGAATGATAGAGGTAGATGAAAAGGCACAAACCCACCGCCACTGAGAGAAAACAAAATTGAAATACCAACTCTGCTGTTCATACATAAATGTACCTCTTCACTTAGTCTTTTCAAGAAAAGAGGGAAAGTGTTAACTATGTCAAACTTGAAATTCTGGGAAATACGTTAAGAAAAGCAATGCTGAAAACAGAAGTATCATTGTGCTTGCATTGCCAGACTGCTTTTTCAAATAGGCACAATTTGCACAGGTAATGTGTTGTGGCCGGATGCAAACATTCTGACCCTGAGGTCTTCTTCAGGAAAGGAATCTAAGAGCTCTGTTTGGAGGGAAAAGAACTTTTGTGTCAAGAAAACAAAGAACCACAGATTAAAGATTAAAAGGAAGAGAATTAAGAAGTAGCATCTTTCCCCACTAATCCAATTACCCAAAACACTACTGGGAATGTGAAAATACTTCTACTTTATATTTTCTTTTGCAATTCTAGGCAAAACTTGTGCAACTTTCAGATGTTTTATCTTAGTCATTTAACAACAATCATCCTAACCTGACAGAGAGCAGGTCCACCTGCATTTTTATTCTTACCTTAGAGATGAAAAACAGGAAAGTTAATTAACTCAGGCATTACACATTTGAGGTCTACAATGTTCAGGGCTTTATTAAACAGTCAGAAGCAGGGGGTGGACTAGAAATATGAAGACAACAGTTTTTTGCTTAGGGGGAGGATGGACATAAGCAAGGAGTTCTAACACAATGAAGTGAGTGCCAGGATACAGATAGGTGAATATGAATGGGAACACAGGAGATGAATGGCAACACAATCTCCATGGGAAAATGTCTTGGGTGCTTCAGTGACCAACCAGGCTTAAAGTGCAATTTCTGGAGAAGTATTTATTATGTGATGGCACAATCTCCTTTAATTTCACAAACTTCTTTTGGAATATTGAGAGGGAGACAGGTTCAAATTAGCAAGATACAAGTAGTACTTATGTACTAATTAACAGGGAAACAATTAATTAAATCAAACGATTTATTCATTTGTATTACATATTTTTTCATAGTAGAACAAAATAGACAAAAAAGTGAACTAATTTCTAAGTCTCCATTTTTTTTTAAAGGACTCGTGTTCCCCAGAGTAATCCTGGGATCTTATTATGGTTTGTATGTGAAGTGTCCCCCCAAAACTCATGTGTGAGACAATTCTAAATGGCTCGAAGCGAGAATGACCAGGTTGTGAGAACTTTAAACTAATTAATGAATCGATCACTGATGGGGTTAACTGAGTGGTAACTGGAGGCTGGTGTGGTGTGGCTGGAGGAGGTGGGGCATTGGGGGTGTGGCTTTGGGGTATATATTTGTATATGGCAAGTGGAGTCTCTCTCTCTCTCTCTCTCCTGGTTCTTGATCATCATGTGAGCTGCTTCCCTCTGCCACGCCCTTCCACCATGATGTTCTGCCTCACCTGGAGCCCTGATAAATGGAGCCAGCCTTTTGTGGACTAAAGCCTTTGAAACCATGAGCCCTCAAATAAACTTTTCCTCCTCTATAATTGTTCTGGTTGGGTCTTTCAGTTGCAGCAGTGAAAATGCTGACTAAAACACTTATTTTTCTTTAAAGTCTGACATTGAAGTAAGGGAAGTGTCAAAAGACAAAATTACAGCAAATTTAGATATAGATCTAATTGACTTTTATTTGTAGTTGATGAATGGGGCAGCTTCTATTGTACAAAATAGAATGAGAGCTCCTACTGGGTAAGAGCAGAACAATGGGTTTTGTAAGGTGAAAACAAAGAAACAAAACAATAGAAAAAGAAAAGCTGATTGGATAACATCAGTTTATTGCAGGTTACCTTTTTGAAAAGGTTAAAGCAGAAGAGAGAGACTTTCTTATGACACTGACTCAGGTTGACTAGAATCTCTTGTTTTCAGGAAAAACGTCTATCTGCTTCCTTAAAGTTTCAGTTTGATTATGTGGCATTTGGCATGAGGGATTCTATTTTGGTTTGATCTGGTCTGTTAGGTCCTAGTGTAGGAGCTCAGTCCAAAACAACGGCCTCTCTACATTGTTGTTTAACAGAAATAAACACTAGGACTAATGAGTGAAAATTCAAATTAAAACAAGAAGAACAACTGACTCACCCTCAATACAAGAAAGATATGTCCACTTGCTTTTTCTCTACAGTGGAGTTGAGGGACTATCTAGGAAGTGAGCATCCTTTATTAGACATGCTCAAGCATGGGAAAGAAAGTCTTCTCTGGTAGTAGTTTGAACTTAATGCTCTTTAAAGACACTTCCAACTCTAAGTTCTATAAACAAGTTTCACTTCTAAGTTTATACTTCTGGCTTAGCCTGGATTCAATAGAAAATGAAACCTGATGCAAAACTTATTTACTAAGGCTTTATGCAAAGGTGTATTTTCAGGGTAGTAGTGTGAGGGGTAAGGTATGTAATTAAAAAAGAAGAAAAAAAAGTCAAAGTGATGTCATATGTTGCTAACCCACAACATCACAAGAAACACGGCCAGGGCTTGAGCAGGTGGAATGTCACCCAGTTGGGGTGGGTAGAAATACCATGGCTCAGTGCAGTCTGATGCAGAGCAAAAATCTGCTGGCATTTATTTATCTTTTGTTTCCTACTGGTCAAAGTTGGTTACACAGGACAGCACTCCTACAGCATTTCTAGCTAATGTTATGGGGCCCTTCAGCATAGTTGACAAAAAAAGCTATATCCTCTACCTTGCAGTGGAGTTCTTTATTTGCACCTGGGTGTTGAGGGGGCTATGGTCTGTCTGGTGAAGACTATCTCACTATCTTGGCTCTAATCCAAGGGAAGCTGGGAAAAGCCTGAGGAGTTAGGAGGCCCAGTTAGGTGACAGCAGTCGAGGCTCTTTCCTGAAAAAGTGGTCAAATGCTGAGGCCACTGGAGCAGAGCAGATCTGAGGACAAACATGGGGTGGGTCCAATAGCTTACCAATGCTTATTTCCAACACAAGTTCACTCCTGAGTTTGCGCTTTTTATCTAACATTAAAACTTAGGCAGTATGTTTTCAATATGGGAGTAGGAGAAAAAAAAAAGGACTGAATTAGCTAATACAAAGAAAGACCTAGTGAAAAGAAAAAAATTTATAAGAAATAAACTGAAAAGGATGTAAAACAAAGAGCAGTTTTGGAAGTCCAACTTTGAGAGTATTTTCAACTTTGAGAGTCCAACTTTGAGAATATTCTTGCATATTTTTCCACAAATGTCAAGTCAACATGATTCCATGGGAAATTTATTTTTCATAATAAATTATGAAAAATTTATTATGAAAAATTTATTATGCTGGGGTTCCTGTGACCTTTAGTTCCTGGAATTGGAGGGTAGTACCCCAAGGACTCTGCTACCATGGAGGCTGACTGTGAATCTAGCATGTGATCCACATACCCAAGGCAGGCAGAGATGTCTCAGGGACATCTTTGTAAGGGACTAGTGCTGTTTATGAGTTATAAGTGGACAGAAAGACCGCCTAAGATCTGAATTTATCAGTTTTAAAAATTTCTGAGTTACCTCTGCCTTATAGTTGAGGGATATTTCTGCTTTTTAAAATTTGGGGGTTTTGAGGGGTTTTTTTTGGTACTAGAGATTGAACTCAGGGCCACTTGACCACTGAACCACATCCCCAGCCCTATTTTTTTGTGTGTTTTATGTAGAGACAGGGTCTCGCTGAGTTGCTTAGCACCTTGTCATTGCTGAGGCTGGCTTTGAACTCGTGATTCTCCTGTCTCAGCCTCCCTAAGTGCTGGGAATATGGGCTTGCACCACCGCGCCTGGCTTTGTTTTGTTTTTTTTTGTAGGTACTGATGATTGAACCCAGGGCCTCAGGCTTGCTAGGCAAGCACTTTAACACTGAGCAACATCCTCAACCCTAAGGTGTTTCTAGCTTCTGACAGGTATACAATTTACTTCTACTGCCCAAACAGAAAACTAGCTATGAAAGAGAAATAAAAAGAACACTGAGTGCTTAATATGCAGGAAGAAATCAAAGAACAAACTGTTTGTGTTGTGAACATTGGGTCTGTACCATCTTGCCTCCCAATAACCCCAGAACTCAATGTCCTTTACCTCTATCCTCACCAAAGAAATATTCTGTCAAAATCATCTACAACCTCAAAACTCTGTTGACCTGTTGCTGGACTCATCTACCAGAGAGTTAACTCTCTGCTGTACTTAGTATCTGGGGCCATTTTCTGCTTCTTCAAATATAGTTGATGCTGTGTGGAATTGCCTCTCTTCATGTTCTCCTCTTCCGCCTTAGACTCCTTCAGTGATCTCTCCAGCTGATTTTCCTTCTTCCAATAACTTCTCAAGCTTTAGGTCTCCAGAGACTGTCTATGGCCCACTTTCCCTCATCTGTGGTCATGGCTTCAAATGGCCAATTACATGCAAATGGCTCCCAAGTCTGCACTTCTATTCAGTCATCTCACCTGTGTTCTTTTATCTTCTGGATGGCCCATGAGGTCAATTTAAGATGAGGAGCTCCATCAATTTAAGATGTATCAAGCTAATTCTGTCTGTATCCTACCTCCCAGATGTGTTTTCTCTCTTTCATCATCTAGCTCAGTAGCTGATATCATGGTTCTCCCAATTGCCCTCTGAACTTCAGGGTCATCCTAGACTTTTCTCTCTCCTTCATATATCCTCTGACTCAAGAGATGATGGAATCACCTCCTCTTCTTCCTACCCCCGTACCATTGAGACCCTGATCCAGGCCCCCATTACCTCCAAAATCTGTCATCCTTGCACCATTCCCTCTACTAAATTCTGTCCAACTTCCACCATCCTGAGATCTCATTCTGAAACACAAATCCAATCACCTTATACTCCAGTGTCTTTAGTCAGGTTCTCTAGAAACAGAACATAAGACAGGAATTGGGGTGCTTGTGATTTATTGAGGGAGTCCCTCCAGGAAAAAAAAAAAAAAAACCACAAGGGAGGGAGTAAAGAGAACAGGGAAAAGGAAAGTATGTAGAATTGAGTGAAGTTTAAGCCTTGGCCCAGTCCACAGTGGAGGGCTCTAAGCATAAACACAGTTGTTTTCCCTGAGGATAAAGAGTCTGGCCTTCTATCTTCAGACAGCTTCATCATGGGCTATGGGTTGCCCTAGATATTGGTGGGGGAAGAGGAGTGACTTTCTGAGCACAGTTTTCCAAGGACAATTCTCCAAAGATAAAAAGCAGTCATGAGCCATCAGCAACCAACATGTATAACAGGTAGAAAAAATTTACATTGACTCCATTGAGAGTGCCTGGGAATGGCCTCAAAGCAGCTGCTACACCATGCTTAAAGGCCAATTTAGCTCTCCATTACAATAGAATAGAATAAAAACCATTAGTATGATCCATCTCTGTTTGACTCTTTTCACCTTATGTCTTATCATTCTCTTCTTTACCTGCTATCCTACATTCATTTTTTCCCTCAAATCTGAATCTTCCCTATATATTCATGTTCCCCATTCTTCTATTCTTGTTCCTTCTGCAAGAAACTCTCTTCCCTCTTGCTCACCTAAAAACATCCAGCTCATCACTTACAACCAGAGAAATGAGATGTTATCCTCCATTTGTGTACAATGAATTAAATTGCACTCTGCTATCATGCAAACCTAAATACAAACAAATACATAAATAAATTTAAAAAAACAAAAACAAAAACAAAACATCCAGCTCAAATGTCACACTTGGGAGGTCACTGTTGGAATTGCTAGGCAGAATTAATTTCTCCAAAATCTGGTTTCTATTGCATTTTATATATAGTTGCATTACAATAATCTTTGAATTGTAGACATTTGCCAGAGTTCTTGTTTCTTCACTAGATCATCTGAGGACAAGTATTGTGTGCCTCCCAATCTTTGAATCCTAAAAATCCAGCAAAAGGTATAGTCCTTTATAAAAACTCCATAAATATTGAATTAAATTGTATAATCATGCCCTTTATATAAGCAGCAGTTGGTACATCTGTAAGACAAATGTACAGGCTTCAACTCTAAGGCAGTTCCTGATTTGATAGCACTTTAGCTTGCTGTTATGCATCCCTTTGATTTTGCCATGTTTATTGTATTTCCTTGCCTTTTTATTTCATCTCAATTTCTTTTGTTTTGTTTGCTCTGTTGGGGATCAGAAAATGATAACCTAAAGTGTGATGTTTTGGCATGTGGAGTACTTTGTTAAGGTTTTAAACCCTCGGAAGCAGTCTCAGAAGCAAGTCTCTCTCTGACCTTCTCCTGCCCTCCTGTCTCTGATCCTTTGTTCTCCCCTGAAGTGAGTCATAGAAACCAGAATTCCTCTTCTCCAAGACAGATCATCAAAACTAGAATCTCTTTCCCAAAAAAACAAGCCATATATTCTATATGCAGTCATATGCCCAATTCGTGGAAAGAAAGAATGCCACACAGAGATGCCAAAAAGAATCTGTACGTACAAGACTTGCTGGATTTTCCTTCAGTCTTTCACAATTATATCATAACCTTTTGTTCAATCACATTTTTACATGGGTATCTGTCTCTCACCAAATGAAGCATCAAAACAATTTTCCCTGGGCCTTTGTTTGGTTCTCTATTTGTGAAGGTTCCTGTGTCACATAAAACTTTGTTTAAATAAATCCATTATAGTTTTCGCCTGTTACCCTGACTTTTGTTATAAAAATGTTGACCAGACCCCTATGATGGGGAGGAAAAGGATCATGCCCTTCTGCCCCTAGAAGTTCTCAAATATTGAAAGTAAACAAGATTAAGTTCTGGGACAAAGACTCGAGGACGACACAAAATATTTGCTATGTGAGTCCAAAAGGAATATAAAAAATTACTAATGAAAGCAAAGAAGTGCCTTCTCCAAAAGCAATATCTATCAGAAGTGATATTACCAAGAGAAAAGGTGACTCTGTGACATTTGCATCATCAAGGCATCCAAGTAAGAGAACTTTTCTTTATGATAATCTCATTTATTTTTTCCCACTCTCTACCAGCTTGTTTAAGATTAATTTATGTACAATTCATTCTTTTAAATATATAGCTTGTACACAACCACATAACCAGTATCCCTTTTCATCATGACTGTTCCCAATTACCTCTTTTTTTAAACGTATTTTTGGTACTGAGGATTGAAACCAGGGGTGCTTAACCACTGAGCCCCCTAGCCCTCTTTTTTTGTCTATTTATTTTGAGATAGAGTATTGCTAAATTGCTTAAGGCCTCACAGAGTTTCTGAGGCTGGTTTTGAACTTGAGATCCTCCTGCCTCAGCCTTCCCAGCTGCTGTGATTATAGGCATGCATCACCATGCCTGGCCCCCAATTACTTCTTGACCTGCTTCTTCTACACTTCATATAAATGTAATAACAGTGTAATATTTTTTGAAGCAGAAAATATCTGGTACCACAAATTACAGACAGAGTGCTGAACTAGTAGTCAAAATACATGGATTTTAAACCTAGAGGAGAAAAAGAAAATATTTGGTTATTTTCATTTCTGACTGAACAATGATAAATATTCATGAATGCAAAAGTATTTCGTGAGCATTTATTTTAATTCTCTTGGGATAAGATTGCTTAGCTGTATGGGTAGTGAATGTTTAATTTCATAAGATATTGCCAACTGTTTTCCAAAGTGGTTGTATCGTCATTACATTCCCAATGGCAATGTGTGAAATGTCAGTTGTTCCATATCCTCTCTAACACTTGTATAGTCTGTCCTTTTGATTTTGGTAATTCTGCTAAATGTATGGTGATAACCCTTTGGAATTTTAATTTGCCTTTTTCTGATGACTAAAGATATTTCATGTGCTTAACTACTGTATTTCTCATGGTTTTCCAGAGAAACAGAACCAACAGGATATCTATCTATCTAACTGTTGCCATCATCATCATCATTTATGTTTGTATGTACACACACACACACACACACACACAAAGGAGATGGGATTTTATAAGAAATCATCTGACACTTCAATATTTATAGCAGCACAATTCACAATAGTTAAATTATGTAATCAGCCCAAGGAACATCAGTAGATGAAAAGATTAAGGAAATGTGGCATATATGCAAGATGGAGTTTTACTCAGTCATAAAGAAGAAAGAATTGTGGCATTTGCCAGTACACAGAAAGAAATGGAGAACATCATGCTAAGTGAAATAAACCAGACTCAGAAAATAAAGAATTGAATGAGTGTTTTCTCTCATATGTGGAAGTTAGAGCAAAATAAGGAAAAGAAGGCAGGGTGGGAGGTGGGGGCAGGGTTCAAATATCATAAAGATATAGGGAAGATCAGAGTAGAAGAAGGAGATCGAGAGAGAGAG
Source organism: Xerus rutilus (assembly GCA_028644305.1). Lineage (NCBI taxonomy): Eukaryota > Metazoa > Chordata > Mammalia > Rodentia > Sciuridae > Xerus > Xerus rutilus. Next base: position 38,127,589 of record CM053410.1, read on the forward strand.
AGAGAGAGAGAGAGAGAGAGAGAGAGAGAAAGAGAGAGGGAAAGGGAGAGGAGAGATGGGAAAGGGGAGGAAATGTGGAATAAATTTAACAAAACCATGTTATGGGCATTTATAAATATACCACAGGGAATTTTCCTTTAGGAATATGTAGAAAGCACCAATAAAAAATAAATGAGCAAAAGAAAGACTAGTAGAGTCTTAGAAAGAAGATAGGAAAAATGGGAGGAAAATGGTGGGGAATAGGGACCAAAAAGGAATAAATTAAATTTCCTGCATGAAACTGTCTAATAAAAAATTATTTTTTTAAAAAAAATTTCTGTAGACTATTAAAGTAAGAAATAAAAAATGAACATATTTAAAGATCATAAAAAGAAAGAAATTGGCTGAAATTTTCCCAAGATCTGTAGCTGGAGACCTACAAGAGCTGGTGATATATTTCCTATCTGAAACTGACCCTGAGAACCAGGACAACCAATTCTGTAAGTTCTCTGAGGACAAGGGAAAACCAATGTCCCATTGTTGCTGAAAACTCAGTCTTTGTTCCCAGTGTCAATCAAATAATGAGGATGAGGTTTTGAGAAAAAAGAAAAGGATATTATATTGCTTTACTAGCAGAGGAGAAACACAGGGGACTCCAGTCCTAGAGTCATAATTTTATTAGAGGAAACAAGGGACTTTTAAGAGGTGATTCAAAAGCTACATTCCAGTTGTGCCCTGTCAGGGGTCATAGTTCACTTGTAGCCTTGAGAGATAACTGTTTCTTAGATCTTTAGGGCCAGTGTCGAATGTGGTATGTGTGCTTATGGGAAGGTTAATCTTGATTTCCTCATGACTAGGGAAGGGGAGAGGAAGAAGAGAAAGGAAAAAATAAACATTGGCTTTAAAATAAGTCATAGTGGCCGAGCAGCAAAAGTTATGTCGAAAGCATAAAGTTGACCCCTATTATACCAGCTCAGAAGTCAGATAGACATAAGTTCCTGTTAGTCAACCATTTTGCTCTAGCCAGGTTTTCACCAGATTGGATGAGACCCAAGAACTTTAGAGAAGTCCATCTGCTTTACTCAGTCTACCAATCCAAAAGTTAATTTCCTCTAGAAATATCCTTATAGACACACCCAGGATAATGTGTGGTTAAATGTCTGGGAAGCTCATGGCCCGGTCAGGTTGACACATAAAACATCACAATGACTATTCACAAATTTTCTTTTGTGAAGTGTATATTCAAATATTTCATCAAATTTTTGTTGAGATGTTTCCTTCTAATTGATGTTTTAAAAAATATATTTTTGACAAAAAGCCATTTTTCAGATATCTATTTTTCAAAAAATAGATTTTGATGAATCCTTTATTTTTTATTGGTTTGGTTTGGTTCATAATTTTTGTGTTCTCCTTAAAAATTTTTTTGTCTAATCTAACATCTCACTGTTTTCTCCTGTGCTTTCTTCTAAGTATTTTATATTTTTAGTCAAACAAACAGCCTTCCTTTTATTGTCATTGTTACTTATTTGCTCCTGGCTTTTAAGTATATAGTCTTTCAGAAGTGCCTATTAAATGATTAAAAACTCATATGATATAGACATAAAGGAAATAATTTGCCATTTGTTTTATGGTTATAACTGTAAAAATATGTGAATTAAGATTGGACTTTTGAAAACAATTTAAAAAACAGACAAAAAATGAAAGTGTTGATCTCTGTGTGGTAGAATTATGAGTGAGTCTTACCTTTCTTTTGTATATTTTTCCTGACTGTTGAAAGTGCATAATTTTTAAATTTTAATGTATTATTACTATATTACTATACACAAATAGTAATAAGTTGGGGAAGGTAAATTTACAGCATCAGGCTCATTTCTTGTTATGTCTTATTTTTCTTTTCACTTCAAGAAAAATAAGAAGTGTCTGTGGAGCTGGAGCTTTGATCCTAAAACTTTTCCCCCTGTTGTGCTTTGAATGGAACCCAGAGCCACGTGCATTCTAGGAAAACACTCTACCACTGAGCTACACCCCCAGCCCAAGAGCTTTCATCTAACTTTCCCATTTCTTTGACAATCCAACATTATACTACAGAATGCTTTCATTTGTATTTTACTCAAATATCTAAAACTGCCTTCATTGATTTTGATTTAAGTGCTAAGCTTTTATTCATCATGTCATACAGAAATGAAGTAAGAATATTTTACCTTTGACTCCCTCTTTAATCTACCCTTATCTCTTTGCCTGGACCCAATTCCTGTAAGTAAGAAAGGTCAATAAGAGTAATTAAGGTAGTGAGTGGCTATGACTGCAAGAATTCAAGCCAATTAGTAAAAAGTCACTATGACAGTAAAATGAGCTCTACTATCTCCCACAAATTTCCTTCTCTGGAGGTGAAGATCTCACTAGAATATTTGGGGAAATATGGTTCCTTGAACACTGGGTCATCTCTAAAACCATACATGCAGGAAGAACTATGAACTTCAGCATCATGGAAGGTCTCAATCTAGCAGCTCAATACAATCCTTTTCTTTCCAACTCAAACTCGATGTGATCTCACCCTTCCATTGCATGTTTGCTTCAAACTTTCACCAGACCTTCCTGAAATGTTCATCTGGTGAGAACACAGCCCCTGGGTATTATTTTCTCTATTTCCGTGTAGCTTTTCTCTTTAAAATATTAATGTAAGCAACAGGCCCCTAAGCCTGGCAACCAGTTGTGGTGCCTTTACAGTTTAGTCTCACAGAGGAACATAGGATTCCTATTCCACTACTTGAACCCCAACACTATTTTGAGATCAAAGACAGATAACTACACTGCAGCATCTTCTTCTTTTTCTTGTGCAAATCTCACAGCATCTTTACTGCATTAAAACCTATTTATACTAACTAAATCTAGTGCATTCACCTCCAATTCAATGATTTTCCAATCAGGTCAACAGCATCTGGGGAGAATTTGTAGATCAGATTAGCTCCTGTATGTTGTAGTTCTGTAACTATAATAGACCTATGAGACCTATGAGACTTCTCCCACTGTTGGTGGCCAGAGGAAAGAAGGATCCATAGACTCTTTCATGGAAAACAGGCATTTTGCCTCTTAGTTTCAGTTCACTGGGGCAGTTCTAGCAGAACTCAGCCTTGACTCTTCCCAAACAGTTATGTTACTAACAATGGTCCATTTTCAAATCATTCATTCAATAGCAATGAATATCACTTATTATGAAAGCAACTCTAATTACCTGAAACACTTATTAAAGTTTATAGCAAGTATTCATCAAATCAAATTACTCTTTCTTTCTGTTCTGCTCTACTTCTTTAAGTGTTTGTAAGCAGAGCTCATTAAGACTTCTTCACATTTATTATATCATCTGCCTTTCTCCTTAGTTTGGAACTAGTGTTTGGATTCTGTAGACTTTTTAAAAGTACATACCAGCATTCCTTAGTCAAATTCAGTTATGTAGGTTGTCCTTGCCCTCGTGGACAGAGTCTGAGGTCACCATACAGTTGCCCCAAACATGGAATGGGTTCCCATTCACCACATCATCCCACCCCTAAACTCATGACATTTTTATCAGTTCTGTTTCTATTTTCTACAGAGAATTTACTTCCTTTAAACACACTGTATTATTTACTTTTATTTTTGATATCCACTGCTATTGTTTCTTCTAAAATATAAGTTCCAGAAGGGATTTTTTTCTTGTTTGTTGTCAAGTACCTGGAGCAAAGCCTGGCATGTAGCATGCCGTCAGTAAATATTAGTTGAACAAACAAATTGGTGATTTGAAGGCTCTCATAAACTCTCCTTTGCCCTCCACAGTGTCTCTACCACCAAGGCAGCATAGTGTCTGAAATTCTACCTCTAAAGATTTCTGTTTTGGGTTTCTTTGTGACTTCTTTAGATTATGCCACACATACATATTTCTGAGATGACTTAGTTTTTTATCTAGTGCTAGATATTTGGAAACATAAAACTGAGTCAGACTCATCCTGCCTTCAAGGCAGGCTTACATTTACTATCAATGTGGGATCAGGCCCTCAAGAGAGATGCACTGAGTACTTCACAGAGACCCACAACTGATGACAGCAGTTACCTCTATCCCTAGGAGGTTCAGATCATTGGACTCTGACAGTGGATTTCTAAAAACAGAGGGAGTGATAAATGGAGCCTTTCATCCACTCATTTATTCATCTCTTCATTAATTTCACATATATTGAGTTTCTTCTCTGTGCCAAGCATTTGCCAAGTCCTGAGGATATGGCAGTAAATAAGCAAGTCAGAGTCCTTGCCTTCAGGGAGGTCACAGTTAATTGAGAATTTGGATATTAAACAAGATATTATTTCTTTTAACTATAACAAAGGTTTTCATAGAGGATATAGAAACATGTAGAAAAGGCTCCAACTCTAATCCACCCCTTGTATAGAGACTTGTTATTCTGTATAATTCCAAGGGAACCCCATTGAACTGTGCCATATTACACAAGAGCCCTAGATTTACTGAGACCATGTGTAACAGATATGTGAACATATGTCCAGAAAATTTTGTGTGGCCTTTGTTGGTTGTGTTGGTTTTCATGGTTGTAGTTGTGATTGTTGCTGTTTTTATGTTTTGCTTTGTCGCATCTGATTACAGGACAGTGGGCATGAGACTCTCAGAGTTTTCCTCAATGTGGTGAGATGGCCAGAGGTAAGTCTGGAGTTCGTCACAATCACTTGTTAAAGGCACTTACTCTCAATGTTGGCTGTGCTTTGGGAACACTGAGTATATGCTAGTGACTGAGTCACTAAATTGCTAGTGACTGAGTATTGAGGATTCCTAGTCTACGGTAAATAACCTCTTCTACATCCTCATCTTCCTGGTGGCCTCTTCTACTGCTAGGACTTAAAATGAACCTCCTCTTAAGCTTGCTTTTCTTCCTTTTAAGAAGTTAGTGCTTATTCTTTCAATCTCTAAATATCACAGGGCTATCAGATGAAAAACCTGCGATTTTAGGTTTATCCTCCTTAATGTAACATCTTGATTGTTGGCATCTTTCAACTGGTAAATCTCCCAAATTTATAGGCCTTGTCCTAAGTCTTCACTAATTTGTTTATTCATTCACTCATTCATTACAATTATGATATTAATTTAGTTATTATAATGTGCTCATCTTAGGTACATGGGACACACCTAATGTTCTAGTGAGGGGAGAACTAAATGTCCCCTCACTGGACATAGTACAGAGTGCAAGGGACATATATGAAGGGACATTAGGTGGATGAGATTAGAATAACTGGTATAGTTTTGATCTGGAATACCCCCAAATGCCCATCTGTTAAAGGCCTGGTCCCCAGCTTGTGGCACTGTTGGAAGGTGGTGAAACCTTTATTGGAAGGTCTTAGGTCATTGGGAGTGTGCCCTTTGGGAATTTGGGACATTTGTCTCTTCCTCTCTCTCCTGCTTTCCGCTGATGAGGTGAATGGACTTCCTTTACCATGTGCTCCTTCCATGATGTACTATGAAGCCACAGACTCACAGCAACAGAGCCAACAGAACTGAAACCTCAAAACTGTAAACCAAAATAAGCCTTTTCTCCTTTAAATTGATTATCTCAGATATTTGTTAGAGCAATGGAATGCTAATACACTAACAATTTGTAGCTACGTAAGTAGACACACACTTTCTTGGGAGGTTGAAAATTACAGAGATTTTGGCTTGATCATTTTTATTTTGGATAAAACAATTTTGAATAATACGGGTTAAGTGCTGCTCTGTGCTAAGTGCTCAACAAATATCATCTCATTTATTTCTCAAAACAACCCTATGAACTAAGAACCCCTCATGTACTTTCTTTCCTTCTCTCATTGACTTAGATTCATTGTATTATACAAGTGACTAAAAATGACATTACCATACATTATCATCCTTTTTCTGTTTGGTGTTTATAGGGCAGAAATTATGCTTCACTAAAGTAAGTGCTGAAAACATATTGAATTGGGGAGTGAGTAGATACCATTGGAAAGTGTCCACACAAGTATTCTACTGACATTGGTCTAGGGATTTGTTTATGAGCTCTATTAGTCAGCTTTCTTTTACTGTAACAAAATAACTGAGATAATCAACTTATAAAGAGAAATGTTTTATTTTGACTCACAATTTTAGAAATTTTTTGTTTGTTAGTTTTTGGTACTGGAGATTGAACTCAAGGGCACTCGACCGCTGAGCCACATCCTCAGCTCTATTTTGTGTTTTATGTAAAGATTGGGTCTCACTGAGACTTCTGTCTCAGACTCCCAAAGTACTGGGATTACAGACTTGCGCCACCATGCCCAGCTAATTTTAGAAGTTTTGGTCAAAGAAAATCCTATAGTAATGTAGCACATCATGGTGGGGAGTATATGGCAGAGAAAGCTGCTAGCCTCATGACCAGGACACAAAAGAGAGAGGAAGAGGGAAGAGCAGGGTCCACTATCTTCTTCAAAGGCATGCCCTCAGTGACCAGGAGACCTACCACTGGACCCCACTTTTTAAAGTTTCCATCACCTCCCTATAGCACCATGAGATGGGGATCAAGGTTTAACATATGGTCCATTGGTGAACAGCAGCATTTTCTGATAAGAAAATCAATATATACAGAAAGAAATTGAGGTACTTTTCTAAAGTAATACACCATCTAAAAATAAGTCAGATGAGGAGTGATGTAGGATACTGGAGGAGACTGGACCTGTTTTTTCTAAGTGACCCAGGAACTTGGGAAAGCATGTGTTCTGCTGTCTTTCCATCCTCCATCTATCCCTCTCAAGGCCTTCTTCCTCCAAACTTATGCTTTTATCTCCTTCCACTTCCTCCCTTTAAATTTCTTTAGCCTAAACCAACATCACAAAACTAGAAATTAAGACTTACTAGGTGGAGTGGAGAAGGGAAGGCATTTGGACCACTCCTTACATTCACTAGGGCCTTTAGATTTAGATTTTGGCCATTATTTTTAAGTAAAACCTATAATCATCTTGCAAAAGTTAAAAACATTTAATTTTTGTTAAAATACTAGTTTGTTAAATATAAACATTCAACATAAATTATTTTTTACATAACTTTATTTTGGCTCCTCATATCTATTTTAGAATTGTCTCTTGTAGACCACATATTGTTTTATTTTATTTTTTAAAAAATACTATCTGACAATAGCAGTTTTAATGTGCATTCTGCTTATAATTAATGACATGTTCATTTGGCTTCATTCTGCCACTCTATTCCAAATCTTATTTCATCTATCCAATATTTGTTTAATTGTGTTTTGTTGACTTTTTCAGTTTAAGTATATTTTATCATGAAATTTTACTTCCACTGGTTTGGAAGTTTCATTCTGTTTCTTATTTTAATGGTTACCCTACAAATTACAATATGCTTACTTAATTTCTTGAAATGTAACATTAGTCTAAACCTTTACCCTCCTCTGAGTCAATGCAAATTTATAATACATTTTAATTCTGTTAACCTTTCTCTCAACTTATATGTTATTTATACATGACATTCTTAAACTATCTTGTTTTTGCTGTTGTCTCTTAATCTCATTAGTCATCATTATTACTGTTTAATACATCTCACAAGAAGGTAGAGGCTGAAGTCACACACCTTCTCAGGAATTCGGTGTTTTTTCTTTTCCTTCTTCAGCTTTGTGTAACTCCCATGCTGTCTTATTTGCCGTCTTCAGAGTTTGGGAGTGTGGGTTGGATTGGTTTAGGTCTGGTTTACCCTTGCTTTGGGAAGTTCCAGTCCCTCTGTCTTTAGTGAGTCCTGGTCTTGGCTTCTGCCCTTGGTCTGTGCAGATCAGAAGCCAGGTTTCATGTTAGCTGCACCAGCAACCAAATTCAGGGTATGTGCTGTTTTGGTGCTCCAGTATTATGCTTACTTTTCAGTTTTAGGCATCTGTCCAAAACTTAATTAGCATGGGAGTTCTTCTCTGTCTTTGAAACTCTTCAAACTAATAATCACTTTGAGATGATGATGTTTGTTATATAAATGTATATACAATTGTTTTTAGAAGCAGAATTAATCCAAATAATTCACTGTTATTGAATCTGAAACCTAATACATATTGCATTTGATTTCAAAATGAACAAGGCAATATGTACTTCCCAGATTTCATTTAATAATAAAGATGATAATTTAATAAAAACAATAATACAGTGAACATTTATACATGCCAGTTAGTGGCATAAGTGTTTTGTACATATTATCTAGTCTTCATATTGGGATAATATCTAGTATATACTATAGATTAAATAAATATTAGTTATTATAGTTATTTTTATGCTCACTTCTCATTTGAAAAAAGTTTTTTCACTTCCCTTCCTGCCCTTCACTATATAAAGCCACTCCAAGGTCCTAACCTCCTAGAGTTTGCTAGAGCTCTCAGACTATTTAAGTCACTAAAACATGTGGAAATGTTATCATGTATTTGCTTAATATATTGCCTTCTACATAAGAGGTTTTAGTTTTTACAAAGTCTTAGACTCTTTGTGTTTAAAATGAGTTATGGGAATTAAATTATACCATGTGTCACTGACCCACAGAAGTCTGATCCTTTGTGAAGCCTCCCCAAAGAAGGAAAACTCCTCCCCAACATTTAGTTTTCTCCCTTTCCTCTATGCAAATCAGATAAATTGAATCATTGGATTAGAATTTGAATTTTCTAATTTCTAATTCTACCATCAATTCTTGTAGTCTTCTTAAGCTTAATTTTAAGAGATACAATGAAGATCATTGAAAAAACACATCCTTGACTTTGATTCTGTTTGTTTAAGCTAAACTTCAATGTCATTTTAGCAGACTTGGACTGTAAATAGTTTAAGTTCTGGTGCCAAGAACCAATTATCTACAGCGAGCAAAAACCAAATGATTTTATGCAGAATGAATCATGCAGGGAGCTTCAAAATCTCAGCAGGCAAATTGGCTCAGAGAAGATGTAATATTGTTGCTTGATTAGAGATGAAGCCACTAACTTAAGGTGGCTGTTTTTAGGGACTGAGGAAGATACAAATCAAATAATATTTACGTATAATTTCAAAATTTCATCATGATGCAGAGACTGTACTTCTCCACATTGTCAGGGACTAAAAATAAAAAAATCATATTCACAAACCTACAATAGATATTTCTTCTGAATTTGCAACTCCACTCATCCAATTAGTTGGGAACTTTCACTGGTCTTTTGTTTTCATTGAATCTCTGGATTTAAAAACAAACAAAAAAATACACATAATATGGTTTTTAAAATTACTAGAATCATGAATTATTTAGAAGTGGAAGAGAACTCAACTATAACTTATCTCCTTGGAAATTCTTATGACATTATGCAAATCAATGCATTGTACTTTGCATAGATTTCTAATAGGTTCACAGTTCTCTGTGAAGCTCAGTTGGACTGAAAGTGTACCTGAATATGAGGTCAAAAGCTTTGCCATACATCTCTGAGAGATTCAAGACTAGTCCAGGACCCAATTCCAACAAGTATATATTTACTTAACTAAGTAATTGTTGATGATAGTTGCTGAATTAAACCATCCACCTTGGAAGTTGGTGTAGACAAAGAGTTCTCAACTTTATCCGGTCATGATATATCTGAGGACTTGGAGGAACACACCAATTTTCATTTTCTTCCCTTTTTTTTTTTTTTTTTGGATACTAGGGATTGAACTCAGGCACACTCGACCACTGAGCCACATACCCAGCCCTTTTTTGTGATTTATTTAGAGAGGGTCTCACTGAGTTGCTTAGAGCCTCACCGTTGCTGAGGCTGGCTTTGAACTTGTGATTCTCCTGTCTCAGCCTCCCAAAGTGCTGGGATTACAGCTGTGTGCCACCGCACCCAGTTTTTCTTCCCTTTTTTATTCTATCATCTTACAGTCACATTTTCTATACTCATATACTGGCTTGTCCCATTCTTTCTTTCTATCTATCTATCTATATCTATATCTATCTATCTATCTATCTATCTATCTATCTATCTATCTATCTATCTTTGATTTTTGTACTATTCCTACCTCATACTGGCTTTCTACTTGAAACCAATTCCAAAACCAAACAACTAATATGTAACACTTCCAGAGTCTATGTACACAGTGAACTGACGACATGCAGTAATACAAAACATTGGTCTCAACATTAAAAGTGGGCAAGTTTATTACTCACAGCTAATTAAGATAGCACCTAGATTTAGCTCATCAATTTTATCAAAAGATATGTTAATTTTTTGGACAATTTGTTAACTCTGCTTATCTCTCAGTTATTTGAATTTATCAATAATCTAAAACACTGATTTTTTTTACAAAGAATATATTTTTCTGATTTTTGAAATCTGTGTCATGTGACTTAGGCTTGCCACTCAAAAAGAAAGCTCTTAATAGAAGAGTTTCCCACTTATGTGTTTCTGTCTTGTCATATGTGTCTTAAACATGGCTATATCTGGTTTCTATGCAAAGCTTCACAGCTTTTTATTGTCAGTTGTGATCCTATTATAAGGTAATGGATATTTTCTGTTAAAGTTTTGCTAAGGAATGGTAGTCATTAATGATGCCGCCCTTGTCTGCACAGCTGCTCTTGCAGTAGTCCAGTCTGTTTCTCCATGTAGTAGTGTCTGGTGGGATTTGCTAATGTAACACTTAAAACTTTGTTTCAGATTACCTAATTGCATATGAACCCATTATAGTTTAAAGTACATTTACAATGAGAAAGAATGCACTCCACCTCTATTTCTCTTTAAGTTATTTTAGGGGCAGATTTCTTCATTTCATTTATTTTAGCTACAATATCCCATTGCCCAGGAGATATTTGTTCAGATAAATAAAATTCCACTACTTTCTATTTTTAATATTTCCAAAGGAGGCTGTTGACTGTGACTCAGAATAGTTATAAAAATGATTCAAAGGTGCTACCCATTTGATAAGTCAGTGTCCACAACAGACTGAAGTAGGAGAATGTTGAATTCACAAATGAAAACCTAAAAAGCAAGGCATACACCTAATCATCTCCAATTTTCTGCAGCTTTTATTTGGCTCTAATGGAACTAATCTTTTTTCTCATATGAGTTGTTAATATTTAATGATTTCGGGTTTCCTTAAGGTCCTGGACTTTAACTGTATTTAGTTAAATTGAGTTTTCTCTGATCATGAAAAGAAATGCCTAAATCAATCATGTTCTTTGAAGTTGGACAGATTTTGGTTTCATTTCCATGTTGCTCTTTACAAGTTAGGAGACATGGGACAAATTACTTAATGCTTAAGCCTCAATTTCTTCATCTATGAAACACGCTTATAAGGTTTCTATGAAGACTATACGAGGAAATGCAGAAAACCCAGGGCACCATAGCAGGTAGATACAGCACTCTGTGACTGGCATCATTATGGGAGGATTAGAATTTTCTGGCCAGATTGTAAATGAGATCAGCAGATAAGCCTGAGCTGGTAAAACCCTTGAGTTTAGAACCCAGGGATTCTTGACACCCAGTATGTGCCATTTGTTCCTAAGACTAACCTTAGTGTAATTTAATCTAATTTTACATCTGAGAAGTAGATAAGGGGACAGGGAAAAATTCTTCATCGTAGGATGAGAATATCTCTACTTCATTACTGTTTTCCACTATTTTAGTCAGTTTTTTTTTCTGCTGTGACTAAAAGACCTGAAAAAATAATTTTAGAGGAGAAAAAGTTTATTTTGGTGACTCATAGTTTCAGAGATTTCAGTTCATTGACAGCGGGCTCCATTCCTCAGGGCTTAAGGTAAGGTAGAACATCATGGCAGAAGACTGTGGCAGACGATAGCAGCTCACACGATGATTGGAAAGCATAGACAGACTCAACTTGCCAGATACACAATATACACCAAAAAGGCATGCCTCCAATAACCCATCTCCTCCAGCCACACCCTACCCTCCTTTATTTACCACTCAGTTAATATCATTAGGGGATTAATTCACTGATTGGGTTAAGGCTGTCATAACCCAATCATTTCTCCTCGAAACCTTCTTACATTGTCTCACCCATGAGCTTCTGAGGGAGGGGATACCTAATATCTAAATTATAACATCCATATAAGGGCCTGTGGTGCTTGGTGATAAGTGGAAGGAGAGAATTTCTTGATTCTTCCTAAAATCCCAGGGTGGAATTTAGTAGCAAGTGAATTGAACCCAAAAGAATGATTAATCTCATCACAAATTAATATCTCTTGAGCACCCTGTGGTTTGATTTACACATAAAAGTAAATTGGAGTCATCATTAAAATAACTCTAATCAAGGAATTTTTTAGCTCAATTAAGATAGCATTTTTGTGGCTGTGATTAATCTAGTGTTAGAAGATAAAATGAGGGTGACTTTACAAACCTCCCCTAATTTAATCCATTTCTTTGTAACACTGTTTTAGTTACTTTGAAAATCCTGGCTTGATCCTGCAAGAACATTAAAGATTCATTAGTGAATGTTTACATAGTTACACACACAGGCTAATGTTCATGATAGGAAAGAACAATTAGCAGGCTTACAATTTAAGGTCCTGTTTATACAGATAATATTAAGACAAATCATTTGTTCATTTTTACTAGAAGTAATTGATAATGTATTAAGAATTTTCACAATTAGTTTTTTAGAATAAAATCTCAATTTTAATTAACCCTTTAGATGTTAACATTGGCAATCAAGATAATAGATGTGCTTGCTTGTTTGTAGGATAAAATAGTCTTTTTTCTTTCTTTCTCCCTTCCTTCCTTCCTTCCTTCCTTCCTTCCTTCCTTCCTTCTTTCCTTCCTTCCTTCCTTCCTTCCTTCCTTCCTTCCTTCCTTCCTTCCTCCTCGTCCTCCTCCTCGTCCTCCTCTCCTCCTCCTCCTCCTCTTCCTCCAAGGGATTGAGCCCAGGGATGCTCTACCATTGAGCTATATCCCCAGACACCTTAATTTTTTATTTTGAGAGAGTATCTCACTAAATTGCTGAAGATCTCACTAAGTTGCTGAGGCTAGCCTTGAACTTGAGATCCTTGTGCCTCAGCCTTTCAAATTGCTGGGATTACAAGTGTGCACTACCACATCCAGACTAAAATACAGTCTTGATAATCAAAAATGCCTTCATTCATTTTTTAAAAGGGCAAATTCTAGTTAAAAACAGGAGACTAAATAAAAATGTCTCCCTATTTAAATTAAATGAAGAAATTTCCCTTCTCCTCCTCCTTCTTAGAACATTCAGCTTAGAAAACTCATAAATGTTAAGTGTTTTCTTCTGTCTTGAATTATGTATGTGTGTGCATGTGTGTACTCTTGTGTATGTCTATATTCTCCTTTTAAAGACTAGATAGGTCCTTTGTCAACTTTGTGGCCCAGGAGTGTCTTTCTTAAGGACCTGGGAGTAGTGTACTGGGAATGTGCACATCGAAGGAGCTAGCATCTCTATCTCCCACATTCATGACAGTAGGAGCCTAACATCAGTGAACTCTTTGATCCAGTTTGCAAAACTACCTTTTGTGATAAAGACATGAGGAATTTGATTTTTTTTCCCCAGGATAAGGCCAATGAGGTAACATTCATGGTCATCCTGACACCCAAGCAAAGTTAGGATGAGCTATGTATGACAAATGATGATGTCAGGTTCTCTTACTTAAGGACTAGTTATTGCTTCTCTTAAAAACATGTGTGTATGGGTGATGTTTGCATAGCATTATAAAAGGATGAGTTTTTTTATGCCTTGTGGACTTTGTATCTCTTAGTGGCATGCCTATGAAATCCATCACATTCTGGTTTAATATTATTCAATAATAAGAGCATCTTTTTCTATCACCTTTGTGGAGAGAATTTCTGGGTTGGGATAAAATTTTGCTTTTAATTCTATTTCCCCCAATAAGTAAAAAAAATGTTCCTTAGGTCCCTACTATTATGGGGTACTCTTTTAGATATACAGAGATTGATCAGTAACCAAGATAGATAAAATCCTTACCATTGTGAAACTGGTAGTCTAGAGCTATCTTTCCTAAAAATAAGCTATTTGTATTAGATAATGTTGCTCTTTTGCATGTATGTGTATGTATGTATGTGTGTGTGTATATATATATACATATATACATTGTAATATCTACATACATATTATGCAATCAGAAGATGTGTATTTACTTTAGGTTTTCATTGTTGGAATAATTGAAATTGGTCACCTTTTCTTTACGTTTTTGATATGTGACCAAAACCGTCAGGGAATTAAAATAGAGTGCCTCTCTAAATGACCATTGTTGCTTTATATTCGGATTAGAGTAATTGTACAGGGTTTCAGGTGATGAAAATGATAGTAATTGACTAGTTCATATTTTACAGGACTGATTAGCAGTCCATAGTTTATATAGCTTAAAGTTCTATTTTTTTCCGTCTGAGCTTTTGTAGTTCTAAGAAATTGAAAACCTAGAGTGTGTTCTAAAGGTGCCCTAAATTAGTAGTAACCAGAACAAAACTTCATGAAATTTAAAATAATTTAAGTCCATGTATAGAATGGCCACTAAAAAAGCAACATTGTGTATGATGACACTCACCTTATAAATCAGTTTAAAAAAGAAAAAAAGAAGAAATGTTTTCTAATGCATGTTAAAAATTTATTCTGTGAAAATGAAACAAAAGATTTCTAAAAATTTCAGGAATTGAGGAAATACATGTCATATACACTGTCCTATAACATCTCCAATGTCATCCTTAGCAATTCATTAGTAATTAGATTTTAAACATTAATTTTTTAGAAAGTTCTCATCTTGTGCAATCTGAAAACATACATAATTGTGCATTTCTTTACATTTTTCTTCTAAAGCTTTCTCAAGTCTTTTGAAAGTGCTTTCAAGTTTACCTAATGAATGTTTGCATAATTTTCATATATCGCTATTTCTTGAAAAACAGAATATAAATCTCAAGAGGCACACTATGGAAAACCATTTCACAAATCCTGTTCTAAATTCTAATTTAAGAATGTATTTGTGCTATTTTTAGAAGAATCTCTTGAAAATAGGTTACTATGTCAGTATACTGCTCTGCATCAGACATTTACATTTGTACATGACATCTATCAGTGTATAATTTTTCTACCTTTTTTGATGTATTTCCTATAAAATAAAGACTGAATTTTACTTGAGTTATGCTCACATCAAATGAAACTCAGCTTAACATTCCAAGAGAACTATGCTGAAAATTTCTTTGGAAGGGTGGGCAGTATGAAAGGGATGTCAGTAAACAGTAATTACAATGGGGAATATGATGAGCATTTCACATTTAGCACTATTTTCTACCCTTTGCATTACTAAGAAGGGCATGCTGTTAGTATCTCCTTGTATAGACAGAGAAACAGGACATCCAAGGTGATACAACTAGTAAGTATGGACAGAGATGGGAGTTGAACCCAGGAAACCTCTCTTCAAAACCTGTATTCACTACAGAACACGTGTGTGTGTGTGTGTGTGTGTGTGTACCTGCACCCTATTTCAACTGAATCTTCTTGAAAGCAAAAACATGATATAAATAAGCAAAACAAAACAAAACAAAAACACAGAGTTAAAAAGCCATGCTTATCATTAGCTATAAAGTGATAATAAGTGAATCACTTTGGGCAAAAGAATAGTCATACATGATACTAGTGAGGTAATAAGAAATAATAAGTGAATGTGTAGGTAAAATAAATAAGCCATAAAATGGTCTATGTGGCTTTTTACATCCTCATAGTGACAACTGATAGTGTCATGCCAGATAGATTATTGAAAATAAGAAATACTCTGCAGAATTGGCTTCCTCCATGTTTAAGCTCGCCCTTCCTCCAGCACAAAGTGGTACTTGGAGTTTCAGGAAAATCCCATAAAGCTGTTCTTTTCCCAGATAGGATGCAAATATGTCTCCCTCCTCCCCCTGTAAAGATTTTCCTAATGCCACAGATTCTTAGACTAAAGAAACCTTAGGAGGCCATCCTGCTCAGACCTTAAGCCTATGCTTCAATTTAACATACCACAGAATGTTGTAGCTAATGATATCAAATTAAGACCTCCCTTTGCTTTATTCCCACATAAGATGAATTGTCTGTGGTTTTCCACTCACTGATTATTAGCAGAGTTTGTACACATTAACACATATTTTGAACCTAAGCAAAAACTCAATTATACAACATTAAAGCAATGGTTAGTTTATCATAGTCATGGTACCTAAATTTGTTTTTTCATAAGCACATGTCTACACTTTCTTTTAAGCAACAGTGCTCTGGAGCTCTGGTTTGATATTTAGAATTTAAATTGAATTACCCTGGTGGACCTTTTGGCAATCCATTGCCAAGGTGACTTCTTTATACACTTGTAGCCAAAAAAGATTCCTGTTTGCATTCTAGATACTACAGATGTAGGATCTGAACAACAAAAGTTATTCATGTTTTAACAGAGGAACCTCTGTGGATTTTTTTTCCTCAACCCAGTTGTCTTCCTTTAATACATATTTAGGTCTGAATGCCATTTAACACTATTCCATCCCACCCCATCTTCTACACATTTCTTAGTTAGTATAGTAGTAGTGGTGGAGGTGAGCTACACAGATTAAAAACCCACATTAGTACTGGTGTTTGAGTGCTTTATAGGCTATATCGATGTCCTTGTAACACAGCCAGAAAAACTCAGGAAACAACGGCATCTACAATCAGGCATAGTTTAAAAATAACACATATATCAATGCCATAAGGAATTTCTCAGTATACTTCAACTGTATAAAGCAATGGAAAACAGCTAGGCTCCCACTATAAAATTTCATAGCCTAAAGTTAGGAAGTAAAGGAGGGAGGAAGAAAAAGAAGTAAATATAGAAATCAGCTTCAAGTATCATGTGAAGAGAAAAAGCAGTAAAGATAAACAGAATAGAAAGACCAGGAAGGAAATGGGAATTTGTGTTCATGAGTACTAGGCTGTAGGTCTCAAAGGATTGTCATATGCATGCAAGAAGAAGAAAGAGAGATCTCAGAGCTCTCCTAGCAGTAATGTGGGCTCCAAATTTCCTGCATCTGATTTCCTGTCCTTACCTTGCTGGAGTCTTCTAGCTAGAGGCATTTTTCAGTTGGCCTGCTGTAAGCTTGCAAGGACCATTTCCGCTATACTGGTTCCATGTTCTTCAAGAAGAGATTTATGATGTTTATATATATATACTGTTCATTGAAAGTGCATATAAAGGTGTTTAATATGAAGACTGTAATCTGCTTATAATTTTGTGCAAAGTTAGAAAAATTATGATTGTAACAATTTTTTTCTATTTGCCTCAACAAATGTTTTCAGTGAACAGTGTGTACAGCTTCTGAAAATTTGTTTTTTTCTGTTATGTTTGATAACATGTATTAAAAAGCAACTTTTGAGAAAAATTAAAAAATTAAAAAAAAAAAAAGAAGAGATTTATGGGTTTGCTGTTAGGGTACCTTGACAAACTGTCCTTACAAACACTTTAAAGAAACATCTATTACTTGCTCATTTAATCTGACCAAGGGACAGGGAACATTTCTGTCTAACATTTCTTATATTAATTACTGGATTCTCAGCAAGATAGACCTTTAATCATCTTGGTTTGCCATTCTTGTGTTGTTTTGTGTGGGAACATTATTTATGTTATAACCAGTCAGATGTATAACAGAGCTATTATGAAGCATTGGACATCAGTTTCATATGGGATTTCAATACTCTCTGGCAAACTTTTTATAGTTCCTTCTCTAGCTCTTACTTTCAATTCTACAGCAACCCTCCAGATCATCACCTTCTCAGGCCTTCCATCTCTCCTAGCAACAATTCTGCAATTCACCTCTGGCAAAATTCTTGCTCCTTTCTGCTGTGTTTGAGAGGATTCTCAAGTTCTCAGGTGTGATTGCTCCTAATTTTCTGCCTCACAACTTACAAACTTCTCAGTGACTGCTACCTACATTGCCCCATCTTTTCCTTTGAGTTCTCCAGTTGTCTTGTTGTTTGGTATGATGAATTGATTTCTGCCTATCCCATCCTTCTGTCTTCTTGTGTCAGCAGAACTCCCATTTATTCTTTAAAAAAAAATTTGATAATGCTTCCTCAGGCAGCAAGGCAATGATTCCCAGAGTTGAAACCCAACACACAAAATTTGTTATGCTGTCTTAGATAATTATTTCTACTTTAAATTATTTGTTCTACACTCTTAACCACCAAGCTGAAGAAAATAAATTGATAGCCAAGAGGTTCTACAATCTCTTGGCTATTCATTAACAATTTATTCATCTAGCAATGGGACTACATCATATTGCCCTTGCTTTAATTTATTTTTTTATAAAATATCTACATTTAGCTTTTAGCTTTTATTGTGAATTTCAGTTCTTTTGGGATTTTGGCCATTGTGATATTTTAAAAATGTGTTTTATTCATTGGGCTGCATAGACTTTATACTGTCTTTTATAGTTGTCATTTTAATCAGAGTGCTCCTATGAAGAGCCAGTCTGAATTCCTTTGATGGCCTTTTGATAGTCAGCAGTACATTGTTAAAATAGCATGCCATTCTTTATGAGTCACGTTCCTCTTCAGAAATTTTGCCCATGGAATGAAAACTGTAATTCTTCTGAATGGCTTTGATGTCTTCTTCCCAACATATTTGTTTGATTCTCTGTGTCTAGTGCTCACAATTCATTGTGGAAACTTCAGGAATATATTACCTAATATATATCTTCTAAATTTCCAAATTAATAATACCATTGATAAATGAAAAAAGAGTTTACATCTGTAATAGGAGCTTCTTTATCATCTCTTGTAAATTCAGAGGTGAAAATTTTATCAGAGTCATCAAGAATTTATTTTCAGATACTGTGTCTTACAGAGAACACATAAGCTTAGTTGAAGGAGTCTAACACTAGTATATCTTATCTCCGTAAAGTTCAACATTTACACTAAGAACCAAACACCAAAACCCAAATAATTTAACTAAAAAATGAGCTAGAGATCTCACTAAGCACTTCTCAAAAGAAGACATGCAAATGGACCATAAACATATGAAAAAATTCTCAATATCACTATTACCAGGGAAATGCAAACTAAAACCATAGTGAAATATCATCTCATCTCAGAGTAGTTATCATCAAAAAGGAAAAAAAACCAAAAGTTCTGGTGAGAATGCAGATAAAGGGGTTCTCATATACTATTGGAGGGAATGTAAATTTGTACAGTCATTATGGAAAACTCTGGATATTCCTTTAAAAACTAAAAATCAAACTAACATATGATCCAGCAATCTCACCCCTGGGTACAAGAAAATTCATTATACCAAAAAGATATTTGCATTCCCATGTTTATTGCAGCACTATTCATAATCACTAAGATATGGAATAAACCTAGATGTTCATCACTAGGTGAACAGATAAATAAAATGTTGTGTATATGCACAATGGAATAATATTCATTCATAAAAGAAGGAATTCCTGTTTTTGTAGCAGCTTGGACAGAACTAGAGGTCATTGGGTTAAGTGAAATAAACCAGACACAGAAAGACAAATGCCACATGTTCTTACTCATTTGTGGACTCGAGGTCAATCTCATAGAGGAATGGTGTGGGATAGCCATCACTGGAGCCTGGGAAGGGAATGGGGAAAGAAGGCTAGAAAGGAGTTAGATAAGGGCACCAAAATACAGAGAGGAGGAATTCATTCTGGCCTTTTGTAGCACAGTAGGGTAACTATTAGTAAAAACAATCTATGATATATTTCAAAATGACTAGAAGAGTAAGAATCAAACAAAAATGATTAACGTGTGGGGAGATGAAAGTGCTTATTACCTAGATTTGATCATTACACATTGATACATGTATTGAATTATCACAATGTTCCCCATAGAGATGTACAAATATTATGTCTCAATAAAAAAAGAAGAAAATCTCTATATTTACATGTTCTTAATCCTTTGTTCACCTTCTGTGTTTGCTTGGGTATAATGTATGTTCCCCCCAGTATCTTTTCTGCCTTTTTCCCTTTCATCTGCATTCACATGTTCTCTATCTATTTATGGATTTGGCACATGCAATCCAACACAATACAACACAACAGCTACTATTTATTAGTCAAGCCCTGCAAGTACACTCAAGAGTTTCTCTTTAAAAACACATTTTCCTTTTATAATGGAATCTTTCATTCAACGAATATGTGGAATCCTTTCCAGGTCTCAGGCAATTTTTTTTGGTTCTAGGATCTTTGTATTTTCCCCCTTTATGCATATAGATTTGTCCAACAAGTAAAAAGGAGGCCTATCTAGCCATTTTAAAGGTTTTGGAGATTTATTCCACTCACCAGCACTCCAAGATGTCTATGATGGAAGTTTATTACTTATTCCCTGAAGGTTATAATGTAAACATTCGAAATCATATGCACTTAAAAGCAATGAATGTTAAATTTCCTAATATAAGAAATACATTCATGTCTCCCAATACTAAAGAAAAAAAAACTTCCTGGAATACATTTTGCTCCCATATGTTTTTTCTTGCAGTTTTTTTCTCAGAAAATTCTGACCAATGGTTTGTTTTAATTTAAATAATTTTCAGTGTTGAGCTTACTCTTCTCATTATTTATTACATAGACCTCAATCTAGCATGATAGTTCTTAGTAATGTTCACCTAGTATTTCTGACTCTCTGCTTTCAGGGCATATGTATTGATAAACCTCTTGGTCACCTGAAGGCTGGGTGGGGTACTGTGACCAATTCTATACCATAAGCTTTGAGTGGAATTGAGGAGTGTTGCTTTTAGAATAGAGTATTTAATTTCCAGTGCAAGGTCCTCCAAAATGTTCTTTCCCTTTGTCATAGCAACAGTAATATTTGAGATATTTGTTGCTCTGACAACACAAACTCTGGAATGAGGGAATAAGGAGCAGAGCTCCCTGTAAACCTGCAATAGACTTGAAACATGAGTGAAAAATATCCATCAAGCTTTGGAGATTGGTTGTTACCACAGCACAACTTAGCTCATCCTAATTGGTAATACAAGAATCCATCATTCTTTCATAAATTATGGACCTGGAAATGAAATTCTGGCATCTGTATAGGCAAATAAACACAGTCTCTGTCCTGTCCATATTATAATCAGAATTATTAATTAAAATAAATGGAAATAAAACTTGGGTTTCCAACCTAGGATATCCAATTCATTCATAGTGTCTTCTGAATTTCATCTTTCTTTTAAAATAGAAAGCACTGGATATAATTTTGGGGCTAACGAATCTTGCAGTGTTTCTGTAGCATCAAAACTTCAATTATATTTTGATTATTTAGTGGCACTTTATAGGACCAAATTTGAGGCTATGTTTTACATGTGTTGCCAAATCAGGATATTTACACCAAAATGTTTAACTTGGTAACATAAATGAGAAAAATCTGTTGATAGTAGCCCTCCAAACTTCCAGAAGAAAACTATTCTTTTTAATATTTTCCAACTTATTTATCTATTAAACCAAAAGCTCATAGTGATATTGTGATATAATATCTTCATTCCTATTCCTGGCAGAGTTTTAAAAAGTCCTGGAACTTCCTGAATGATAGGGATAAGAGGACTCTCTTTTGTTATTTGTAATCAGCTCCATTCAACCTATTTAAGTCTATGCTAATAAGGTAAAGACCCCTAGATAGCTTCAGAATGGGGGGGCTGGTTGTCAAAGGAGGTAACCGCATGGTGAAGAGATTGGATCATCCAGCCTCACTCTGGGCTTCTTGGATTGGAAAGAGGGGATGGGGATTATGTTAATCACAAGGTCAATGATTTATCATTCATGCCTATGAATGAATAGCTCTAATAAAGGGTATCAGAGAACTTTCTGGTTGGTAAACACATCTAGGTGCTGGGAGGGTGAAGCCTCTGGAGATGGCATGGAAGCCTCTTGCTCTGTCCCATTCTTTGTCCTATGCATCTTCCACTTGGGAGTTCCTGAATGGTATCAATTATAAACCAGTGATAATTAAGTAAAATCATTTCCTGAGTATTCCTGTGAGCTATTCTAGCAAATCTTCAAACACAAAAAGAAAGGTATGGAAACCCCTGATTTAAAAATCAGAAGTATAGGCAGCCTGACATTTGTGATTGGCATCTGAAAGTGGGCAGTCTTGAAACTCAGCTCTGTAACTTGTTAGGGTCAGATGCACAAGTTGGATCTTCAAGTTATGGGATAGCTAGTGTGAGAATTAAGCTGAATTGGTTACTGGTGTGAAAAACCACACACATTTGGTGTTAGAAGTGTTGTGAGTAAAAACAGAGCAGTAGTGTACACATTATATTTGTTGGATTTGGAATTCTATTCTTGGAAGTTTCATTTCACTTGATAATCTGTATGGTCCATGAAGCCCATCTTCCAAAGGTGTGAAAATTTTAGAGAGTTATTACCTAGTTTTGTTAAAACTTTTCATTAAATAGTTATTAAAATCTTCAATGAGACCTAGTTAGGCTTCTTGTTGTTGTTTTCTGTTTTTTTGGTTCTGGGGATTGAACCTGGGGTGCTTTATTACTGAGCTATATCCCTGACCCTTTTTATCTTGTATTTTGAAACAGGTTCTCTCTGAGTTGCTTAGGGCCCCATTAAGTTGCTAAGACTGGCCCTGCACTTGTTATCCTCCTGTCTAAGCCTCACAGCAGGGAGTCACTGGAATTATAGGCATGTGCCACTGCACTCAGCTATAATTAAGCATATTTAAAAGGATAAAACAACTAAGCCCTGTGTTTGATGACATAGCACAGTTAATATAATTGACAACTGTTGGAAATGTTGACTTTTTCTCTAAACATGAGATTCTAACCATCCTATAATTCCCCATCTTAAAAAAATCTTTTTTAAAATTGTCCATAGCACATTCTTTTCTTTCCAAATCCCTTGTGGATAGTATCTTGCAATATTTGCACTTTTTTTGGAAGAGGAAACTTGTGACTACCTCTCGATTGCAAGAAAGTACTGCCTTTCAACCTCTTGAGCTCATCACTTTGAGCAACCCCTATAACCACCCTCTACAGTCCTATCCTTCTAAAGAAGTCAAGGATGGAAGAAGCTAATTTCAGGATATGTGTTCTGGATCTTTAGCCAATTTGTATCTTGCTGGTTGGAGACATGGAGCTACCTCCCCAAAACCTGTTCCTCAGGTAAGGGCTCAGAGTTGCTTTCTTGTTGGAACTCACAACACATTGTCTTGACCCAAATATCAGACTGAATTCCATACACTGGCCACAGAGAGACACAGGGTTTTCTTCACAGATATTGCTTTCTACATAAAGCCCAGAAGCCCTGGTAGCATTGATGGTTGAGATGGTGCATTTCAGCCCTTGCATTTAATTTCTATCTTCTTCTAAGCCATGGGAAGAAAGTTGGCCTTTGGTTGTAAAATACCAAACTTCTAAACACAGGGGCAATGATTAGAAAAAAGATGCAGTATCAGTGCTGCAGAAAAGTTGGAGCTCTTTCAGTGGAAAGGGTTGTCTGTTTGTTGATATCTTGTCTCTGTAAAGTTTTCATGGTATCTAGTCTGCTTGGTCTAGGTACATTATCAAATTGGTTTACAGATGTTTCTAGCAGAAAACCCATCAGCCTGTGATCATTAGGAGAAGGCCTGTGATAGTAGCTGAAAGACAGATTCCATGACCTCTTGAGAATAAATGAGCCTAAATGTCCATTAGCTAAGAAGAGACTATGCCTGAGCTATACAGGTGAATGGACACACACACATCCACTGCCAATCCATTTGCCCTCTCACAAGTAGAGAGCTGAAACATTTTCTGTGAAGGAGGTATGGAAAAATAATAGGATGAGCTGCTCATCAGAACAGTTCATGACTGTATTTTCCAATTAGTGATTTCCCTGACAGTTTCTAAATTGCTTCAGGTTCTCCTCTTCAATTTATTTCTTGCTGTTATGTTTACTGATGAAGTAGCATTGCCTATAATTTGTCTTAAGAATCCTGAGGCTAAAAGAAAAACATAGGCTTTGGAGTTTTCCATTCACTGATTTAGTAATCTGGGACAAGTCATTAAAACACCCGAACTTCAGTATTTTTGCCTGTAAAATGGAGATAATCGACTTGGCCTATCTTCTTAGGCCTGTTGGGACAATGCCACACAATAACTTTATAAAATGCCCCTTTAATAGAATGCAACAATATGATAGCAAGAATAGAGAGAATAGTTTATTTGTAGATAAATAAAAAATAATATCACAAAAGGTTTTATGAATAAAATTTAGCCAAATTCTTTGAGCTTTCAGAAGTTTAGATTTCAGACATTTATTTGTATTTACTAAAAAGTATTAGATGAGTGTCCATGATGTGCCAGACAAATATTAGATGCTTAGGGAGATTAAAAATTTGGAAGGCACATTCTCTCATATAAAAGAAAAGGATTTTTAAAATACACAAACAAGGCATAAAAAGGTTGTATGAGAATCTTTTTATTCAAAAAAATGGGAAGAGATAGAATATGGAGGCCAGAAAAGTAAGTATCCTTATCTAAAATACACATACTGATACTGATGAATCAATTCTTATTAAACTTACAGTGTAGGCATAATCCTGTAGCCACAGCTGCTATGCCTAATGGAAATGTATTTGCATTTCAAAAATCAACACCTGAGGCCATATT
This sequence comes from Xerus rutilus, assembly GCA_028644305.1. Lineage (NCBI taxonomy): Eukaryota > Metazoa > Chordata > Mammalia > Rodentia > Sciuridae > Xerus > Xerus rutilus. The sequence continues at coordinate 38,152,160 of CM053410.1, forward strand.
CAAATTATTCTGCCAGAGGTTACTGTAGGGAATTTGAACTTTGGTAGATAATTTACAATATAATTTTTTCTATGACTTTATCCACTGGGAAGATACAGTTTATAGAGAATCAATATTATTTGACATTATATGTTAATGGGTTGTGTGATCATTTCCAATTGCTACAATTTGAATCTTAACTATCCCCAAAGTCTCATGTGTTAAAGGCTTGGTCCTTTGGGTGGCACTATTGGGTGGCTGTAGAACCTTGGGGAGGTGGGACCTTGTGGGAGTTCTTAAATCATTGGAGGCATGACCCCAAGGGGAATTTCAGAACCCTAGTTCCTTCTTTCTCTTTGACTTCTTGGTCTCGAGGTGAGCAGTTTGCACTAACATGTGGCTCCAAGTCGTTACTATATAGCACCCTCATCAGAGGCTCAAAACAACAAGGCCAAGGATCATGGTCTGGAGCCAAAACTGTGAACCAGAATAAACCTTTTCTCATCATAAGTTAATATTCTCAGGTTTTTTGCTACAGTGATGGAAAGCTGACTGACATACAATCTAAATATATTTTTGTGTTATGAACTCACCCTAGAAATAAAGTTTAAAAAGTTGAGGTTTGGAAAAACTACAATAAATAAATACCCCACCAAACCTCAAGTTTGAATGAAATTTGTTTGAAGTAAATTCAGTTTGTGATATACACACAAAGGTGACAAATGACCCAGGTAAGCGTAGTGCATTTATTTGTATCAAAGTGTTGTCTAGGAATGATATCCAGACACATCTAGTGAAGTTCTACAGAAGCTAGTCAGAGCTGACCTGCACTAAGACTTCTGAGATACCTAGAAAAAAATTCTCCAAGGAATAATACTAGCCAAAATTATGTGGCTTCACTATTTACCAGCACTGTTCCTAGCACATTCTGTGCTCAACTCATAACAACTTCATAAGGTGTATACCATAAAAATTCCCATTTTACAAATGGGAAACTGAGATTCAAAAGGATTAAATGAGTTGTCACAAGTCACACAACTAACAGATGGGGCAGAATTGATTGAATAAAGCATCTGGCATCAAAGTTTTGTTTTTAACTACCATGCTCCCATATGCTGAACCTGACTCATCAGAAGAAAAAAATAATTGACCAGGCTCTATAATAAGTAAGAATTTCTGTCTGTTGTAGTCATATGAGACATAGGATTAACATGTTGAATTCAATTGTGAATATAGACTGAAATGAAACTGAGAAACTTATCCAGTATCAAGATTTACTAATTATTTCAAAGATACAGTCAATCAAAAAGCACAGACAAAGCAAGAGAAATCAGGGACACCTTACGTGACTTCCCTGGCCAAGATTAATTGATGAGATCTCTAGGGGAGGTTTTATAGGGTTTCCACACAGAGTAGGCAGCACTTTTAAGGTAGAGCCCAGGAAGTGAAGAGAAGGGATTATATCCTCTAGGGATCCCTGGCTCCTAGTGTCTGGGCTTATATGCTTTAAACAATCCTTTAGCTGGAGACATCCTACTGAGATCATCCACTAGTTGAGGGCTCTTTTTCCTAGCAAATATCTTGAATAGCTGACAATAAGATGAGAAGGATTGCCTATTTTCTTTTCCTTGGAAGAATTCTCCAATAAAGGGACTGGATGGATTTCTAGACATGTTATGACTCTTTACCCAACCCATCACTGATATAAATTCATTCCTAGTTCATTACCTGTTACATAGAAAGAACTCTATGTTTATAATTGGTCCAAGGAATTAACACAGCACACGTCTGTCATTCTGATCTGTACCATAACTCTCACCCTGACCCTGATCTTTAACCTGTGCCTGGAGCCTAAGGACAATATGAAATCGATAGTTAAAGACTAAAAGAGCTATTTTCCATTCAAGATTTTATTTTACCTCAAACCTTCTAAGATACTAGGATGCAGAATGATACTGCTTTGGTATAATTCTAATAGATTGGAGCACAAAAAGAGGAGAAGTCATTTCTACCAACTTCACCAAACACTGTGCAGTTTTGGAAACTTCTAGGCTTCATGATAGCTATGTGAGGGGCACTTGTGTCATAGAAGTTGGTAAGTATTGCTGGTGGATGTTGGCTCCAGCAGAGGCTACTATCCAAGTCCAAGCACACAGAGAGCCAACCAGAGAACTGAAAATGAACATAGCTGCTCTTTACTGAGTACTTACTGTGTACCATGTACCATTTCAATTGCTTTTACATGTAGCCTATTTAATTCTCACATAAAACCCTGCAAAGTAGGTTATAATACTATTCCCTCACTGTATGAGATATATGACTCTTTACTGAATAACCAGAACTAAACAAAGAAAAGTAATAAAAGAGGATGACATTGGAGGAGAGCCAGAGACACCATTACCCTCTGACCTTGCCTTTGGATGCTTCCTTTTCACCCTTCTGAGCAATAGAGAGAGCTCTGACTCACACCACAGTTGTTAAAGACCTGAAGATTTCTACCAAAAGAATAATGGTTTAAGTCCCTGTTAGACAAGGAAATAAATGGACTTGAGCCTGGGGGGAAGTGAAAAAGAGGGAGAATAGTGAAGAAAAAGGTTGTGAAGAATGCTCTGGGGTTCTGGACTCGCATTTATGGTAAGTCTGATAGCTAAATTGGTGGTGGTGGTGAGCATGTGCGTGTGTGTTTGGGGGATGCCAATAGCAACTTTTCACTATCCCTACCACCAAAATCACACTTCACACTTTCTAGGTACTTTGGAAGTCCATTTACTAGGAGAAAGGACTGAAGTTTCTTTGATGCTTTCTATGTGTGTTTAAATGCTTGTTAGAAAAGAACATGTATGTATCATTAGCAGCAGCAGATACCAGTAACAAGGCCAGAATAAATGATAGAAGGGCTTGAGAATCCATGATGTGAATCTATCAGAGGGTTTGTCTAGCAAACTAGTCAATGGCACTGATTTTTCTGGCTCCCTGATTCTTATCTCCAAAAACCACTGTGAACCACAGATTAAGTGTGTAAGGTGACAAACGACCTAGTTCTTGCAGGCTCCTAGGCCTTCATCTATCAGATATTTAGACCATTCTCAAATGTTTCCTCTACATGAGATTCTAAAGAACCTTCTGCTATTAGCATTTCCAGATAGAATTCCATTCTAACCCCTTATTTCTTCTATTTATGCTTATTATTCCGTATTTCTATGCAACATAAACCAATGCATTTTGACCCTTTAGAAAGATGATAGAAAATGTATCATCCAGTTGGCCTATTTTTACTCTAATTCAATTAACTTTCTAAAAATAATTTTAGGGAAATATCTGAAATCCCAACCTCGAGTTTTGCAAATGAAGATTTGTTGTATTGATTTATCTTAGATTGTATGAATGGTAGCAATCTTCAGTGTTGAAGAGAGAATGCAGTAAGTTTCTCCCCTGTATTTATTTGCACCTTTCTTTAGTCTTAGTGGACTATTCTTCCTTCTTTTTATAACCATTTCCTTCCACCTACTTGTCATCAAATTTCAAGTGCTACCTCATCAATTAATATTATCTGACCTTTTTCCCAACACCTTAGTCCCAGGTAGAGCTACTTCCTGTGTCTTAATGCCATCATAGTGCTAGAATCTATGTCTAATAACTTGTTTCTCAAATACAATACATGTATTCCCCAAAATACTCAGTCTGGGTTAGGTGGCAGCCAAAGACAGTGAATCATATAAAACACCTCTCTTCAGAGTTTATTCTACTTGAAGATTTAGAACACATCTTTTAAATCTCTTAAAAATTTGTATGCATACCTGTTCAACTTTTTCTACTTTGACCTACTCCAATCTGGGTGTGGGTATATGTTTAAGACACACATGTGACTGTAGTAGCTACAAAGATGGCCACAAATTCTTTCATTCCCTGTATCCACATTCTTATAATGTGATTTTGTAGCTTTTTTCCATTTAGAGCTAAACTATTTGTCTATACCTTGAGTCTAGAAGGACCCTAATAGTTGTAAAATGTGATGTTAACCAAGATTTGAAAAGTATATGCAATGGGTTTGTTTCTCTGGAGCACTGCCACCATGTCAAGAAGCCCAGGCTAATCTGCAGGAGAATGAAAGGCTTTGATAAGAACTGAAGCACCCTCATCTAATAGTCAGAAAACTTTGAACACTCTGTCAGCTGAGTGTGCCCAGGGGAGATCAGTCTAGTCCATAACAGGAGAACTACCCAGCTGAGCATAGTCCTAACTGCTGACCTACAGAATTATGAGCTACATTGATGATGTGGTTTTAAACCTCCACAATTGGGGATAGTTTGTCACAAAACAAAAACTGAGACAATGAATAAGAAAAGGAAGGGAAAGACCAAAGATGTAGACCTTTTCGGTTGGGAAGAAATAACTAAAAAGTTTGGTGATTTGAGGTTATCAGAAAATTTAATGTTATTGCTCATCACCAGTGGTCCTCCATATTATAAAATACCCTGGGCAATTGATGCATGAAATTATCATTTTAAAGATGTTTTCAGCTAGGTGTGGTGGTGTATGCCTGTAATCCCAGCAGCTCAGGAGGCTGAGCCAGGAGGATCACAAGCTCAAGGCCAGCCTCACCAACTTAGCAAGGTCCTAGATAACTCAGTGAGACCCTGTTTCAAAATAAAACATAAAGGGCTGTAGATGTGGTTTGGTGGTTAAGCACCCCTGCATTCAATGCCTGGTACCAAAAAGAAAAAAATGTTTTCAAATCAATCATGTGGAAATTTAAAGATAGTCACAAGAATGTTTGCAATTAAAAAGAATCCAGTCTTGGCCAGGATCATTATGTAAAACAATTTGAACAAGCACATCTGAAATGACTTGAGGCTTACTGGCCCATTTACTGGTCTCTGTTCCCTAATTTTAATAAAAATGATGTTCATGAAGTGCTTGCATATGTTCAATGAAGTGGTCAAAAAGATAAATTTATAAAGGAATAATGCATTAAGTAATCATCTTGCAGCCTCACTGTAAGTGCCTGAAATAATCATCTCGTGGCTAAATTGTAATATAACAAGAAGTGACTGACTCTAAGAGTTAACAATACTATATAGCAGTGGCTACTTAAAAAGGACAGTGGGAGCCATCTGTCCCAGGGCCTGGCAATAAGGGGGTACATTCTTTGTAGAGAAGTTAAAAACAATTGGAAAACTCACTAAGACAAGGTCATCTTTTCATTAGCACCACATTTCAGAATTCCAGATAATTCCAGTGATAATACATACATATTTATTCTTCCACACAGGCATAGACAGCTCCCTCTGTTCCCCTCCTGAGCCACCCCTGAGGTCATGCATCCCTGCTGTACTACAGATGAATGCTATGTGAGCTGGGAAGTCTCAAAATTTATGTACTCACAGTTTTATTATTTTTCTTCATGAAGAAAAATTTACAAGAAAGAGGAAATCCTCAAAAAATAAAGTGAACACATTAACTGTTAATCATAAGAATCAAGAGTAACTCACAAAGTGATATTGCTTACAAAAAATCCTGAGAAAAGTTGCTATTAATAGTAATATATGTAGGTGGGCCTAGATTTTATAAATAGTCTGACATCAAGACAGAGAAAGGAATTTTCTGGTCTAACATCAACCCCCTTTAATTTAGTTTGACTTTCTTGTAATAATAGACTCAGCGTTACAATGTTTTTTGTCTATGAGCCAAAAAGACAAATAACTTTTTTTCATGATAATAAGTTATTTAAAACAAATAAATATATTTAATTAAAATATATTATAAAAGAGACCATAAAATTCACATGAATTTCAAAGATAAAATGTGAAATAACAAATAATTTTATTCTTTATGGAAGGACAATTTAAGCTAATATCTTCAGACTTGTCAGTTCAGAGGTATTTTGATGAAAAATTTAGAGCTGTATTTTCCCACCATAAAATTTACCCTGTTGTCTCATAATTACTTGCCACTTGTCCATGAGTATCTCCTCATATGAATTCCTTCAAATGTAAAGATCAAATAGTTTGTCTATAGTCAACACTTGGCACATAGCTTGAAGAAGGTCCACTTACCACTAGCCATTCTAAGGGCTATAGTCCTACCTTTAGCCCCTGATTAAGGGATACTATAGTCAGTCATGTTTGGTACACATGACTCTGCAACCTACCATAAGTGCTCTTTATCTCTCTCCTCCATCGCTGTCTCTCTCCGTTGCATATACATGCACATATATGTTTGCATATGTATAAAAAACACATTTGCACATATATACAAGCATATGTTGTTACATGCATGTTTGTCATATGTTTGTATATATATGCATTTATATGTTTCATATACATATAAATGTACATATATATACACACAAATATCTACACATGCAAATATACATATAAGTATCAGGAAATAAAGATTGCATCAGATGTGAGACATTAGCACATTGTTTGAATTTTCTTTTCATATTCTTTTATGAAATAATTATTGATTAGCTTAAATACAACTACATAATAAGATTATTTGCTATGAGGGAGCATTTTGTGAACTGGTTTCTCAGCACAAGCTACAAATATTTTCTTCCAATACCTCCTGTAGGGTTGATGCTGGAAAGTTGAAACTACAATCTCCAGGCTCCCTTGCAACTAGGGTTCTCAATGTAACAGATTTCGCTGGTTTACAAATGTTCAGGTGAGACTTAATAGGGAGATAAACACGCTGCATGTGGGTTGTACATTCATTTAGCATGAGTTGTGCTAGAGACAGTATGTGTTTACAGTCTGCAGTGGTAGTAGCAACTTCCTAATTTGTTGTTTTTCCTATTTGTAACATAGCAGAATAGTTCTAGAAGCTGTGAATTGTTAATGGAAGCTCAGCCTGAAGTCTACTCCTCCAACCCTTTCAATGATTCTATAAACCTTCCAGTTTTCAGTGTATTCCTTCTGGTTTAGACTAGCTAGAATATATTCTGTTCTTTGTAATTGAACTATGACCAAAAGAGTATAATGGTGTTTGTATTTGTGTGTGTGTGTGTGTGTGTGTGTGTGTGTGTGTATGTGCACCGATTGACAGAAACTCTTCTGTAAAATCAAGTTAATAAAATCCTCATATGCAGTAGCAATCCAGCATATCCAGAAATCAGACTTACAATAACCTGTTCTCAAAGGCAGCTCAACATAAAGGCAACTTAAAAGTTTATGAGCATGTGAAATGACAGTCCAATTTCGCATACTAAAATCTACTAGCTAAAAATGTATGCTTTCCAAGGTCATTTTAAAATTCTTGTCTAACAGCTGGTTTTATTTGGGTTATTTGCCCAAAGCAGAAGAGAATGCAGCTGTTAAAAGCCAGCAGAATAGGAGCAAGATGTGTTATCTAACTTCCTGACAGTGAAGAATGGGCCAGGAAATTAAGAGCAAATTTAAGAACAAAGAAATCTTAGTAGTCTGGTCCATTAGTGTGGGACAACGGCAATTCTGTGTCTCAACAGCTCAGAGAACATCTCCAGTTTGCAATATAATGATGGCACTAAATCAAGAAGAGAAATTTAAAATTACGTTGTCTTTCCTCTCTTTAAGTACAGGGCAAGCTGATGTCTAGCACCCTTGTCTTATCTTCCCCAGAAACTAGCCATTCGCTCTCCAAGATTAGGTAAAGGGCAATGGCAAGGGCCCAGTGAAAGTTTACTTTGTGAGTGAGCCTCCCCTACTTTCTCCATGGCTTGTTGTGTGCCAGAACACATAGAAGGTAAAGAGTTGCCTTAGATACTTCTGTGAGGCCACTGAGCCCCTGCTGGCAGCTTTGGTAGGCCACTTAGATTCTACACTTTACCTGTCACCTTGGTCTTGTCAACTGAGGCAGTGGCATAATGGAGCACAAGAAATAGAAAAAAAAGGGCAATATGAACAATTTGAACCATTCCCTTTGGCCTTTACCCTGACGCCTGATTGATATTTTTAGAAGGACCAAGAGTCAACATAAAAATCAATTTTCTCTGGAGGGAATAGAAGACGTTGGGGGGAATATTTTGAGTTTTCTATAATTTTTTATTCCAGCATTTTTTTATGGGGGAAACATAAGTAAAAACAATTTAGTTATTCTTTTTCTAGTCAGAAGAAGTTGTTTTGATTCCAACTTTCTTTCCTAGTGGCAAAGCTCAAATCATGGCTCTTTGGGAAAGAGGTTATCCCCCAAAAGCTCATGTGTGAGACAATGCAAGAGCGATCAGAGGAGAAATGATTGGGTTGTCAGAGTCTTAACCCTATCAGTGAATTGATCCTCTCATAGGGATTAACTGAGTGGTAATTGAAGTGGTAGGGTGTGGGTGGAGGAGGTGGGAATTAGGGTATGGCTTTGGGGTATATATTTGTATCTGATGAGTGGAGTCTCTCTCTCTGCTTTCCAAAAAGCTGGTTCCCTCTGCCATGATGTCCTGCCTCACCTCAAGTCCTGAGGAATGAAGGCTGCCATCTATGGATTGAGACCTCTGAAACTGTGAGCCCCTAAATAAACCTTTCCTCCTCTACAGTTATTCTAGTTGGGTCCTTTAGTCACAGCCGCACAAATGCTAGCTAAAACATGCTCCCTAAGCTTTAAACAATATTTTCCACTTCAACCATACCTTAACCCAGGAAGGTTAGAAAATAACCTAAGAAAATAACATAAGAAAATTTCTGATTGTCTCTGAACGCCATGATGACATGCCACAGAGAAGCATAATGGGTAATGAAAATGAAAATGTGAACATCGTCATGACAGTATCTAAAGCTAAATGCTGCAAAGCTGATACCCTAAATAAGCACAAAGGCGTTAGCTTTCACCAACATCATAGGCTTTAGCAAGAAACTATTTTATCTGGTTCAAGAATCTGCAGAAGCTTTGCTCCAAATGGTAAAATTGAATTTCTGTCTTTAGAAATGGGAAAGATCGCAAACTCAAACTGATGGAAGAAATTGAAAGCGAAAGTTCAGTCAGAGTCTTTTTAAAACATTGATTGTAAATAAAGAATTGTGAATGTAGGTGTTTTCGGTAACTGATGTTACCAAAAAGATTACATCAACTTTTCCTTTTGCAACAACCCCTTGTCTCTTCTTAGTATATCGTGGCCTGTACAATGCATAGGTCCTTACCACCTTTCCCAATAATCCTGTCTGGTTCTTTCCTCTTGACTTGGCATTGGACAGCTTTATGCAAAGTGCAAGAACTACTAGCAACATTTTGCTCCTGGGAACAAATAAGTGTAAAAAACCTTTGTTTCATTTAGCAGCAGAATAACTGGTCATGGTGTATTTTCTCTTTCCCTAAAGGAGTACAGTTTAAGCTTGGCACAATTTATGCTGAATTAATTGCTGTAATTTGCCTATTTTTTTCCATGTTAAACCAATGAACTTGAAGATCACTGAAAAACCAAGGAAACTGACTTGAAGGATCCAAAGCATGGGACTTTTCCAGGAAACAATCTTCAACACTGAATGCCAGATAGAGTAAGAAGGATGCCCAGAAGCAAGAGCAGGATATGGTGGGATGTTAGTGAAGAAAGCAGAAAGCAGCACGGTGCAATTCATCAGAGCTTAACCACAGTGAAGAGGGCATCAGTGTGGAAGCACAGGTGGTGTGATAGACAATGGATTACATTTGGGTGACCAATAAAATAAGGAAATATATTAAGGGTAGCAGGAGCCAGGTTGCTCACTTTTAGAGAATGGAGACATAAACAAGGAGAAGAAAACAAGAATGAATTCTGTGGTATTAGATTGAAATTGGAGATGTTGATGTGAAGGTATGATTTTATTTGTACAAATAGTAACATAGAGATATAAATGTATATGTGCATACACAAACATCATAGCTTTGTATGGCCTGAAAGCAGCAACACCAAAAAGCAATAAGCACCAACAGAAAACAATGGCATCTCTGAATGCCATTTAATGCTAAAGGTCCAGAGATCTTTGAATTTTGGAACCAGAGCTGAGGCAGAAAAAGCACAACATGAGCCTGGATCATTACATTATTATTGAAACAATTGGCAGATCTGGAATGGGGTCCGGTAAATGTTGATGTTTGTATTTTGGTTGTATAAAAGGCTCTTTTTGTAAGAAATATGCATTGAATTAGAGAGCAGTGATGGGCATCATGTTGGTGAATTATTCTCAAGTGGATAAGGAGCAAAAGTCTTCTCATACTGCATTTCCTATTTTTCTGTATTAGACTATTTCAAAATAAAATAATTATAACTGTAGAAATGGTAGAGTATGCCAATTCCAAACTCAATGCATTCTCCTGCTTTCCCTCATTCTTCAGAATGGTCTGCGATGAAAAGGCAGATAGTATATTTACAAGAAAAGGAGTTTTTCAATGAGCAGTATATTAATTCTGTTATGTGGGGCAATCATTTAATTACACCATATTCAGGAGTGAGAAAATTTTTGATGAGAAATTAAGGAAAGATATGAGTATAACTAAACCAGGGCAAACATTTATGGCTTGTTTTCAGAAGCTCTTAGTTTTGCTCTTACTGGCTAGATTGCTTTCCTTCTGTAAAGAAAGAAAGGCAAAAAGACAGTCTTCCCAAGTGAATTTCTGTGGAGAAAGAGTCAAGAAAGAACATTTTTCTGTGTAAAGAAAAGCTAGTGGTTTGAACAGAGATCAAAAAGTGAAATATGGCAAAGATAGGCTCTCAAAGGTTGGTTACAGTAGACATGGTACAAGGCTTTGTCCCACTGCTTGGTGCAATGAGAAGAGTCAGAACTTTCAGGGGAGAAGATATGCCTCATGTTACAGACCTGAGTTTATCAAGTCAGGAAATATCTTAATTTACTTGAGATTTAAACTAGTCATTGCCTCTTTAAGTAGTTGCAGACCATATTGTTTCTATTTTATCTCTAGACATTTTTAAAAAATAAAATATATGGAAATGGTATTATCACATGCCCCTATGCATTCACTGAAATTAGCTGTGTTTTAATAGGAGCAGGTATGAGGCATGACCTGACATGCTCTTCTGGATTAGTGGTTCTGGAAAGTGGCAGAGTTACTCACAAGAGCCAGACTTTTTCTCCAATGGCAAAGCAAACCAAGAATTTGCCTGTGAAGTAGGAGTAAGTTTAATAGCATGAAGCTGTGCATCTTTTCTTTCACTAATTGAAGTGCTTATGGACACTAGAACTTTTTCCTACGCATGTCTTCAAACTATCAAGCCATTTTCTATTCTGAATAATGGAGGCTATCAAGGGGCTCTTGCATTCTGCTCTCTGAGGAAAAGAACCACAGCCTCTTCTGCACCATTTTCTACACCAATACTTATATCACAGGGAGTTTTTTTATTCTTGCTCACTGGTACTCAGTTACCACCGGTAGCTGGAAGGCGAAGTCCCCAAATGGCCTTGATACCATAGGATAACCCTTGGGTCCATTGACAGTTGTTGAATAATACTAAGACGGGAAGAAGGGGAATCTGCTTAGACAATGGCACTGAAGATGTGTTTCTATGCTCATGGAATCCATAAGCCATTGGCATAATGCAAAAACACTTCACAAATATTCAAAGGCTAATTTCTCTTTACATCCATTTTTGTGTTCAGGTACCTATGTTGATGCTAAAAGGCAAAAATGACTGTACCTTTAAGAAAAGGACCAGTTTTGGACAAGTGGTCAATTATGGACAACCCCTAGGCTATTTACTTCTATTTTTCTTGTCCTTCCTGTCTCCTTTTTTATTGAAATTGTACTGAATTGTTTAACAAAGTTCCATTATGTTTAACCAAAAATAAAATGTAAAAATGTAAAACTAGCCATTTACTTTGTCTGCGTTCTAAGAAGGTAAATGACAAAATTAATTTGTTCTTTTTTATGGAATAAAAAGAAAGCAGGGGATAGAGACACTATTAAATACTAAAGCAAACTGCAGAACAATATGTGAAGTATAATCATATATTTTTTGAAACCTCATTTGAAATTTCCATCTGCACAGAAAATATCTAAAAGGATAGACATAAAACAATATTAAATATTGTTTCTGGGGAATTAGGGAGAAAACTGAAATTAGGCATAACATATAAAGAAAATTTCAAGCTTATCTTTGATGTTTCATTTTATTGTAAGAAGAATTTACATATGTATTAGTAAAGTTTTTATCACCGCAACCAAAATACCTAACAAGAACCACTTTAGAGGAAAAGAGTGTTTGTTGGGGCACATAATTTCATATGTCCAGTCCATAGTCAGCCACCCATTGCTGGGGCCTGAGATGAAGGGTGTGGTGGAGGGAAGCTGCTCAGATCATGACAGCCAGGAAGTAGAGAGAGGGAGGGAGGTGCCATGGGAGAAAAGATGTAATTCTCAAGGGCATGCCTCCAGAGACCTACCTTCTCCAGCCACAACCCACCTGCCTACAGCTACTGCATATTACAGTAGTCCCTCCAAATTATTAATCCATCAAATGAATTAATCCACTGTTTAAATTATAGCTCTCACAATCTAGTCATTTCACCTCTGAACATTAATACAGAAACTTTTAGGGGACATCTTATATCTAAACCATAACAGCATATTAGGTGATCATTTTTTAAAGGAGATGTAATGATAACATTCAAGATTTCAAGGTGTTTAAAACATTGGAAATGTCATCTACTATGATACATCCTATTTCCAAACCACATAAAAATTTGAAGAATATTTGAACCTAGGTATTGATAATCTTTCATTTTGCAGTAGGTATTGATAGTCTTTCATATATATGGAAAATATAAAGAATTGATCAAAATTTTATAGGCCTTGATGGTTATAATTAAAATTTAAAAATTTAGAATTGACAACAAAAATACAAGAGTTAATTAAAATTGATTTTGTGTTTTTTCTTTAATATTAGCCAATATCTAATCACCTGAGACATAGCTATAATTATAGTAAAGTGATGATATTCATTGCAAGAGGATTTCAGTATGCTTACAAAGACTATTTTTAGCCATGTTAGGTCTATATGAGCTTCAGTATTTCCTGTTCACTCTTGACAATAACCATGGAATTACATTTGATGTATGCTTAGTAAGCTTTTTGGTCCTCTTAGATATTTCTACAGAATCTCAACACTGTAACCTACATATTCTCAAATAGGTACTCTTTGCCAGAAAGAATTATTTAATGATTAGGTATTGAAAAGACTTATTTCCCAGTTCAAATTCCACATAATTTTTACTTTGTGTTTCTTCTTTGTCTAATTCACACAAATTTCTCATTGAAATGATAAACTCAATGTACAATTTACAAGACTTTGTCCTAGTGAAGTTTTAGAATATATCCTCATATATATTCAAATGCATATACACAGTTATATGCATTTGACTACACACAATAAATAATAACATCAACAATGAAGGATTATATATTCAGGAGGGAGGGAGCTATCTTAAATTTTTCTATAGGAAAATTTTAATTTTTCTATAGGAATCTTTTCTATAGAAAAATTTTAATTTTTCTATAGGAATTTTTATAGGAAAATGGAGGAATAACAAAGATAAGATCAAGATCAATGGAACAGAAAAACAAAAAAAAATATATAAAAATCAATCAATGCAATGAACCCAAACAATGGAGAGAATCAATAAAACACAAGTGAATAATTTGTCATAAAAATCAGTGAAATTGTAAGCCTCTAATTAGACTAGTAAGAAAGAAGGGAGAAAAGAAAAAAATTGGAAAAAATTACCATGGAGGGAAAAATGAAGATATTACTACAGATACCACAGAAAGTGGAGAATAAATAAATATTATAAACAACTTTATGCCAATAAACTTGGCATTGACCAATAGCTCTATTTTGTTTTTTGTTTTTTGTCTTTTTGCATGCAGTGTTTTGTGCTTTGTAGAATTAGCAGCATCTGTGGTCTCTACCCACTAGATGCCAGTAGCAGCTTCCTAGTTTGTCTCCATACATTGGCTAATGTCCCCTGGGGGCAAAATTATCCCTGATGGGAACCACTGTCCTAAAATAATTGAAAGAATCATTTAAATGAAGAATAGATTAAATCTTTGCCACATGAAAACTTAAGGTACAGCTGGTTTCACTGGGGAATTCTATCAAACATTTAAGAAAGAAATAATATTATTCATATACAAACTTTCATTTAATAACAGTAGAAGAAATATTTGTGAACTCATTTTATAAGGGTGGCATTATCCTAATTACCAAACCAGAAAAAAGTACCACAAGAAAAGGAAATCATGGGTTAATATCTCTTATAAAGGACATTGACTTACATCTTATGTATCTAATAAAAAAAGAGGCAAACTTTAAAAAAGTTTACAAAATATATTATGCAACACAGAAAAAAACACATAATCATCAAGTAAAGTTTATTCCATTAATGCAAACGTGATTTAACATTAGAATATCAAACATTGTAATCTATTATATTACTAGACTAAGAAGACTGATTATCTCAGCAGATGCAGAAAATGTGTTTGATAAAATTCACTATTCATGAAAAAAGCTCTCAGCTAACCAAGAGTAGAAGAGAACTTTCTCAATCTGATAAAGGACATGGAAAAAAGCAAAATAAAGAAAACCCCACAGCTGTCATGACATATAATTATATATAAAAAGAATCTGCTTTGCTCCTAGAGTCAAGGATAAGACAAAAAGAAAAAGGCATGAAGAGTCTTTAAAAAGAAATAAAATTGTCCTGTTTTGCTAAAGACATAATTGCATCAATTGAAAATCTTGGAAAATCAGTGGCAAAGCAGTTACTCACAAGTGAATTTTGCAAGATAGTAAGATAGTCATATGGAAAAGTCAATTGTATTTCTATATACTAGCAAGAAACATTCCAAAAATTAAATGTAAACACTAGCATTTCCAAAAACTTAAAACATAATACTTGTGGATTAATCTAATGTATTATATACAGACTACAAAATATTCCTAAGAGAAATTAAAGAAGAGATAAATAAATGGAGTGATGTGCTGTGCTCATGGGTAAGAACACCCAATCTTCTCAAATTCATATATAGAATAAGTGTAATCACAAAATCCCAGCTAGCTATTTCTGTAGATACTGAATAGTTTTTTCTAAAGTTTATATGACTATGCAAATGACCTAAAATAGACAAAACAATTTTGGATATTAAAAAAACAAATTGGAGGATTTCACTATCTGATTTCAAGATTTTTCATAAAGCTACAGTAATTAAACCAGTTTGATATTGATGTAAAGATAGACATCAATTGAATAGAGGAAAGATTATAAGACCATGTTGTTAAATATAGTAGCTTCTAGTCTTATGTTGCCATTGAAATGTAAATTTAAATTAATTAAATGTGAATAAAATTAAAACTTTAGTTCCTACTGTATTTCAAATGCATACTATTTAAGTAGCACCACATCAGGCAGCACAGAAAGAACATATATTCCTTATTGTAAAAAGTTCTATGGGCCAGTACTAGTCTAGAAATTGATTTTTATGATTTTTATTGAAATAATATTTATGAGAGACAATATGGTAATTTGATGCAGGTAGATAATATATAATGATCAAATGAGGTATTTTCATTTCCTCAAATATGAATTATTTCTATGTGTTTGAGCCTTCTGACTCTTCTAGTTATTTTAAAATGTACCATAGATTGTTGTAGTCTATAGATACCCTCCTAGACTAAAGAATGTGTCAGAATAAATTCCTCCTGTATTTTTGCACTCCCTATCTAACTTCTTTCTTTCTATTTTCCCCCCACCATTTCCAGTCTCTGGTGACTATTCTACTCTTCTTGTCTATGAGAATGATTTTTCAGTTTCTACAAATGAGTGAGAATATGTCATATTTGTCTTCCTATGCCTGGCTGAGACTGATTTTTTTTTTTTTTGACAAAGATGCTAAGACAATTCAGTGGGAAGAAAGGATGGAATTTTGAACAGATGGTGCTGGAATAATTAGACATTTGTATGTAAATCTTTGCCCATACCTCACATCATAAACGTTTAGTCCAAACAAATCATAGACATAAATGTAAAAAGGCTAAAGTTACAAAACTTCTAGAAGAGAAAATCTTCATGCTTTTGGGCATGATCCTGGCAATGATTCCCTAAGAAGGTGTACAATATATGATCCATACATAAAGAAAAGATTGATTGGATTTCAAATTTTAAAATGTTTCTTCTTTCAAAGCTACTATTAAGAAAATGAAAAAGCAAGCCACAGACCAAGAAAAATGTTTACAAAACACATATCTCACAAAGATTTGTATCAAAGTGTTATATAGAAACTCTAAAATTCAATAATAAAATGACCAAATAAAAAACAATGAGAAAATATTGAACAGATATTTTACAAAAGAATATATACAATTGGCCAATAAACACACAAAAAGATGCTCAACATCAAAGAAATAAAATAAACAACATGAGAACTGAGTCTCCTCTCAACAGGTAACATTTAAGCCAAGACTATGTAATGTTCAAAGAGAACAGAGAAGCCACTGCAGGTTTTTAGGCAGGGAGAAATTATATTTTTATGGTATTGTACAATACATGTCATCCAGGAAGCAATGGAGAGAATGGGCTCTAAGGGAATCAAGAATGGAAGAGAAAACTGAGTCTAGGTCTGTCATGATGGTTCAGGTGGGGGACAATGGTGATTTGAATCTGGACTGAGACACTAGAGAAGATGAGTCTGTATTTCAAGGCAGAACTGACAGGAATTATTTATGTATTAGATGATGACAGGGAAAAGGGAAGAGTGGAGTCATAGTTTATCCCATGTCATTTAGCTTCAACAAGTGGATAAAAGATGTTGTCATGTACTAAGAGAACCTAGATTATGGGGAAACATCAAAAATACATTTTATTTACCTGATAGTTTTGGGGTATTTATTAGATATCCAGTGGAAATTTTTTTTAGCGTTTAGTTGGAGAGCATGCCTAATAGATCTATATTTTATATTACTTGCCTGAAGGAAGTATTCAGGTCACAGGTCAAGGTGCAATCATATATGGAGAAAGTGTAGACAGATAAGAAGAGCCCTGGACTGGAGATCTCCCAAAGGGAACAACAGTAAAGGACACTAATAAGAGACTATACCAAGGAGAGAAGAAATCTAAAGGGTATAATGTCTGAAAACTCTGTAGAAAAAAAAACATTATTTCAAGATGATAGGAGGTACAAGTTGGTGAAATGCTACTTAAAGGCCAAATAAAACCAGGAAAACAATTTGTTGCATTTGGCAAGAGGCAAGTGAACTTACCAAGTTTTACTAAGATCCCTTTGTGATCTCAAAAAGAGATGTTACAGGGACATATGAGACTGATGCTAAAGCAGTGAGTCGAGAAGCCAATCAGAGAAGAGAAAATAAAAATTTGTAGGGTTAGTTGTTTTTCTTTAAATGGAAACAGAGAGATGACTGTAGCTAAAGGAGAATGAGAGGTTGAAAGAACAATTGTTTGTACAGTCATTAGTATTTGAATGTTGCCGTGAATGTGCCAGTAGAAGGGGAGAAAATGATGAAATGACAGCAATTTTAAAAATTGTAGGAGGAAGTAGAAGATGGAATCATAGCAAGAGTATAGATGTTAACCCCTTGTAGGAGGGAAGATACATTTTCCATTGCAACAAGTGAGAAGGTAGAGTTAGACATACAACCAGGTAGACTGTTGGGTTTGGCAGCAAGAAGATGAGATTATTGATCCAAGACAGCATCTATTTTTTCCCAGTGAATTATTAGTCAATCATCAATTGACAGTGGGCTAAGAATAGGTATTAGAGATTGGCAGATAAGACTGAAGAATGCCTAAGGATTCTTGAAAGGACAGAAAGTGAAGGTATGGGAGAATGGAATGGAAATATTAATACCCATTTGAGATTTACATGAAGAAGAAGAAAGGTTATATGATTATCTCCACCAACATTTTGGTAGCCAGGCACAAGTGTGTGATTGTTAGGGTCATCTAAGTTTGGAGTTGCCAAGTGAATATGATTGTGAACAAGAAGAAAACAATTTATTTTCAAGGGAAGGGTTATAATGGTAGAATGTGAAATCTAAGTTGGTTTATCAGAAGCTGTTAACCCTCCATCAAAATTCTTGTTTATCTTTTATTCCCAAATACCCAACCAGACCTAGAGTGAACAACATCCCAGTGTGAGATAAAATGTTTTACCTGGATGTAGGTATTTCAGTGCTGAAATAAAAGAAGGTAGTCTGATCAAAATCAATTCAGGACCGGTCAAACTTTATTCATGTACTTCCAAGAAGCTAAGTCCTTCTGATTCCTAAAATCCTCCTGATTCCTCCAAAATCTAAGCCAAGGAAGAAGAGTGTCCTCTGTTATAATCCTGAGTAATAATTATCTTGGAAGAGAATTTGGAGTTGGATTAAATTTTTCACCTAGAGAAACTCAGTCTATCTCCAGAGACAAGAATCCTAACGGAGTAGAATACCCTTAAATCTCTAACCTACTAAATCAACAAACATTTACATGCACATGGTATGGTGCTTTGCAGTAAATACTCAAAACTATTTGTTTTTTTCCTTTTAATTATGCTTCCTAGGAACACATTTTCTTTTCTGTCAACACAACTAGTAATATCTATAATGCATGTTCCCACCTCTACTCCAAAGCATATAAATCTATGCCAAGACAAGTTGTTGTTATTGTCATTGTTATAATCACACCTTATTATTGTTATCAAACTCTTTTCCTGCCAGAACCTAAGGAGAAATTCATGTTAGCAACTGTTATAATTCTATGAATCAAATAATTACTATCCCAATTTATAAATATTAAATATCATATCAATAGTAAGCAAAGTTAAAAGTAATAAATTTGAATTTAGTGCTGCATAAGAAACTCATAGATTAATTCTATTCCAAATCATAGAATGTATGAAATGCAGTTGAGAATACTAAATGAAAAAAGATCGTAGGTTTCCTATGCTCTGCAATAAATACTTTTAGCAAATAGTTACAACATCAATTGTCTTAAAATGCAACAAAAATGTTTATAGGAAGAATATAGGGGAGCTAGAGCAAGCATTCAAGTAATTACCATCCAGTTTATTTTAGCTCAGGGACAGAAAATTTAGACTGATTACTAAATATAGAAGATATCTTTGAAATACAGTTTAAACCTGTTTAAAGATGAGGAAACTCAGACTCGCACAATTTTATGACATTTTCTCTTAATTGGTGATGAATTTTAAGAATAAACAAAAGTTTGGGTCAAAACTTTTGTTTGAAAAGCATTAAGATCTTGAAAACCTACATAGACTGACAGTGAAGTTAGGATGGAAATGAGGATGATCAATGGGTAAGAAGAAACTACGCCATTGCAAAGTGGAGTTTTGTGGTTCAGTGACTGGTGAAATAAATATAGGCTGCAGAGAGGCAAACTGAGTATGCATTGTACTTTATGCAACAAAGGAGGAAGGCAGGACTCAAACCTGGCCACTGCATGCCATCTCATCAGGAGTAATTTCTTGGCTTCCCAACAAATACGGAAGTTGCACTTTTCTCAACAGTTAGAGCAGAGGCTAGTATGTGTACAATTCTTAAGATTCATTGGGGCACAGGAAGAAATTATACTTAGATAATATGCAAGAATTATCCAAAATTAGGGCTTGCTAATACTTTACATATGAATTGATACTTGCAAAAATGAATTAAGAAAATTTTCTTCTACAATAGGCAAATATTTCAAGTGTCTAGCCACTTTGTGGTGGCAAGTTTAGTGTTGTTTTACCTAACAAAAACTCATGTTAAAACAACTGCAGTTTATTTGTCCCTTCTCCCTAAAGGCGACTCTTAAGAAATGAATAAGAAAAAGTAATTTATCAAGAAAAAATTGTGCTATAATGAAAACATTTGAAAAACCTATGC
This sequence comes from Xerus rutilus, assembly GCA_028644305.1. NCBI lineage: Eukaryota > Metazoa > Chordata > Mammalia > Rodentia > Sciuridae > Xerus > Xerus rutilus. Next base: position 38,171,979 of record CM053410.1, read on the forward strand.
TTGGAAATAGTTCCATTGCTATAAAATTTTGTTGTAGAAAATAATGGCTGCCAATTACAAGGCTTCTCATTTCTGCATACTTAGAGTTGAGATTCTTTTTCAGAATTTGTTAAAATCTTCTAAATGAAAACATTTAGTGAGTGTTAAATTTATTTGTTGGAAATATTGTAATGCAACACCTTCTAACTCATTTGCTTGAACACCTGATTAATATCCAGGAAGATGAAACTTTACTAATATCAGAAGAAACATGGAAAGAATTAAAGAATTCCATTAAAAAAAGTAAACTCATCCAAGAATGTCTAGCTTTCATTGGAACTGAGAAATTGGTAAGATATCCAGCCATTATTCCAGCCATGACTGAGTGATGAAATAAAATGATTTTACAATAATGTTTTCAGATTGCTATAAAACAAAATATTTCAAACAAGATGTTGCAGTAAATCAAAATCACATTGCTCTCTTTGAAGTAATTAATAAATAAAAAGAATAATAAATAAAATAAATATTTAAATGTTTTATATTCTTAATTTCATCCATTACACCCATTATATTTTATAATATATACCACATATAAGAACAATAGTAGATGCAAATAATTTAGAAACAAACATATTTCCTGTTGGCCCTCTGTATCCGTGGGTTCCATATCCACAGATTTAATCACTGTAGATTGAAGATATTCAGAAAAAAGTATGTCTATATTGAACTTGCACAGACTTTCCTCCCTTGTCATTATTCCCTGCATAATACAATATAGCAATTAGTTAATAACATTTTCATTGTAGTAGATAATAATCTAGTAATCTAGGGATGATCTAAAGCATGCAGGAAGGCATATAAAGATTAAAAATATTATGCCATTTTATATAAAGAATATGAACATCCATAGACTTTGGTATCCATGGGGTATCATGGAGCCTCTCCCCATTGAATACCAAGGGATGACCATATATACTTTTTACCACTAGAGATTTCAAATCACAAAAGTTTGAAGACTTCAGAACACCTCTTTTTCTCCATTCTGTGCTCAATCCAATAAAAGATAAAAAATTATATATTTTATTGTGATAAAACATAATATAAAATTTAACATTTTAATCATACACTTCTGAAGCATTAAGTGCATTCACTTTTTTGTATAATGATTGAACTTTACAAAGCACTATGAGATAGATCAATTATGTTGGTTGCATTACTATGTATGAGATAGAGAGACTGGGTATTATTAAACCCATTTTACAGATGTCAAAAGAGTATGGGAAAATTAAATGCTCTGGCCAGAGCCAGCCATTTTATTCTTATCTGACGCCTTGTGAAAAAATATATTTCTTCATCCTTTCACCCAAACCAGACATAACTGATAACACAGTACTTTGTCCTAAATTACCTCAGAACACAAATGACTGTGGCATTGATGTACAAAATGCATGAATATTCAAAGTGTCAAAAATTATAGAATCATATGTGATATGGTTTGAATGTGAGGTGTCCCCCAAAAGCTCAAGTGTGAGACAATGCAAGAAGGTTTGGAGGAGTAATGATTGGGCTATAACCTTATCCTAATCAATGAATTAATCCCTGAAGGGATTAACTGAGTAGTAGCTGGAGGCAGGTGGGATGTGGCTGGATGAAGTGGTTCATTAGGGGGCATAGCTATAGGATATGTATTTTGTATTTGGTGAGTGGAGTCTCTCTCTCTCCTTCTGATCACCATGTGAGCTGCTTCCCTCTGCCACACTCTCTCACCTCAAGCCCCAAGGAATGGAGCCACCTTCTATGGACTAAGACCAAATAAACCTTTCATCCTCTACAAGTGTTCTAGTCAGATCCTTTAGTCTCAGCAGCAAAAAGAAAAAAGAAAAAAAAAACTGACTAAAACAATATGACGACTAAGGAGATCCCACCTTACTCTCAGAACTGCCCTAAAGCAAACCCAATGTACACCTCTGATGCTGTCATCCATCACCTCATGCCCTTTGCCTCCAGAGGCCATGGGATAAGGGAAGAAAAAGGTCTCAGCACACTCAGCATATGAAAAGGGTTTAATTTTGCTAAGTAAATCAAAGCTCTCTCCCCTCCCTCTGCTCTACTCCTTCTTCCATTTCGCTCTCATTCTGCCAGGAACAGCTCATAAGTCCCATCTTTTGTGAAGGCTTTTTTCAAGGCCACCTCCGACTAAACTCAACTCCCTGAGGTTGTCCCTTTGTCCAGATGTACCACTGATTGTCTTGCTTCCTAATTCTACAGCTTGTCTGTTGTTACCCCAGCACTGGAGAATCCCAGAGCACAGAGCTGGGCAAAAAGCCCCACACACTGTTCTAAGAGAATGATGGGATCCATTAATTTGTAATAACATTTCAATCTTTACGAACTAAATCTAGGATATTTTCAGAGCCTGGTGTGAGGAGGAGGTAATGATAAGAGTGAAAGCGTATTGGAGAATCAGGGCTGTGGGTCCAGTTATTCAATTTGGACTCTCCGGGCCCAGGTGAACCCCTTAAAATAACCTCTCTAAATCTTCTCCCAAGCCTGAGGCAAGCAGAATTCCCTCCCCCTGGAGTTAACTGAAAGCCTAATTCTCTCCTTGTCCTCAGTCATGTCCCAGCATGAAGCCCAGCAGGTCATACCTCCAAATGCCTGCGCCAACAGCTGCTAAATGCTCTCACCTAAGCATCTGATGGAAAGACCCTGGAACCAAGCATTTTGAACATAAAACCAGGCTGATTCAAGTGCTAGGTTTGGTTCTGTAGATGCTGCCATCTGGACATGCTGTATCACAGAGAAAAATGGCAAGCTCAGGAATTCAGGAGGAAGGACAGAGAGGGCTCCAGGTGCACATTGAGCAGCATCACTCATTAATTTATGCTTACTGGACCACAGCAATAGTACATAATCAGAAACAGTCCACCTGCCATAAATACCTTAACCAGGCAAATATTGACATTGTTTGGCATGAAACTAGTGGTTACCAGCAAAAGGCAAAATGAAAACAGACAGGAGTCCTACTATAAGAAGCCAAGTTCAAGGTCAAGGTCAATGGGTTCAAAGTGAGTGTTAGAGTGCTTATCTCCCTAACATGCCTGCTGAATGCTCTAAGTCTGCTCTTCTCCCTGCCAAAAAGTAGTCTCTGCTCTGTTATTAAAAGGAGGAGGAGGGAGAGGAGGAAAAAAATAAAGGAAGAAAAAGAAAAATAGAGTAACAGACATAGGGTAAGCACCAAACAAGAGCAATTAAAGGAAGACATTACTGAATGAATGGAAATTTTAAAATAGGAAAGTTTTCTTTACCTCAAGCCACACGTACTTAGAATTAGTTATATTTTGGCTCAAATCAATGCATTAATAAATGAGCTATCACATTTAGGAAAAAAAAATGTTTGCTTCCTTTGAACCTTATTGCCAAGATGTACTGGCTCTCATACAAAACTAGGTTTTGCCTTAATTGACCTTATTTCAGAACTTAAATACTTGGCTGCTGAGTAAATGCAACCTTAGTAAAAGCCCCCACTTGATTTGTAGTAAACGTTAATTTCTAATGTATTGCTAAATATTATGCTCACTAACATCTCTTTGAAGCCAGGAGATAATTATAGAGGAAAGATGTAGAGAATGTAAGTCCAGTTTACTACCCAAGATCCTGGTCCCAAGTAATGCCAGAGACTAGAAATACATTTTCTCCTCTCAAGCTTTGTTTTGCATCGTGTTCAATAGAAGGAATAAAGGGAGAGTTGACTTTACATGATCCTCAAACTTTTTCTATTCTTAGTTCTTTCTGGGGCCCTGGCTATGATGCAGGAGGAACAAATGGAGCATATTCAGATCTTCATCTTTGCATTTCTCCCTCAACTTGCTGATGCTTTAAAAATAGCCAGAATATGGTCATTAGTGGTTTTGCATAACTCATCTGAGTTACTATATTAAGCTTAGCCAATACGAAGGGAGAATAAATAAGAGAATGTGCTAATTAGTACATTCTGTTGTTTATCTCCAGCAACTAATTGCTTAGGATGCTTTCCTGATTTGTTTATTACAGTGATAAATTCCCCCCAAAAGGTCAGAGTTTCTCTTCTTCATGCAGAAGGCAGAATCCAGTGCAATTCTATGGTTGCTACTCCATGATCTCACTCCATCAGCCTCTCCTACTGTAAATCTCAGAGCTGTATAGACAGATTCTTTTCATTCGAAACTAAGTCCCTTGCCAAGCTTTATTCCCCACCTCCTGCTGGGAAGCCAGGAACCATCGTGTGTGCAGAGAGCCATCAGAGGCCTTCTACCTCTCCTCATATCCTTCAGGGTGGCCCCTGAGCTTCTAAAACAGTTATTTCTTAACAGGCATCATCTTAGCCACTTATTCTGAGATGCCTTTTCTCTACTCAGTAACATGGAGAGGCAGCAAGAAAACAGTGATAGTTTTTATTTCCTGCTGTTTTTCTGTACCATCAGACTCTTTTCTATGAACAATACAATTACGGAGATGGGGTGATACAGCAGAGAAAACCTAAGTAGCTTAGATGGAGGAAACATTTTAAATTGTTTCAAAGTGAGATGAAGCTGCTGAGACAATGAAATGAATGCATAAAATCCTCTTCTGGGTAAAAGTTATAGGTAGGACAACATACATATACCATGGAAGAGTATGGCTATGAAAAGTGACAAAGGCTTCTGCAAAGTCCAAAGAGAGTCTGTGATGTGTGTGTAGGTGAGACAAAGCAGGGGAGATGAGAAAGAAGGTTAAAGTAACCCTTCTGGGATATGACCCTATGGGTGCAAGCAAGGACAAAGTTCTGAGAATAGACTTTTATGCCTGGTTCTGGCCCTGGACTGATGTTTTTCTTCTTGCCTAATCATTTAGCAAATTTCTACCACTTATCTTTCGAGGCCCAGCAATTGCTCAACTATCTTTTGCAAACTTTCCTAGAGCACCCAGCCTTCACTCTTGCCACCCTTACCTGATTTCTAAAACATGACTTGTTCCCAAGTGCTTAGTTGATTTCTCTCTCAATGCTATGTGTTCTTGATATGCATATGTATGTTTACATGTGCATGTATACACACATACATCTTATCCATGAAGTTACTTTGTCCACAAATATTTTAAATATCTACAATGTACCATGCTAAAGACATCATAGAAAATAACAATCAATGCTTGCTCTTGATAGTAGAGTCAGAAAAGGAAATAATTTCAGTATAGTATGGTAATCTGAAGAGATAAGACAAAGTTCCATGAGAAACACAAGTTTCCAAAAGGTTCTAGTCTAAAAAAGATCTGAAACTTTTTATTGGGAAAGGTGAAATTAATGCATTATCCAGAGGAAAAGGGCTTCTCCAAGATAACATGATAGGTTGCCTTGACCCACTGTCAATTCTGACTTCTACGGAAAAAGCAAATTTTTAATGTGTCATCTATTCCCTCCCTGAGCTCAGCCATCGGCAAGTAGTCAAAAGTTTCCTTGTAAGTAATAGATTACTACTAGGAAACCTTAGTAAACAGGCACCTTTAGTTTTCCACTGTCAATTCTTTGCATTAAATACCTTAGCTATGAAACTATATCTGTACAGTCAGCATGTTTTTTAAATAACATTTTTTGCTTTGGTCCATGTTTGGTAAGATGAAAGCCCTAGCTATATCTCCATTTATTTGCTTTCCTATGGTCTTAGAGATTTTGATACATAAATAGTGAGACCCAATCAATAGACTCTTGGATTCCTTCCAGCATAAAAGCTTTCAACAATCCCTCCTACTCTAGGGGCTCATGTTGAAAGGACAAGAGAGATCACAAATATCTTTACATTTTATTCCGGAATTCATAAGTTCTAAATTGAACTCCAATAAGAGTGCCCCATTTTTTTTTCAAAATGTGTTCATATTTTCCAAAATCTGATCTTTGAATAAAATTCTGGTACAGATATGCAATGAATTCAAATGGGTTAATTAAGAATACATTTATGCTTCACTCCCCCTGAAAAAATATATATGGGCCATAATGAAACCCAAGCAGGAAATGTCTAGCAGTCAGCAAATGCTTGTATTTCCAGAAGCTCCCATGGCTCTGCCACATGATTATTAATCCTTGGCAAGTCCCTGAAGCATATAGTTAACCTGGAAACTCCCTTTCTTGAATTTGTACCTACCATGACACCACATTCATTAGTACATAAATGGTGTTTAACATGTAGATTGATTCTTCCTCTAGAAATGGATGCTGAGAATCATTAGTCATCTTACAAGCAACAACTGGGCAACACATTGTGTACAAATTCACTGGATTAGATGTGTCAAAGGAAAGATATATGCCAGGTTCTGAAGTTTAGTATATGTGGATGAGTCCACTCATCAATGCTATGGTGAAGAAATAAGAACACCTGATTGTCATCTAGGGTGTACCACTAATTATGTGACCTTAGCAAATTAATCACTCAACCTCAGATTACTTAGGTCTGTGATAGAGGCATTAGAACTAGAACTCCATAATACTTAATAGGCCTTTGAACTAATACTAAACTATCAAAATATGGCCTTTTTCCTTATTTACCAACCTTATTAGGTCCTTGATTCCTTTCTTCAATAAAAAGGAAACAGGGAAAAATTATATGAAGAATCAATATTTTGAAATTTACCAAGTATTATGATATGTACTGTTTGCTGTATTGAGTGTATAAACATAGACAAACATAATTTTTCAGGCTATGACATGCTTAAGTAGAGGGGAAGAAACACGATATCTTCATATAAGTATTTATTACATGTTTACTATGTCAGACACCGTTTTAGTAGGGCATCAAACAATCCCAAAACTGTCCAAAGAGTCAGAGAATGTTAGGTTGTAATAGATGATAAGGAGAACCAAGGATGATTGCACTTGTTTGTTTTCTTGCTTCCTTATTTACAGAGCTTGAAAAATTGGATAGATGAAATGTCATTCACTGACATGGGGAAAATAGGGGGAGAAGGAATTTTAATTAGTGTGAGGCAAAATCAAGTATTTGTTTTGGAAACATAAAGTTTGAAGTGCCTATTGAACATCCAGATGTCATCAGTTGACATCATGTAAGCAGTTAGACCTATGAGTCTGGAGTTTTGGATGGAAGTTGGGGACATGATGATTTGAGAATCATCGCCCTGGAGGTTGCTTTTAAAATATTGACTAGAGAGAGTATAGGTAGTTCTGAAGACCCAGGCTTGAGTCATGGAGTGCTCAGCACTGAGAGATCAGGTAAGGAGATGGAGTCAGTATGAAAGACTGAGAATGTAGGCCAAAAATGTAAGAGGAAAGTTAAGAGAGTATAGTGACTCAAAACCAAAAGAGAAGAATTTTACAAAAAGAGATAAATGTTAAAATGTGTAAAATACCACTGAGGGTAGTAGGTAGATAAGGACAGAAAGATATCCACTGGATTTGGCAACATGAGAATCATTGGAAATTTTCCAAAGCACAGTTTTAGTTGAATTTTGGGGACAAAAACAGGACTGGAATGAGTGGAAGAGGACATAGGAAACAAAGAAATGGAGATTTATAGTCAATGACTTAAAAAAAGATACTATAGATAAGAAAGGATGTGAGGTCACAAGATATACTGGATGTCATGTATAGACTATAAGGATTGATTCAGTAGAAAGGCAGGTTAATGCAGAAAAATTTGGAACATTCCAAAGATTTTTCCAAGGTTCACAAGACTCTTCCAGAGCCTAAGCAGAACCCTCTGCCACAGTGGCTGAAAGGAATGTAAAGAAGTGTAGACATATGAATTTTTCTTCATCTTCAGAGGTAGAAATATGATTTTAATGTTTACTATTGTCCTTTTTAGTAAAGAAGGAGGCCAGATCATCAGCAAGGAGTTGAGACAAGCACAGGAGAGAAGGGACATGGGACATTTGATAAAAGAATAGGTGTTTTATGAAAGAGTCATTTCAAAAAATGAGGAACAAAAACCACTAATGAGCAAACACAGGATTTCCAGACAAAGACACTTGCCTGCTGAAGTTTGTGGTAATAAATTTCAAATGATTTTAATTATTCCCTATCTTCTACTTCTTTTGGTGTTGGTTTGTTCTTCTTTTTCTAAAGCTTTGAGATGAAGAGTCAAGTCATTTATTTGTTGACTTTTACTTCTTCTAATAAATGAGCTTAATGCAATGAACTTTCCTCTTAGCGCTGCCTTCATAGTGCCCCAGAGATTTTGATATGTTGTATCGGAGTTTTCATTTACCTCTAAGAATTTTTTTTATCTCTTTCCTGATGTCTTCTGTTATCTATGCATCATTCAATAGCATATTATTTAGTTTCCAGGTGTTGGAGTAATTTCTATTTTTTAATGTCATTGATTTGTAATTTTATTCCATTGTGGTCAGATAGGATGCAAGGTAGTATTTCTATTTTTTTTTTATTTGCTAAGACTGGCTTTGTGACATAACATATGATCTATTTTGGAAAAGGATCCATGTGCTGCTGAGGAAAAAGTGTATTCGGTTGTAGATGGATGAACACTCTATAAATGTCTGGTTTTTTTTTTTTTGGTACTGGAGATTGAATGCAGGGGTACTTGACCACTGAGCCACATCCTCAGCCCTATTTTTGTGTTTTATGTAGAGACAGCGTCTCACTGAGTTGCTTAGCACCTCGCCATTGCTGAGGCTGGCTTTGAACTCGCGATTCTCCTGTCTCAGCCTACCCAAGTGCTGGGTTTACAGGCTTGAGCCACCTTGCCCGGCTTAAATGTCTGTTAAGTCTAAATTATTGATAGTTTTATTGAGTTCTATGGTTTCTTTGTTTAGTTTTTGTTTGGAAGATCTATCCAGTGGTGAGAGAGCTGTATTAAAGTCACCAAGTATTATTGTGTTGTGGTCTATTTGATTCTTGCAGTTGAGAAAGATTTGTTTGATATACATAGAAGCTCCATTGTTTGTGGCATAGAAATTTATGATTGTTATGTCTTGTTGATGTATGATTCCCTTAAGAAGTATGAAATGTCCTTCTTTATCCCCTTTCACCAGCTTTGAATTGAAGTCCACTTTATCTGATATGAGGATGCTTGTTTATGCGGTCCATGGAAACCAAGTTTCCACAGTGTCTTTGGCAGCCTGTTCCCGCAATTATATGCACAAAGAAAAGGGAAAGTTGGACAACTAATGTGGGGTTTCACCAAGTGAGTATGTATGATGGAGAGAATGAATGATATTGATGGTGGGTAATGGAGTATATGTGGAGTGCAGAAGAAAATAAAGAAAAAGAGAGATGGAAGGGTAAAAAATGGAAATGTGATGAGTGAGCTCAGTGGGGTGACAGAACTGATGTAGAAGGGATTCTAGAGTAAACACACTGAAAGAAGAGGAAGTGATAGATAACAGGATGCTTGGAATGGAATTAATGCATTTAATGATGATGACTCAGACCAAAGGAGTTAGAACTGGACTTGGGAAAGGAGAGCAAAAAGTAAATGGAACTGAGAAAAATCCAGAAAATGGCGGACTGAGGGCACAACGTATGAGTGTCAAGTTCTCTATGAGTGACAGCAGACATAGGATAGAAGGGATCACTATGAGTTAAAGAGCTAAAGTCATCCTTGGGTGAGGGAGAATGGTCAGAGCATCAGATGACAGTAATAGGACCAGAGTACCTGAGTCTCAAGGGAATTGAGTGTTTTGGAGGAGGAAAGACCAAAACCTAGAAATAGGTGTGAGGTATTAGAGGAAAAACAGCCTCTGGTAGGGAAAGCAATAGGCAAAGTATGGTGTCAATGGAGGTTTCAGTCATGTTAGAAGCTTAAGGGAATGTTTCAGTTATACACTGTAAATGGCAAATCAAGTCACTGAACTCATGTCTTCAGACTCCAGCTACAACCCTTTTTCTACTTCATCACAATTGCTATATAATTAAATATGCATTTTTTGGCTCTTTGATGTGTTTTCAGGTTATTGTAGTAGATCATCACTAAGGATGGTCCTGAAATATATCTAAGGTATATATATATATATATCTTAATTGGTATTCTGATAACATACACATTATGTTCTCTTTTCAGCATTATAAATAGAAATAACCTAAAATAGGAATAATTAATTTCATTTGGTTAACCTGATTTTTCTTTAATAAAAAAGTGTCTAGAAGGTCAAACATTTGCACCTTTCCCCTTCCTCTTCTTTCCTCCCATTAGCACATTAAGCCTCTGCTTAGACATTGATATGTGAATCCTTGCTGATATCATCAGCTGCTTCTTGTCACTTTACTTGCCATGAAATCCTCATTTTCCTTGAGCTAATACCTTACTTCCCTTGAGGATATCTAATATATTCTTCAGATGTGATATAGTATTAAGGATTCAATGAGACAAAATGTTGGAAATAAGCATTCACACTTGTGAGGGCACATGTACACATGTACAGTTTTGCCACTTATTGGATGTGTGACCTTGGTCTTATTTCTGTGACCTTGGTTTTATCTATAAAGATAATAGAAGTATTTATAACCAAAGGTTGTTATGGAAACTAACTAGAAAAATACATGGAGTTTAACACAGAGCCTGAGGCATGGGAAGAACTCAATAAATGCTAATTCTGATTTGTATCACATCTGCACTGAATTTGTACATTCATACATGTATGCTCATCTGAATAGGATAGACTTACCTGGATTACAAATTTGCAAGTAAATAATCTTTCTATTTCTTTCTTTCTTCCTTCAGAATACTCTAGACAAATATTCCAATCTGGAGATCTTTAGCATCTAATCATGAGTGGTTTCTTACACTCATAACAACTTATTAGCTTCTTGATTTCCCATCTTTTCTCAGATTTCATCAAATACTATTTTTCTTCCTTTCTCTAGTTATTAGAATTTTTGTTCTTCAATTTGATCTTTTTTTCATTTAAAATTGGAAGTGAAATAGTACTAGAACTAATATGATCCCTCAAAAGCCATGCTTATTTAATAAACATTATTTAAAAGTTTCTTTTAAATGAACCATTCAATGCCTTCACTAAGATTAAAAATTAATTTCTCTGTTGGTGTTTCCTCCTGACATTTCTTGGTGAAATATTCTTCTAATTAAATGCCCACCCATAGGAATGTGGTCTTATTTAGAATAAGATATATTCCATGCTTGTGTAATTTTATCAAAATGGATTCTACTGTCATGTATAACAAAGAAGAATCAATAGAAAGTGAAAAACATAAATGTATCCTTCCTATTTATACAACTAACTGTAGAGCTCAGAAAAGAAATGAATACATACTAGATAGAGCTGAGAATATAGCTCAGTTGTAGAGTGCTTGCTTACCATACATGAGACTGTGGGTTTGATCCCCAGGAATTCATTTCTTTTAAGTTTATAGATTTTGAGTGAAAAAATAACTTTAACCATAAAGATAACATGACCATATAAGAGCTTTCCTCAGGAATTTGCCAATCTGAGATTAAACTTCCAGGTTTAACATTTGCTTATGTGAAAACCACATCTTAACCTGGATTCTGTTATTGATGCACAGATAAATATGTGTTATTTTGAATTATACGCATCCATAAAAAACTGATAACCTAAATACAAAGTGAGGACATATATTTAGAATATGACACAGCTCAATTTTAAATTGGTACAAACAGGTAACAAAGTATTGGTGTTTCAGAAAAGACTTGGAATTCTCATTCTTCTCTCTCCCTAAGGTTATTGTCCAAAATAGGTAGTATTGCTTGCCACATTAAATAAAAGTCTTCAATCCCCTCACATGGGTTAGGATGGTTATTATCAACAAGAGAAGTGATAATAAATGTTGGCGAGAATGCAGAGAAAAGGGAATTCTAGCACACTGTTTGTGGGAATGTAGATTGGCATAGACATTATGGAAATCAGTTCAGAAGCTCCTAAGAAAATTAAACATTGAAATACATTATGACTCAGCAACCTCTTTTCTGGGAATATACCGAAACGACATGAAATCACCACCTTGTAAAGAGATTGTGCACACACGTTCATTACAGCATTATTCACAATCACCAAGATATTGAAATAGCCTGTCTTCATCAATAGATGAATGGATAAATAAAATATTATATGAAATAAGATATTATTAAGCCTTAAAGAGAAAACAGTCCTGCTGTTTGCCACAACATGGATGAACCCAGAGGAATATTCTACTAAGCCAAGCATAGGAAGAAACATATTGCATGATCTCACTTATAAGTGGAATCCAGAACAAAACAAAAGTCAAATATACAGAAATAGAGAACAGAACAAGGATTACCATGGGTGGGGAAAAATGGAAAAATGTAGGTCAAAGGATATAAAGCATTAGAAATGTAGAATGAACAACTCTATAAATCTAATATACAACATGAGGACTATAAGCTATAAAATGGTGTTATCTTAGGGATTTTGCTAAATAAGTAACTTTAGAAGATGATGGATATGGTACTGTGCTTCACTCTAGTAACCATTTTGCTATCTATGTCTTCTATGACATTATGTCGCAAACCTCAAATAGAAACAAAAGTTATTTATTTTCTTAAAAATGTCTTTATATGAAATATCCCTATAAACTGAGCTGCATAGTTTTAAGGGCACTGAACTGGGATCACAACTTTTCATGCAGACAAAATGAGGGAAGGGAGAATGGAAGAGAAAGACTAAATGTTTGATCCCTTGACATTTTTTTCTTCTAAATCCAAATCAGCTTAGAAGAAATTAGATTACTCAAAATTAAAATCAAAACTAATTTGATTAATTGTGTATTAGTCTCTTTCTACTTATAATGCCAGAGAGAGAGAGAATTCTCTCTGAAAGCCATGAATACTTGGATTAGCTTCTACTTTCACCAATACTGTTAACTTAATGAATAAGCAATACTACTGAAATTCCATTTTATGAGGTGTAAAATTAGTAAGGAGAATTAGCAGTAAAGCTTCTAAAATTAACCTGTGTCTGCTACTTGTATATGAAAAAATGATATAGTTAAGGACTGCACCAACAAACTCACAACATTTTAAGAATTAAGTGATATGACATGTGAAAACACCAACTATAACCCATTTCGTTGTTCTAACTAAGCCACATAGGGTTTGGTTGATTGTCTAAGATGACCATTGCTAATAAGTAGTTCTATTTCATGTCACCAAAGAGTCAAACTCATAATAGAGTCTAAAGATTTATTTTCAATGAATAAATACATGAGCCATAGTTTGGACCTAGTTGGTTTGGCCCGGAACTTATAGCATAACCACCATGCTGAGATGTGCTGCTATTTGCCAAAAAGAGAAATTAAAGTTAGCTATGGGGAAGAGATGGAAATAATTCTATGGTATTAATACCAATTGAATTTAAAATAATGGAAGCAGAGGATGCCACAATAAGCAAGCCATGGGGCACTATTCTATTGGGGAAATACTTCCGAATGAGAATAGTTTTAATGGGTTGAATATTTTTGAGACATTGGACAATTTTAAAAATTTTCCCATGCTTCAGACATTGTGTTAATAATTTTCCTACTTTTCTCTAAAATAGAGAAAAATTAAACAGATTAAACTGTAGTCATTTCCTCAAATACACTGACCCATCCCTGAGGGGGTAGCATATTTGGAGGAGGGAAAACCATGCCAGGATTTGTGCCCAGACAAGAGAGGCCAAGGTATCAGCACGGCTCAATAAAGAACAATTACAGGAGGTTCCATTTCATCTGACTCCCAAAGTTCATGCCAAACTTGCTGAGAAGGCCAATATGATCCTTGTTCTCCTTTCCCCTTGCTTACATATACAGTCTGCTCCTGGGCCCATGATATATGATACTGAAAGCTGACCTTTCTCCTAGGAGCCAGCCAGTTTCTTCAGCCCAGTCTAAACTAAACCTTCTCTGGCCCCAGACCTACTTTTGAGAATAAAATGTCTAGCAACCTAAATTTCCCTTAAGCTTTTAAATGTGCTTCACTAAAACATTTAAAAAATAATAGGGCTTTGTCTTTACTGCTAAAGTAAAGCACTGCAAAAAATTTGGAGAACATCAAAAAGTATAGAAAAACTAAGCACAATCTCATTACTTGAAATGAACCACTGATATATTTCTGTCATATGTGTGTACAAATTAAGTGAACCTCATCCAAATGCTTTGGCCCAGGAGTACTTCAGCTATTAGATTATTTTTTCCAGGATTTGGAATATTTGCATATACATAATGATATATTTGGGGATGGGACCCAAATTTAAACAAGAAATTCATTCATGTTTTGTATACATTGTATACACCTAGACTGAGGGTAATGTTAAACAGTGTTTATAGTTTGGAGGAGATAGTAATAACTTTAATGACCAAAAGATGACACTTTCTTCTTAGACAATAGTCTGGATAAATTAAGGTGAAATAAAGAAATTTTCGGACAAACAAAAACTAAGATGATGCGTTGCAAGTGAACCTATATTTAAAGTAATACTAGAGAGAGGTTCAGGGAAATAACAACAACAGCAAAAACGTGATCCTAGATTGACACAAATTCAGAAAGGAAAGTTCACAGACGTGGGGAAAATGTAGATGAGTTTAAATTGCAACCAACCATAAAAAGGAATGAAAGCCATATTTTATAAGATTCTAAATGTACATAGAATTTAAATAATGACAAAAATGTATTTAAAAAAGAGAAAGATAAAGCATTCTAAGGTTTTTGTGTTTTCCGGTAAATAGTAAAAGTACTAATTTATGATAGATTAAATTAACACAAGGATGTATGTTTTAATTTTTTGGCTAACAATTAAAAGAAAATGAAAATATAGTTTTAAAAATTTATTAACCCAGTTATACCACTTCTTGATATCTATGCTGAAGAAATAATCATTTTACTACAGTGATACATGCATACCCATGTTTATAGAAGCACAATTCACAATAACTAAATTATGGAACCAGCCTAGGTGTCCATCAATGGATGAATGGATAAAGATATTGTGGTATATATACACAATGGAGTTTTATTCAGACAGAAAGAAAAATAAAATTATGTCATTTTCAGGAAAATGGGTGGAACTAGAGATCATTATGTTAACCAAAGTAAGTCAAATTCAGAAGGTTAAGGATGTTATGTTTTCTCTCACATGTGGAGCTGGAGAGAAAAAAGGAAAACAAAGGTGAATGTGAATCTCCTCAAAATCAAATAGAGATTAGCAGAGAGAAGAGACTAAAGGGTTGGAGATAGGGAAGAAGGAGGAAAATGCTGGGAAGTGATACTGGCCAAATTTTATTGTATATTTTGGGCATGTATGAATATGTTACAATAAATCCCAAAATTATGTAAAACTATAATGCACCAATTAAAATGTGGGGAAAAAAATCTTAGCTCAAAAGAAGAAAACATAGGAGGAAGAAAGGAAAGGAAAACAGATCAATCAAAAAGAAAATAATTAGTGGTGTAGTATATATAATTACGATTTATCAGTTATTACATAAAATACAAATGGACTGCCCACATCAAGTATGAGACTCTAAAATGGAATTTAAAAAGAAAAAATAAAGCTGCATGCTGCTTACAAAAGATATGCCTTAAATCTAAGACTTGGAAGTTAAAAGTAAAAGCCTGGAGAAGGATGTACCATACAAACACTAACCTAAGGGAAACCAGTGTAGCTATGTTAATATTATTCAACAAAACCTTAAGAACATTATTAGTGATAACAGGGGTACTTCATAATAACAAAATGTTCACATCAATATAGGAAGATATAATTTCACATTGCTTGCACTTACAAGATTGCCTCAAAATATACAAATGAAACTTCACATAGTTTTAAAAGACAGATGAACAAATTCACAACCATACTGGGAGATTTTAATGCACCACTCTCAGGACTTGGTAAAGCAAGCAGACAGAACAGCTGTAAGCACATAAAATACTTGAACATAATTTATATTGCCAGATTTCATACACACATGCACGCAAAGCTGCACCTTACAACAAAAGAATATGCTTTTTATAGGTGTAATGAAACATTTACCAGAATAGACCATATGTTTTTCTATAATCATCTTCTCTATGCACAGTGTAATTAAACTAGCCAATCAATAATTGTCAGGTAACCAGATAATCCACAAATATTGGAAAACGAATAATGTATTAGATTAACAATATGAAAAATAATCATTGGTTAATGTAGAAGCCATAATGAAAACTAGAAAATATGTGAACTAATGCATGAAGGAATCACAATACACCAACACTCCTGGGATGGGAGACTTCTGTTTCTGTTTAGTATCTAGAAAGTGAAAAGAGGATCTGATTCCCAGGTTAACAATAAGAAAAATCCAGATAATTTACAAAATTATAATTTTTAAAAATCTTTTAGAGAACTGTCTGAAGGCTAATGAGAGTGTTGGATTCCACAGAATGGGAGATGGGACACAGGACCTATATCATCTTTGGCAGAGCTCATAAAATAGATAAAGGAAGATTTCCCAAGCCATGTTATGACATTTTAACTACCCTAATACTAAAACTACATAAAGATGTTACAAGAAAAGAATGTTACATATTAATATATATTATCAACATATGCACAGGCCATTAGTAAATATTAACATATAAAATCTAGCAGTATAAAAAGGAGAATAATATCTCATGACCAAGTTGGGTTTATTATAGGAGTGCAGGGCTGGTTCAATATTTGAAAACAAATTGGCATAATTTCCCATAACTGAAAAATGAAAAGAAAAAATAAAATTAAATTGAAAGATAATTATCCAAATTAGTGCAAAATTTAATAAACTTTAATATCTATTTGTATAAAAACTGGGAACTGATTAGGAATAGAAGGGAAATTCATCAAGATAAAGTCTAAGAAAACCCTTCAGCTAACCTTACATTCATGTGAAATCTGAATATATTCTCCCTAATATCAGAAATAAGGCAGATCTGTCTGATCTCAACACTTCAATATTCTAGTTGAGGTCTTAATGAGCACAGTTATTCAAAAACTAAAAAGAATACAGTTTGGAAAATAAGACGTAAAAAGAAGATGGTCTATATGTATGTATTATATGATTATGTCAGACACAATTACCTATAATTCTGAAAAATACACAAAAATGCTATTAGAGCTAGTAGGCGAGCTTATCAAAGTTGCAGTGTATGATATACATATATACAAAGTTGCAGTATATTTATACATCATTCATTTAAACTTGCTATGAACACTGTAAATTTTGAATAAAATAATATTTAGAATGTCATCAAAACATGAAATGATTTTATATGTGCATATATATGTGTATATAACATATGCAATCCTTGCATGCAGTAACTACAAACATGGAAGAGAAAAATTTAAAAAGACTAAAATAATGGAGAGCTAAAGCTTGTTAATGTTTCAAAAGATACAATATTATTAAGATGTTAGTTCTTTCCATATGGATCTATAGATTCAATACAATTCCATGCAAAAATTCCAGTAGGTTCTTTGGGTGGAAATTGGAAGGTAATTCTAAAATGTAGTGGAAAAGCAAAGACGTAAAACACTTGAAACAACTTTGGATTAAAAAACAAAACAAGATCAAATTTGGAGAAATTATATCATCTGAACTGAAGATTTTCTAAAACCTATGGTAATTACGACAATCAGTACTAGCCTGAAGATAACTGCCTAGTGGAATAGAATATGGAGCCCAGAAATAAACCCATCCCTACTACATAGAAAAATAAACTCAAAATGTATTGTAGCCCTAAATATAAAACCTATAACTATACGATTTCCAGTAAAAAAATCATAGGATAAAAATCTATAGACTAGACAAATATTTCTTATGTAAAGCACAAAACATAGACCACAAAACTAAAAAGAAAAGTGCCTTTCAAAGATACTGTTAAGGAAATAAAAAGCTCCACACTGGAGAAAAATATTTGAAACATACATATCTAATGAAAGACGTACATTAACAAGACATAAAGACATCCTATGACTTCATAGTGAATCAAACAATCCAACAAAAATAAGGTGAAAATAGTGAATATTTACTTCAATAAAGAAAATATACAAATTGTAAATAAGCACATGTGAAGATGATTTAGCATCCATTAGTTATGATAGACATGCAAATTAAATCCATGAAATACTAAAAGTTGCCTGGAATTTTAAAAAGAGTAAAACATTGGAGGATATATAGCTTCTAGTACTCATACATTGCAAATGAAAGAAATTCAAAATGGTATAGTTGCTTTGAAAAACAATTTGGAAATTTCTTATAAGATCAAACATATACTTATCATCTGTCCCAACCATTCCATCCCTATGTATTTACTCAAGAGAAATAAAAACTTATATTCATATAAAAGTCTGTAAACAAATACTGATAATAATGGTATTCAAAATAGCCCCAGACTGAAACAACTGAAATATTGATTTACTAATGATAGGATAAATAAACCCATACAGTAAAAAGGAACAAATTACTGACACTTGGAATAACATGAATAAATCCCAAAATGCATTATACTAAGTTTTAAAGGAAGCAGGATATATTATTCTATTTACATGACATTCTGAAAAGGTAAAACTGTAGGGACATAAAGCATGTAAGTGATGACAGTGGCTGGGATGAGAGAAATGGTCTGACTCTGAAGAGGCATATGGGAAACTTTCAAGCAGAAGGAACTGTTCTCCATGATTGCTTATGTCTTATGATTGCAAGTGGTTATATAACAGTATAGTGTTGTCAAATCTCAAGTTGTACCCATAAAAGAATGAACTTTAATATGTGAAAATAATAATTTTACTGTGAAAATTGATGTAAACTTTTCTTTAAAAATTTGTGAGAGATATAGATAAAGCTGTGTTTGAAGCACTACTTATGGCCTCAAATTCAAATTAATATGATAGCAAAGAAGCAAAGACAAAAATGAATGTTCTAAATTCTTATCTTTAGAAACTAGAAAATTAAATCCCTGAAATGTAAAAGAAAAAAGAGTATGACATTGACTACAGTAATAGACAGTGGAGCAAAGGTACCAATCAAAGTCCAGAAAACAGCCCACACATAAGAGTATCTGACATATAACAAGGTGCCATTGATGTAGTGAAGAACAGCCTTTTTAGTAATGCTAGGTCAATTGGATCCACAGATTTTCTTTAAATGTGCTTGTTGGTAACTAGCTTAAATATCTCAATTACAGAAAGATTTAACTATGTAAGATAAAACACTTAAGAAATAATGGAACAGAATTCAAAACCTACTAGAAAGTAGACCAGAAACTTTGCAACTGCTAGAAAAAATAGGGCCAACATTTCTTTTTTGGTACTGGGGATTGAACTCAGGGGTACTGGACCACTGAGCCACATCCCCAGCCCTATTTTGTGTTTTATGTAGAGACAGGGTCTCACTGAGTTGCTTACGGCCTTGCCATTGCTGAGGCTGGCTTTGAACTCGCGATTCTCCTGTCTCAGTCTTCCAAAGTGCTGGATTACAGGCGTGTGCCACTGTGCCCAGCTAGGTAATGACTTTCTTAATAGGACTCTTAAATGTAGGAAATAATACCAAAAATTAATATGTAAGATAGCATCAAATTCAAATGCTTCTGAACAGTAAAGGAAGCAAGAACGTGAAGAGAGTCTCTATACAATGAGAGAAAATCTTCACCAGCTAGTCTTCCAGCAAAGGACTAGTATCCAGGAAATATAAAGATCTCAAAAAACAAAAGAAAGCAAAACAAAAAAACTCACCACCACCAACAACAAAAAAACCAAACCAACCAATCAGTACATGGGCAAATGAACTAAATAATCATTTCTCAAAAGAAGAAATACAAATGGCCAACAAATACATGAAAAAATGTTCAACATCTTTATAGTAAAAAAGGGAATACAAATCAAAACTACACTGAGATTTCATCTCACTCCAGTTAGAATGGCAGTCATCAAGAACACAAATAATAAAAGCTGAATGCAGGGAGAAGGCAACTTTTATACACTGTTGGTTTGCAAATTAGTACAAACATTATGGAAATTAGTATAGAGGTTTCTCAAAGGACTAGGAATGAAACCACCATATATGACCCAGCTATATCACTCTTCAGTATTTATCCAAAAGAATTAAAGTCAGCAATTCATGCATTCCCAGTATATAGCAGCACAATTTACAATAGCCAAGTTATGGAACCAGTCTAGCTGTCCTTCAACAGATGAATGAATAAAGAAAATGTTAGCTAAAGTTTAACATACACACATCATAGGCCCTATACCCTAGGGAAATAAGAAAGAAATACATATAGGCATCAAAGACGTGTGGTATATATATGCAATGGAGTTTTATTTGTCCATAAAGGGAAAAAAAAAAGTGTCATTTGCAGGAAATGAGTGGAATTGGAGAGCATCGTGTTAAGTGAAATAAGCCAGAAAGTCAAGGGTAATATGTTTTCTCTAATTTGTGAAATCCAGATAGAAAGAAGTTCAAAAAGGAACCTCATTAAAATAAAAGGGAGATTGGTAGAATAGAGGAAGAGGACCAAGGAGACAGAAGGTACGAGGGAAAGGAGAGGTACAAGGTAATGAAATTGAGCTTGTACACAGAAATCACATAACTATAATGCACTAAAAAAATAATAATCATATAAGAGAATATCTTGATGACCTTGGAGTGGACAAGGAAACAGGAAAAAACTTTCACCATAACAAATATTGAACTTTATTAAAATTTAGAATTTCTGTTTATCAAGAGACACTATTAAGAAACTACAAAGGCAAGCCACAGAAATGAAATTGAGGAGAATTTCTACACACAAAAAAACACATTTACACAATAAAATGGTCATTCCTACAATATTAATGTTACTCTTACAATTCAATAAGAGAGAGATAATAAAAATGGCAAAAGCTGGACAGTTACTTTATCAAAAATTGGTCAATAAATATAGAATAATCTGTCACCTCATTAGTCATGAAGAAATGCAAAATAAAACCACATGAGGTACATATACCAGAACTATCATAATTTTAAAAGCTGACAATATCAAGTCTTGACAAGGATATAACATACTTGGATTCTCATACACTGCTGGAGAAAGTCCTCTGTACTCTATGTACACACCAACAGAAAGAAATACATATAGGGACCAAGGACACGTGTAAGAATATTCATAGCAGTATTATTAGCAATCTTTAAAAACTGGAAGCCACCCAAATGTACATCAACAATAAAATGGATAAATACATTGTGATATATTTATATGATGAAGGAAATACTGTAATGAAAACAAGTGTACATTATGGCATACTATAATATGAAAAAAAAAAAAACCTCCTAAACGTAGTTTCTTTGAGCAAAAGAAGGCATACAATAGAATACATACTGGGAAATTCCATATACATAAAATTCTGAAATATGCAAACCTAATCTATAATGATATAAACAAGACAGTGAATACATTGGTGGAGTTATGATCAAGAGAGCTCATGAAGGAGACCTCAAGGATGCTGGCAGTGTTCTGTCTCTTAATATGAGTGGTGGTCACATGGGGTTCTCACTTTATAAAAATTCACAGAATAGTACATTTATGATTTATGTACTTATGTTTGAATTCTAATTTCATCACAGAATAGCGTATTTATGATTTATTCACTTTTCTGTATGAATTGTTTTAACAGTTTACTTAAAAATGATTTTTTTAGGACTGTATACTATTTGACCTTATGGATAGTCACTGTCTAATTCAGTCCCTCTTGTCCATGTTAGATGTTTATAGTTTACTATTCTGAAAAAAAATTTAAACTTTTTTGCAATTATTGTGTTTTACTTTTCTAACTCAAACTTTTGACTCTTTCCTAAAGATAAATTCCCAGAAATAGAGGTAGAAGTGCTGAGACAAAGCATACATTTTTCTTTTTCAGTGCTGAGGACTGGACCCAGGCCTTGCCCATGCTAAGCATGAACTCTGCCACTGAGCTACACTCCTGGTGGATATAAATATTTTAAAGACACTGAAAACATATTGCTAAATTGCCCTCCTGAAATATCATCTCACTGTTATAATAACAAAGGTCAATCTTATTCAAGGCTGATTTGGATGTTTGCAGCCCTTATCCTACTTGGCCTTTATAATATTTAACATAGGCAAACACCTCTTCTTTCACAAAATTTTATCCTGCTTTGACTTTCTTGGCACATCCTTGCCTAGCCCATCCTCCTTTTTATCCTCTTTGTGTTCAATTAAGTTCATTCTCCAGAGGCCATTTCTTGGCATTTTTTTTCATTACTCCTTTAAAGGAATTTGTCTTTTACAATTTTACTCTTCCCTCTTTATTTAGGATTTCCTATTCTTTCCAGTTTCAGTTTCCTATCTTGTTCTGCATTGCCAACAGCTGACTACTTTCATGTCCTGTCATCTCAAATGTAATTAAGTATTGGGAATACTTAAGGAGGTAATAAATATTTGAAAAGACAGAAAGAATGAGTGATAGTATTTAGAAGCTCAACGACCACAGGAATCAGAGGGCATTCCCTCCAGCTAACATTTCCTTTCAACACCTAATGCATTGGCTTTCCTCCTTTTTTTCCCCCTCTCCTTTCTCTTTATATTCCTAAAATCTCTTCCCTATCTTTGCTCAAACATCACTATTTTTTATTTTTCTTCCAGCTTCTCTTTTCTCCATGCTACATTATACAAAATGTCTGACATTTTCATTTACTTGTTGAGTAAAGTTTTTTAGATCTTATTTGTCTAATTAAAATCACTACAATTAAAAATGGGTGGGTTAAATATCTTGTTTTTCTAAGAGAAAATAATTTGTTGTTTTGAATGTGACCTATTTTCAAAAGGAGAAAAAAGATTATTTTATATTGCTTATAGTGTCACACTAATGTTGATTATTGTATATTAGCTACAATATGTATTTGCAGTATATTAATGTTCTGATTCCTTAGAATATTGTTTGCAGTAGGTGTTAATCCACTTAGATGAGAAACTGAGGCACAGGCTGGGCATCCTGGCCATATCAATGTGTGGTAAGATGCAGGACAGGAGCAATTCAAACCCAGTCTATCTGCTGCTAAGCTAGAGTTCTTAACCTCTGTGCTGGAAGCTCAGTGAATGTTGTTAACTTGAATAGCAATAATCTCTCTGATCCCTACTCTAATGAGAAAAGGAACAGGCAGTTCACTACTCTGAGAAAGAAAGATTTCTTCTAGTCCTGGCCCTCTAGATAATCTCCTCTGATCATCATAAGAGAGATTAATGATATTAATAGTCCTACTGAATCCTTGGACTATGGACAGGGTCCCCAAAGTAGAGGACCTGAGGGGTCTGCTCTGAGGAATAGGTGCAGTGTAGGTCATAGGTTAGAAACCACTGAAGCAGAAGGACATCAAACTTGGTACCCTGTATGTGGTCTATTTCAGTCCTCCTTATCTTTACCTCTAAGACTACTGGGGAAAGGTAAAAAGGGAAACATAGCTAAATTTCTTCTTAGCCGTGAACTCTATGACTTATTTATGAGCTGTACAAATGAAAGTGCATATTAGGAAATGATTGTCTGAAATCATGTTTTTAATACATAAGCTGGGGCCATCTGATTGATTACTGGCACTTCAACCACTCTGGGTTTTATTCATATCTATGTGGCTAAGATTTTAAAGCTAGTAGTTAACTTCCTATTTAGGAGCACAGCATACTTTTTATTGAAAGTTTTCCTCTCCTTTGTTTGTTTCTTTTGTTATAAAAAAAATTAGACTGTCAATTTTGTTTGCCTACATTCTACAACAAATAGAACACTGGTGTTAATTTACTTATGCCTGCCATCTCACCATATTATATAGAATTCTATCCCTCCCCTGTAGACACACACATGCAAATACACACACACACACACACACACAAACACACACACACACACTTCCATGACTTCTCTATGCCCATAGCAACACTCAGGAAATGGTTTTTTTTTTTGTCAAATTAAGAGTAACAAGATGATAAGGGAAGGAAAAAGTTTATTTTGCTTAAAACCAGAGTGTTAAGAACTGTTGGTCTTAATGACCGATCTGAGAAAAGGGTGACATGTCATGCTTCTGTGGCAGAAGTAATGTGTACTGCTCCAGCAGGCAAAGCATTTGACATTTACAAAGTTCTTACCGATTCTTCCAGATCTGATCAATCGTTACTCTGTATGAAGAGTCTTGTGCTCTGCAAGGTGAGTAAGTCACATTCTCCCTTTTCCTGGAGAATCCAAGTGAAAAACTGAATAGGCCCAGAATTCCTGAAGGCCTGAATGTCTGCTGGCTCTTAGTCCACAGAGCTTGTGGTGGGATTCCCTGATGTGAAATCAGGAGAATTTGTGTGAGACTCTGGGGAGGGAAGGAGAACTTTGGAGGTCCATGTATATGAACTGGAGAGAAAAGAGGTTAAGCCAATCTTCCCTAGACCACCAATGATCAGAGGGGACCAGGTAACATTCAGGTCTATGATTGCAGTTAAACAGTGTTATAGTTATTTGCTTTTATTTCTGTCTTTCCTACCAAATGAGAGCACCAGGACAGGGAGTTTGCCTTGTTCACACTTTTATCCTGTCACCCAGTAGACAGCTGGAACAGAACAGACCCATAATGGATGTTTGCTGAATGAACATATGTAGGTGGAAAGGACATTCCAGCCAGTGCACTCAGCCAGGAGACAGAGAGGAATTAAATGCATTATCCTTACTTTCCCTACAGAGAAAACGAAGTAGTGATCATAAGCTATCAGTGCATGTCATAACACTTTCCAATCAGGGCTTTTCTTTTACCTCTTACTGAAGATTTACAACATTGTACAAAATGCTCTGCTCATCTCTTTTACTGCACACCCTAAACAGACCTAAACACTGGAGGTTGTGAGACCTTTCTCTAAAATGCCCTACCAGGCCAAAGCAAAGCTGAAAACAAAGCACTCTGCACTTAGGCTGGCCATGGAGCTGAGTTGGAGCCAAGCCTCTCTGATGGCTGGGGCCTATCTCATGCTCCTGCTATTGATCAAAAAACTTTCTCACAGGAAAGGGAAAAGGAGACAGGGTCTGAATATTTAAGTGTAATTCTCTTAAGAGTGCTCTTTCATAATCAAACACTGTAATTGCTTTTCTCTGAGGCTCCTGTTCCTGCAGGAAAGTTTTATTTCTTACTTGCTTTTTAAATTTTAAGCCAAAGAGAAGAATTTCTGGACTCTTTCTCTCTATGAGAAAATGAGTAGGGAAAATGGAGGACTTGGGCATTCTTAATATTATAAGAGTAAAGTGTGCATTTGAGGATCGTACAGTGAGAGGTACAGTCCTCATCCTAGGTCCTGATCCATTTATCTGTGCAAAGAACAGTAGCACTGACACTGGGCCTTTTGTCTCAATGGACAAGACAGGAAGCTACATGTTCCTAAGCAGACTTAGCCTTCTCTTGGGGCAAAAATGAAGCATAATAGGAGGTGGGGGAGTAGTCCAAAGTGTGAGGGGACCAGAGACAACAGAACACAGGAAAAGTCTATGCAAACACTTAAAAGTGGTGAAACTACCACATCCTTTATTCCTAGAGAAGCCAAAGCCTTCCTCTTCAGGAGTCAGTTACTTTGAAGCCTTTGACCTTGTTGATCAGTATAACTGATCTCTTTGTAGAAGGACCTCAAGTATACGGGAGACAGTGAGCCTGAGAAGGCCAAGGCCCGTTCTGTTGGTGCTGACGCAAGATTGGTTTCCCAAGATAACTTTGTTCATTCTTACATCTATTCTGATGTGCCCTTCGAGGCAGACTTGTTCACTGTATCTTATAAAACTGCCTTCTTAGATTCCAACTATTTAAAACAATATATACAAAGTCATCTACTCATTGAATCATCTGTGAATGTTCTGTCATGAGTTATCACCAAACTCTATGAGAAAAACAATCTATTGATTGATTGATTTAATAAGCACTTGCTGAGGACATTAACTGCATGTCAAGTCCTGGGCTAGATGGTGGAACTAACACTCACCATCACCTGGGGATTTCAATAGGACTTCACTTTTGAGTAGACCAAAAGGAATTTAATATGAATAAGTACTCAATGCTATCTGGTGCATACCTAACCTATTGTCTTGCTTTATTTATTCATTCAAATATTTAATAAGTATCTTCCATGTGTCAGGCACATAGAAACCAATTGTGTGGCCCAGTCTAACTCCAGAATCCACCAAAGACTCTGTGTTATTTAAATCTTCTAACTCTCAATTTCCTTATCTTTCAATAAAGCATAATAGCATCTAATTCGTAGGGTTATGTTAAGAACTTAACAAGAAAACCTAAATACTAGAAAGTTTAGCATGAGATAAACAATTAATAAGCATTAGCTCTTTAGCTGAATATGAGGAGTGATGTCTGTAGTCTTTTGGAAGAACAACCTTGGAGGTCAATTTATATATTTGGCCTAGAGAAATATATTTCAGAAAAAATTAAAGCCATAGGAGGTTCATGCACCTAAAGAAACAGAAATTGGACTCCAGTGGATGTAGTGAGTTCTGCTCTATCAGATAGAATCCCCAGGAAAACTAAGCAATTAGCATCAGTACCCTTGCATATGAGCATGATCACTACCCCATTTTCTTCCATCACCACCATGATTAATAACACCAACAATTACTGCATCTGTCATCTCTAACAAATACCACTACCTCTACCACCATCACTACAAGCACCATCAATATTACCACCACAATCACCATTACCACTATCACATCACCATTGGCATTACCATTACAATTTCCATTCCACTTCCACTATCTCTAAACTTTACCAGCATCTCCACCTGCAGCACCTGTAGCAGCCCCAATGTAATAGTTATTGCTACTACACATCCTGATGTTTCTCTTGGAATGGTGCATCAAGATCTGACTCAGAATCTTCTGGGGATCTTATTCAAATTATAGCATTCTGTATATTATCCCAGATTTCCTTAATGCCAAATATGCCAGTGTGTCAGACTGCTGTGACTAAAATACCTGACCACAGCAACTTAGAGGGGGAAATGTTTATTTCGGACTCATAGTTTCAGCAGTCTGGTCCATAGTCAGCTGGCTCCATTGATCTGGGCCTGAGATGAGATGGAACATCATAGCAGAAGAAAAGCTAATAAGCTCATGGTAGCCAGGAAATAGAAAGAAGTGGGTGGGGAAGCCAGGGACATAATATATAATCCCCAGGCATACCCCCAGTAATTTACTTCCTCCAGCTATGCCCCACTGGTAATCTATTCAAATTTTTAATACATCAAATAGATTACTCCACTGATTAGCTTACAGCTCTCAACATGTAGTCATTTAACCTCCTGCATTGACAAAGGCATTTTGGGGGGATATCTTATATCTAAACCATAACCCTCAGTATTCTCCAGAATGGTCTAGATTCAAACAAATTCCCAGCTGATTTGCAAGTACCTAAAATAAGAAATCATTGATTTTAGGGCATATATCTCTAGTGAACCCAGGTGCCTCATGCACAAACTGAGATTATTTGAGTTTCCATTGAGACCTCAACTGGTCAAGTACTTGATTAGTGCTTTTATAGTATCAAGCAGCAGAGTTCATAAGCTTCAGTATAGAAAACAGCAAAATTAAATGTATGAATAAAGACTGCATTATGCTCAGACCAAGTGCTTATGCATTCTAATCAAGCTGTAGAATAGACATACAGTGAATGCCTATAGCTGAAGACTATCTCTTTTGCCCTAGGGTAACTCACCCATAAAATGAAGAAATGTCGCAAGTTACATGTTTGTTCATGGTTCAGTCAAGAATAGAAATCATGTCTTCTTATGCTTTGTCTTTTCTGATTTTCTAAGGAGCTGGTTCAGGAAAAGGAAAACAGCAACAAAAGCAGACTGATTTGTGGGCAGCTTTGACTCAGCCCCAGGGACAGGCTTGCATGTGTAACATCATGGGAAATAACCATGTGTAGGGAAGGTTCAGTCCTGGATAGAAAAATGTGTACAGAAAGGTTGTCTTTGAACACTTTAATTTTTTTTCCATTTTTGCTTTTCACTTTAATTTGCCCTCCTCTTCAAATCTTCACCTTTCTATCTAGCCCCCACTGACTGGTTGCCCCAGGGTCCACCCTCTGGTATAAATCTGGTATAAATTTTCCTACCTGTTTCCCACTGCTCCCTCTAAAACCACAGTTGCTGTTTTCACTCCCTGGACCTTTCATCCCAGTCACACTGGACTCCTTATCATATTCCTGGATTGCATAAAGAGCTCCCCACCTCAGAGTCTTGATGCTCCTTGGTCCTTCTGCCCAGATTGCTGCTCTCTCCCTCACATCCTTTCAGTCTTTGTTCAGTTAAAAAGCTATTTCCTGAAAATCCTGTGTAAAAATAGTCATGCCCCATCCCTCTCCCTTAATCTTACTTTGTTGTTTTCAGACACATCATCTAAATATTTGTTAGTAGCTTCACTCTCTCTTCTCATTAAAATATAAAGTTTGAGAGCAGGGAATTAAAGTCTGTTTTATTCAAACAATGCTGAACACATAGTAGGTGCTCAACAGATATTATCTAAATAAACAAATTGCCCATTCTGTTGGAAATCTAAACAATGCTAACACAAGTAATGGTTAATACCTTACTCCTTTCTTAGTGGTCCATTAGCATATGACAAGGACTTCTAGGAGAAAATGTTCTAGTACAATGAAATTATCCCAATGGGAGATATTGCAGTATTTTTGTCAGTCCATTGAGGTTGACATTTTGAAGCATACGCTCAGCCACCCTGTAATTACCTTATAATCACTATTCATCACTGTAAACTCAACACCTTGTCTAAGGCCCGGCACATGGTAGTTGTTCAATAAGAGATCGCTGAACTTGACTATGTGGGAGGCTCTGTTTTGCCCACACAGAAGGCCTGCCCCTATGTGTACT
>CM053410.1:38201337-38228983 GCA_028644305.1 Xerus rutilus
TTCCATTTTATTTTTCATATTTGGGAAATTTTCTGATATTATTTCACTGAAGAGATCATTCATTCCTTTGGTTTGCAATTCTGCGCCTTCTTCTATCCCAATAAATCTTATATTTGATCTTTTGATGCTGTCCCTTATTTCTTGTATGTTCTGTTCATGATTTTTTACCATCTTCACTGTATGGCCAAGTTTATTTTCAGGGTTTTATATCTTGTCTTCATTATCCAAGTTTCTGTCTTCCAGGTAATCTAGTCTGCTTGGTGATGCTTTCTATTGAGTTTTTTATTTTGTTTATTGTTTCCTTCATTTCAGTAATTTCTGATTGTTTTTTTTTCACGATCTCTAGCTATTTCTTAAAGTAATCTTTTGCTACTTGTAATTGCTCTCTTATCTCTTTGTTAGAATGATCGATGGTTGCCTTTATTTGCTCTACTATTTCTTTGTTGGATTGATCAATTTTTGCCTGTAATTGTTCACTTATGTCATTCTTTAGGTCACTGATCATTTTAATTATGTACATTCGGAATTCTTTCTCTGACATTTCATCAACTGTGCTGTCAATGGATTCTGTTACAGTGATATCCAGGTTTATTTGGGGCACTTTCTTCCCTTGTTTTTTCATGTTGATTGTGTATCTTCCTTTCTTGTAATACCAATCTGAGGTATTGCTACTTCTCTCCTATAATCTTGTATTGACACTCCAGATTACGTGTGTCTCACCTTGGAGCTACTTCTGTTCCCCCAGCATCCCCATATGGGCACTACTGCCACTAAAGTTCGTGGTGGAGGTAGTGAATGTACCTCTAGAGGGTAGCGGGAGTGGCCTTGGCTGGGCTCTTGAGGCGGCCCCTGAAGGCTGTTTTTCCCCTCTCTTGCACTTCTGCTGGTGAACAGGAACTCTGGAGTGGACCTAGAGGCAGGCTCAGGTCTCACTTAGCAGGGTCACAACCTGGAGAGTCTGTGTGCGACCCTTACAGTGAGTGTGAGCTCCCCTGGTGTTGGAGGCTAGCAGGCCCTGGTCTGCCTTCAACTGGGCACCCCTGGCATTCCCTAAGGGCAGTTTTGGGCCTTCTGTCTCACCTGACCACAGGAACTCTGGAGCAGAACTGAGGCAGGCCCAGAGCGCACTTGGGTGTTGCCTCTTCACGCTGGGATCTCTGGAGGCCACTCTTACCCTGGGTGTGCCTTCCTCCATGGCTGGTAGCTATCAGTCTCTGGTCAACCCTTAGTTGGACACTCGAGGTGTTTCCTGAGGGTGGATCTGGGCCCTCAGTAGCTCCTGCAGACCCCAGGAACTCTGGATTGGAACTGGGGCTGACCCAGGCTGCCCTTGGGAGGGGCTGCCTCGAGCTGGTGTCTCTGGAGTGACTCTTGCCCTGAATTTGGGCTCCTCAGTGGCTAGAAGTAGCAGTCCCTGGTCTTCCTTTGGCTGGACAACCGTGGAGTTTCCTGAGGGCGGATCAGGGTCCTCCTTGGCTCCTGCCAGTACACAGGAACCAAGATTTTGAATTGTAACTATTCCAACACATTAGCATAACTAAGTCTGTGTGAAGTATGCCCATTCACTCATTGGAGTAAGGTTTATGAGATCATTTGGGATCACATTGATTTTTTTTCAAGCTTTTAATCTGCTCCATTTTGGAAAATGATTCACTACCAGGAGAGTAAGAGAGAGAATTTCAAAGCAGATTCTTCATTTGTAAATGCTGTGAATATGGAATTTTAAAGCAAGAAGTTGCCTTACAAGTCACTTAGTCCATCTTTATTTTACAGACAAGAAAACTGAGGAATGGTTATTACAAAGAGATTCTCTGCTACTCTCTCCCGCTTTACTTTCTTCCCAACCCACAAATATACAGGGAAGGAAATGCTACTAATTTAAATAAGAGTCCAACTCACTGATTTGGCTTTCTCCCTAGTGGATGGGGACACTATCCACTACTGGCCATGGGACTTTGAAGGCCATTGATAAGTATGTCACTGCCTGCCTTTTATGCATCTTGTTTATGTTATACTAGGTTGTGACCCAGTGGGGCAGGTCAGGTGGCCATCTCTTCCTTTCTTTTCTTTGAATTTCTCCTCTCCAGTGAAGCTGTATGTTAATAAATTTGGAACTTTCTGTCAATGTTTGGGTGGTAAAACCTACACGTACACCCACTGCTGATGTACAACTGCTTTCTCTACCACAGGGACCACTTGAAGGTAGTAAAATCCCAAAGTTTCTGTTTAGGTTTAGGGCAAGATAAATGACCCACTTAGGCCACCAG
The DNA here is from genome assembly GCA_028644305.1 of Xerus rutilus. Classification (NCBI taxonomy): domain Eukaryota; kingdom Metazoa; phylum Chordata; class Mammalia; order Rodentia; family Sciuridae; genus Xerus; species Xerus rutilus. The sequence continues at coordinate 38,203,605 of CM053410.1, forward strand.
CTTAAACTTCATCCCTTAACTCAGTTTTTATAAGCCAGTGCCAGAAATATTGGGTGCTAGCTTAGCACCTGGATTCTCCTTTGGCTATTGTACATTGAGTGTGGCTTCTAAGGCAGGGGCATTCCAGAAAGCATTGAACAAGTATAAGTGAGTTAAAGTAGAGATATAATTATTCTCTGGCCAAGTATAGGCATTTCAGAGTCTCTAATCTCAATATCATGAAACATTTTGAAAACTCTAGTATTACTCATAAATTATGGTTAACTTATCTGACTACCTAATAGTCAATAATTTGAACAGGTCAGTATAAATAGATGTTGACAAAATAATATAAATAGTTTCATTTAGTGAAAAAGAGTTACTACATGTGAAATATCTTTTTTATAAATTTTGTGCATATATCAAGTTTGGAGTTTGCTCTTCCTTACTCTGACCAATCCTTTCCCCCAAGAATGCAGTGGCAATTAAGAAAAGTTAACTAGACTCAACTCCCTTTAATATTTACTTCTTTATCTCACCTTTCCTCTCTCCCATCCCTATTTCTGTCTCCTCTCCAGACCTAGCAGTAGCACTCTAGATACAGGCTTGAGTTTGTTCAGATTCTGCTCTGAGTTTGCTGTGTTTGCTAGAACTTGATAGATACACTAAAGCTTCAGGACCAACTACCCATGGTCCTTGTTCTATCATTTCCTGGTCTCTTCTTTTTATCAGGCACTAAACAGCTAAATCTTGAATGCTATGTTGTCACCAACCATCACAACTCAGAACACAAGTGTTATGGTTTAGATATTAGGTGTCTCCCAAAAGCTCATGTATGAGACAATGCAAGTAAGTTTATAGGTGAAATGATTGAGTTATGAGTTTTAACCTAATGAGTGCATTATCTTCTAGTAGGAATTAACTGAGTGTTAATTATAAGCAGGTAGGGTGTGGCTAGAGGAGGGGGTTATTGGTTGGGTCATCGGTGGGTCATTGCCTTTGAGGAATAGATTTTGTTCTTGGTGAGCAGAGCTTTCTGTCTGCTTCCTGGTGGCCATGTCCCGAGCCACTTTCTTTTACCACACTCTTCTTTCATGATGTTCTGCCTCACTTTGGACACAGAGTAATGGAGTTGGCAATCCATTCACTGCGACCTCTGAAACCATGAGCTTCAAATAAGCTTTTCGTCTTCTAAAATTGTTCTAGTCAGATCTTTTGGTCATAGCAGCAAAAAGGCTAACTAAAACAACACGTAAGCTGCCAAATGGTTGGGGCAAGGGCAGGTGTTCATCCAGGCCTTCCTTACTTATGTCCCTTCTCATGCAGGAGGTATTTTGAAGAAAGTTTGGATCCACGAATGTTTTGCTTATGAAGAACCAGACATTCTAGCATTATGACATGAGCACTACATATTAGACACTATACTATCTCCAGTAGGTGAGCCAGAATAAACCTTTTCTCCTTCTAAGTTGATTATCTCAGATATTTGCTATAGTAACAGAAATATGTCTAATACAGATAATGTGTAAAGTCAGTGAGTGTGGCTTTATTCCAAGAAAACTTCACTATGGGCAATAAAATTTGTATTTTGCAATATTCACATATGTCCCAAAATATTATTCTTTTCTTTTCTTTTTTTTCATTTAAACCTCACAAAATGTAGAAAATTGTTCTTGGCTTCTACACTGTAAATAAATCAGACTGGATTTTGCCTGTGGGCTATAATCTGCCAACCCAGATATTCATTATCTTTATTACTGGTCTCTTTGAATGTATTTTTCTTGTCTTCTTATAAAACATACTTAGAGGAAGTCACATATATAACTGTTATCCTTTTACTCATACTATATTATATTATATTATATTATATTATATTATATTATATTATATTATATCATTATATTATATTATATTCCAACTGAAATCAGTTCTGGAGCAAAAGGAATTTCCATAAAATAATATAGTTTCATTTAGTGAAGAAGAGTTACTACATATGAAATTTATTTCATATAAATATTGTGTACAAATATTCATCTTGATTATTTCCATCAAATTGAATCAAAGTACACATTGATCACAGCACACCACTGATTTGCTCCCTACAAATGCTAATCCAAGTTGTATCCCTGAGTTCCCTTTACAAGGCTTTTTAATTTTCAATATCTCAAAATCTTTATGGGTTTCAATATGTCTCTCCTTTTGAACTTTCCATGTAGTAATGCACTGCTGAAGCACTGCTCAGAGGTTTCTGGAGAAAAGTCCAGTGGAAACAGATTATGCAGAGACAATTGGCATTCATTTGGAATATATCCAAAGGCCTTCAAATACCCAAATATATGAGTATAACTAGAGTATATATTTTTTCATAAAATGTAATAAAATGTAGCTGAAAAATCTTAGTGACTCCTTTCAAATCCTTTATAAATAATAAATATGGATCCAAAGTCATTTTTAAGGCTGTTACTGCTTTCATGAGAGTTACCGTGAACATAAAAAAGTCAAAGTGAAGGCTGACCTTCTGGATAGGCCCACTTACTAACTAAGTGATTGCATTCTACAGGTCAATCTGGCAGAAAACACTACTCAAATTAATATCCTGTGTTGCTCCATGAACACTTGAGGACCATGGTGAAGTTGCCAATGTTAAATTTGTGAATGCTAACGTTCTGGAAAAGAAGGAAAACCTGTAATGAGTTAAGTTATTGAACAGTAATATGATATCAAATAAATATAAATAAATTACCATTGAGTTGTCTAAATATGGAATGGGCTATTAAGGGAGACTACTCTCTTAGGTGTTGTCATTTAAAGGAATGATCCAGGAGGCATATGAGTTAAGTTAGATCAAGATCTTCACAAATATGCTTGGGATAGCAAAACCTCTTCTTATAAAACTTTCCCAATAAAATCCTGAGGATATACCATGGTATATAAAACAGTAGAATATGTAGCCTATAAGAACCATTCCAATTAATATTTCATGGTTGATATTATTTGGCTATAAATAAAAATTAATGAAAAAGAAAGAAAGTAATTCTGAAGACAGAAGGCCTGGAAGCACCGTAGGTAGCTATTAGTGTAACTCCACATTCAAAGGCTGAAGAATCTATAGTCTGATGTCCACAGGCAATGGCAGCAGAAAAAGCATATCTACTCAAGATGAGCAGAGTATGCTCAAGAGCGAGCCTCTCTCTCTTTCTGTTTTATGTTCCATCTGGGTCCCCAACCTACTGGACCACATTCAGAGTGGTTCTTCCCTGTCAGTCCACTGATCTTCATGCCAATTTTCTCTGGAAACAATCTCACAGACATACTAAGAAGTGTGCTTTACTAATTCTCTATGCATCCTTCAAATCAATCAAGTTGACAACCAAAATTATCTATCACAGCATTGAAATGCTTTTGTTTCTAATTAGCAAGAAGAAAACAAAGCCAACTTTGGGCAAAATAAATAAATTACATTTTCCCTCAAAAGTAAATGTCAACAGCAAAGAAACATTTAAGAGTGTGAAGACAGAATGGGAGAAAAACTTTGCCAGCTTCCAATAGAGGGAAATATCCAGAATATATAAAGAACTAAAACAGTTAACACCAAATAAACAATGCAATCAATAAATGGGCAAAGAATTAATAGATATTTCTCAAAAGAAGAACTACTATGTCCAACAAATATATAAAGAATGTTCAACATCTTTAGCAACCAGGGAAGTGCAAATCAAAACTACACTTAGATTTCATATCACTACAGTTAAAATAGCTACTATCAGGAATAAAAAATAATAAATTTTAGAATGGATGTGAGGAAAAAGAAACACATACACTATTGGTGAGACTGTAAATTAGTACAACCACTTTGGAAAGCAGTATGAAGGTTCATCAAAAGACCAGGAATAGAAACACCATATGACTCAGGTATGTCTCCTCTTGGTGTATTTATTCAAAAGAATTAAAGTCATAATCCTAAAGCAATACATTAATACCCATGTTTATAGCAACACAATGCACAATAGCTAAAATATAGAACGAGCCTAGGTCGCTATCAACAGATGAATGGATAAAGAAAATGTCACACACATGTACACACACATATGCACACACACACACCCCACACACAATGGAATTAATTCAACCACAAAGAAGAATAAATTTATGTCATTTGCAGAAAAACGAATGGAACTTGAAAATATTAAGAGAAATAAGATCAAACTTAGAATGTCAAGGATTTTTATCTGTGGAAGATAGACAAAAAGAAGAAAAACTGGAGGGATCTCATGAAGGTAGAAGGGAGGCCAGCAAAAGTAGAAAAGGTGACCAGGTAGAAGGATGGGAGAGAGAAAAGTACTAAGGAGTGAATTTGACCAAATTATGTATGTATGTATGAATATGTACTAGTGTATCTCACTTATACGTGTAACTATAATGCACCAATAAACTTTCTTTAAAAAGTAAGTGGCAAGATGAACTGAATCTCATAGCCCAATGCCAATCCGCCAAGAAAATATAAGATAACTGAAAAATTATTAGAACAAAGAAGAATGTCAAGCATGGTGGTCAGGTAGAAGGCCTACATATAAAAGTCAGAAGTTTTTACTATCTACTAAAAATAATATAGAAATATGATTTAAGCAAATATTTCCATTCATAACACAACAGATTCAGCTTATGGTATATGCTAAATAGTATAAAAAATTATATTACTTTAGAGGGCAAAAGGAAATCTAAATAAATATAGAAACAGTTGTTTTAACTTTGCATCACTGTGACAAAAATATCTGAAAAGAACAACTTGTAAGAAGAAAAGTTTATTTGAGATTCTTAGTTTCAGAGTGTCAGTTCATGTTCAGCCAACTTCATTGCTTTGGGCCTGAGGTGAGGTAGAACAGCATGGTGGAAGGGCATGGTGGAGGAAAGCTACTCGACTCACTGCAGCCAAGAAGGAGAGAAGAGAGAAGCCAGGGACAAGATATAGTCCCCAAGAGCACCCTCCCAGTGACCTACTTTCTCCAGCTGTGCCTCACCTGCCTACATTTACCACCCAGTGGTCCATTCATATTATAAATCCATCAAATGGATTCATCCACTGAGGTTACAGTTTTCATAATCTATTCTTTTCACCTCTGAGCCTTGCTGCCTTGTGTAGCACATTATGGGGGACATTTTTAAACTGAAACCACAAAAGGTATGAAGTTTCCATTTTTAATGTCAATTCAATTTTAATTTCATTTCCAACAAATTTTCATAGCAATTGTTTAGCCGAAGTTGACAAGATGATCTTAAAGTTTATCTGCAAGATTAGACAATAATATTTAATATTTAGAAAAAAGCTATATTAAATATTAAAATGTATTACAAAGGTACTATACATAAAACACCTTTGGTGTCAGTATTAGAATTAAAACATGGATAAGAAAATCTTAACAAAAAGAATCTTGAAAAGGCCAGAGCAACATATACTTAAGGGACTTAGTTTCTTATAAGGATGATGTTTTAACATGGGTTTTCTTATTATTAGGTATAGTGAGTTCACACCTAAAGAAAGATCAGGGGAGGTTTACTATTTAAAAGATAACTTGATATACTCACAGATCCCAAGAAGAGGGGCCACAACATGAGTGGAACTCTCAAGGAAACTCTGGGGTTGTCAGGAAATGGAGGAAGGAACCACGGGCAAGAGTCTTTACTGTGGATTCCACAGAAGGAGATAGGAGAAGCAGGGTAAACCAGTTGAGGATTGACTATTTTGGGTAATTTCAGCAATCTGTGGGGTAGAAGGGCTGGCCTTAGTTGTCTCATACCTGGCCCTGAGGCAATTAGTGCTGTGTATAGTGCCTGGAGCAGAGAGCCCTATAGAAGAAGGGGTTTGGGGGTATGGGTTCTGATTTGGTTTCCTTCCATTTGAAAAGTAGTGTCACCAGCAAGTTGTTTATTGCCTCTAAGAATTGACTAACTTTGGGAAGGGCAAGCTTCCCAGGATCAGTAAGGTCCTGGATGTCAAAGCATCAAAATACAGAAATTAATAGACATGGTTAATGCAGATGACATTTCATATCAGTGGGATAATATTTATTAGTCCGTAAACTGGGTTGCAACAATTAGCTCTCAATTTTGTTATGAAAATGTACAACTTTTACAAGTGAAAGAGAAATCAATATTATCGAGAAAAAGCTTCTAAGCAAATATATGCTTAAATGAAGTAGGAAATCCAGGCCTGAGCTGCATTCACATGGAATGAAAGCTCAGAAAATAAGCACTCCTAAAATGCCGCACTTTTGCTTGCCTACCTTGTCAGGTTTGGTATTGTGGTTATAAGCATGGTCCCTGAAGTTGGGCTTTGAGTGGTTATAAGCATGGTCCCTGGAGTTGGGCTTTGAATCAGGAGTTAATATTATGTTCTTTAACAACACCGTTAAAAGGAACTGACCTCATCAGCGAGCAGAGTGGGTGGCTGTTACAGAATGGATTGCAAGAAGCATTAGGAAGGCTCCCTGGGCCTGTGTTTCTCTTTGCCACTCTCCAAACTCCATTGGTAATTTAGCCTTTGTTTTAATAATCACATGGTGCAATGTGAATTAGAACTCAAGAAGGTTGATGTGCTGGTAGTGGAGGTGGAGCACTGGGGCCTGGGGGCGATTCCTCAAATAAGCAGATAGGCAGCTCCCAAACTCAACATCACTGGCTCAATGGTCAACCTTGGGCAAGCTCTGAAGATAGGGGCAGAACCAAATGGCTTCTTACTATCTCTTCCAAGACTCACTTTCTTCTTCAGATAATATTTTCAGTTTATAAATAGAATTGGGCCACACTGCTGACAGGATTCAGGGCACACTATCCAAAATATGACTCCTGGACAATTGAGAAAACAGGAAAAGCAGAAAAGTCTCCTGACCTTTTCCCTACCTTCTCCCTTTCAAGATCTTCATGTGACAGTTGTCCTGCCCTATATCCAGAGGAAAAGAATGGACACAAAGATGCCAGGAAGCATCTGAACAAACAGATCTTGCTAAATTTCTCTCCCTGCAATTTATGACAATTAGATAATTTATGACAATCTCCTTTTGTCCACTTTTTGCTAAAACTAAGAACAAAATAAAAGTTTCCCCATTTCTTTGGGTCTTCCTTTCTGAAGTCACTTTAGTGTCACATAAAATATGTGCTATATATGTTTGTGTGCTTTTCTCTTATTTCTATTTTTTTTTTCAGTTGTCTTTTCAGGTCCAGCCAGGGACCCTGGAGGTGGCTGAAACTTTCCTCCACTACACTGACAAGAAATCATAAAGAACACTAAAGATCTCTGAGTGGACAAGGAGGAAGTAGGGGCAGGCTGTCTAAAATTTCTTTTAGTAGAAGTTAAAAGGAATAAACAAGTAAGATAAAGATAATGTTTTAACCTTGCAGTTAAATACAAAAGTTTTACTCAAAAATTATTTGGGAAATCCAGGCATGTACAAATAAGAAAGTCATTTTTTCTGTCTGTCTGTCTGTCTTTCTCCTTCTCTGTCAATCTCTATCCCTCTAACTCTCCTTTCTTTCCATTATTCTGTTTAGTCTGCTCCTTTGCTTTTCGAGAATTCCAACTTAAAAATTTTTCTTGTCCTAACTTAGATTATTTCCTTTAATCTCTCATTCAACCTTTTTCCTTCATATAGCTTTTGGAGGTGGTGGTATGTGTTGGCTTCTTTGTTTTGGGTGGTATGTTTATTTTCCATAGAGGATATATCTTGCATGAAACAAACAATGCATCCTATTTCCTGGTAACCACAATTCTGTTTTTCCTAATTTCTCTATCTTTATGATTTTTTTGGTTATGAGTTTCTCATCTGATCTTCCAATAATCTCCTCATCCAGAATACATTGTGGAAGTGAAAGTTCATTCTGGTCAGTACACATTCTTTTTCACTGTCCTTTGCCAGCCTAAACGACTACTGCTCCAGAAGGGTGACTGGGAATCTCTGCTACCATCAGACAATGAGCTATCTACTCCTTCCCATTTCAGGCAGCTTTCCAGTCCACTTATCCCTACTATCCCCCAGGCCTACAACCTCTCCCTTGGCCCTGCCAATGTACAATAAGCAAAGCCATAAAGTCAAACAGATGGTAGTGACCTTGGAGAACATAGCCTTCCTGAGACTTAGTTTCCTCATCTGCACGATAAGGTCACCAAGGTTGTTGGACTTATAAGAGAATTAATTATAATTCCATTAATTCAGTGTTTAGTAATGTCTCTGGAAAATAACATGAATTAAATAAACATTTATCACAATTGTAACTAGTGCTATCATTATTATTCTCATCATTACTACTATTATTTGGTCAATAATTTATGGTCTTACAATAGACAAGGGTTTACTAAGAGTGAGGCCAAAAATAGAATACTTTAAAGGCATTAAAAATTAAACTTTTCTATACAGCAAAAAACACCATAAAAGATTAATATTCAAAAGGAAAAAAATATATGTGACATATATAAAACATAAAGGCTACTATCTTTAACATATACTTTTAAAGTCTTACAAATCAGTAGGAAAATAAAATACACACCAGACATGGTAGCACATGTCTGTAATTCTGGCTACCAGGGAGGCTAAAGCAAGAGAATCACAAATTCAAGGCCAGCCTGGGCAACTTAGCAAGACCCTGCTTTACAAGGAAATGAAATAGAATATTGCAGATGTAGATCAGTGGTAGAGCACCTAACATGCCCATGTGTTAGATCCCCAGTGTCAGGAAAACAAAGCAAAATAAAACAAAGTAATGCAAAGATAAAAAGTGAGAAAGAATATAAATGGCAATTTACAATAAATCGATGAAAATAAAAGGTTTATCCTCACTGGAACTCAAAACACAAATAAAAATGAAAATCAGTTTTCACATTGATCTGGCAAACATTGTAAAATAGTTGAACTCAAGATCATTCTATTTGCTTTTAATGGACTATATATATATTTTGCAATCACTTCTAGGTAGAGCTAACTTTTTTTTTTTGACTATTCATTCTGGTTGGTCCCCAGGCATACTCTTAAAGCATTTAGAGTGACATGAATACTTCAACGCCTGGCCAGTAAGCATCACCAATTCAGAGCACTTAAGAAGTCATTAAAATAGAAAATTTTAAATCCCTGAAAGAAATTTTTCATACTTTCCTCCAAATTTAGCAATAATTCTAAAAACTCCTAAGACCTTGCCAGAAGTTAGTTATGGGTCTGAATGAAAATTTTCTAAACCATTAATGCTATTTAAAACTTTAAAAATTAGCCTTACTGGAGAAAAGACCAGACTTATTCTCTTTTTAGAAATAAAATTCTCTCTATAGAATAAAATTGTCCTATAAAGAGATAATCAGACAATACAAATTAAAAACAGGAACAAATACTACAGATATATCAGGCATTCTGCTGTTATGTTATTGACTATTTGTATATTTGAATACCAGTCAGGAAAACATGGAGGGAGATTCAATGGTGCTACTTTGGGCAAAGTATTTCGGTCCTCTTTTTTCAACTCTGACTCATTTTGCCACCTACATTTAGAGATTGCTAACATTTGAACTGTCATAACTAGAAACTGTTTCCATGAAAAAGGAGCCAAGGACTGAAAATCTTTATCTTGGTATAAAATCAAAGGGGCAAGAGGAAATCTTGGACCTATTCAGCCTGGGAGACCATCAAAGGGGCAGGACCAAATGCCTACAAAGGTGGAGTGTGTGTTCCCTTGGAATGTCACCTTGGCATTGGTTCCTTAGAATCCAGGTAGTCAATTATATTGATTCTCAGGACATTCTAACATATTTAGTAGTCTTGATGCAATTCCCCCAGGATAAGAAATAGAAATTCAGCTCCTAATTTCAGATTAGCCTAATCTTTGTCCATAAGTTTCAGCCAAACCATTTTGGAAGCTATGAGTGTCGTTGCGGATATAGGACATCAAAGAGAGCTCACTTCCAAACACATCAGAGTGAAAATGCTATTTTGCTGCCCAACTGCCAACAGATGAGGTGTTCAAGTCTGTAACGGAATAGGAAGAAAAGCTTGCCACACACAATTTGTCTTTGCCAATTGTCTTAAATGTTTTTCCCACAGTTGAGAGAAAAGAACCCAGCCTCTTTCAACCCATTGTCACTAAATAAATAACACATAGGTCACCAAGGCAGAAAGTCCATTTTATTCCCAGGTTATCTGAGGATGCCTATCTTCTGATAATTTTATGTGTGTGACAAATAGAGGAGGAAATGATTTATTTAATTTTTTAGTTTTGAAATAATTATATATTTTTAGGAAGCTGCCAAAACAGTACATAGAGTGCTGTGTCTTCATCAACTTCTTGTGGTATAGTAAATAACCAAAGTCTAATTGGGCTTGCCAGACAAAATACAAGATATTCAGTTAAATTTGAAGTGCAGGTAACAAACACTTTTTAGTATAAATGTGTCCTGATTTAACATGTTATTTATCCAAAGTTCAAATTCAACTAATTGCCCTATATTTTTATTTGCTAAATCTAGCAAGCCTAAGTATCAAAACTAGGAAATTTTGATATCGGTTCAGTATGTACAAGAAGACTATATTACTATTTTAATGTGCATTCATTTATAAATGTTTATATAATATTATTATTATTATTTTAATTTCAAGAATAAGAACCAAAGTAACTGAAGAGGTCTCAATAGCTGCACCTAATCACAGTCTGGTTTGCCCAAGAGCCTGGCTGAAGGAATAGGCTGTGAGTAGCAAAATTGTGGAAATCAATAGATTTGGGGGTTTGCTCTCATTTTGAAAACTCAATTAGCTTTCCATCTGCCTGAGGAAAGTCTTCCACTCCAATTTCCTTTGTTTCTTTTGTCCCCAGGCCATGATTTCTTGTGTGAATAGCCACTTTCATGCTTTATAACAAGAGGAAGAGTCATATTCTTTCTCTTGGGCTATAATTTATATTCTGCAACCTACAATTCCCATATTCAACCTCTTGGATGATCATCTTTATTTTCTTTGTGAACAATGATGCTAAAAATAAGAAAGGAAAGCAATGTGAAGAAAACAAATAGAACTTCACATTGGCTAAGTCATGCTGATCAGGCAACTTGCACAGAGAACCTCCGGGCAGAGATAATAGGAGTGTCTGTAGATATAGCCAGGAAAGGGAGCAAGAAAACAACTTGCTTCATTTGGAGACACGCATACCCCTTGCAGGACCTCCACCAGGCCACTCCAGCACAACTCAGGCTCTCAGAAACAGCACACTATAAATACAAAGTGTGTTGCTTGCCTTCTGAACAGTTAAAGGGAATTTCGTTAGACATCTTATAGTAAAATGGTATCCTAAGACAAAAAAATCTGCAGGGACTTTGATTCCTATGTGGCTATAGATCTACTAGAAATCCTATATGGAAAAGACTCTTTTAGTCATTCTTCTAACTGCTATAAGCAATCAAACTTTCCACAATGTCCTATAAAAGAGAGGAAAGATAATTTTTTTTTCATACTTAGATATATCAATTTAAAGGAATGTCCTTTATGCTAAATTGGGTAGGGGAGGAGTTTGTAGTAAGATGTCCTTTCTGTTATGAAATGGTAGTCATAATAACAGGAGTTTTTGTCTTTTACTATTCTTTGACAAATAAAATCAAATGTTGCGTTACTGATCAGTTATAGCCACAACAACTTTATATAACACAATATGTCAAAACTCAGCACCATATGAAAACAAGCAGGCACTCCTTAGTCATGTGTCTATGGATCAACTAACTGGGCGGCTGTGCTTCTCTTCATTCTCCTGGGTCCACTGCACAGTCTAGGGCATATTATCTCCATCACAATGTCAGAGAAACAAGAGAGTGAGCCCCAATATCTCTTCAGCCAAAGCAAACCACATGAGTGAGCCCAAAGCCAAGAAATGGAGAAGTACACTCCAACCTCTATGAAGCTAAGTTTATAGAAGCATTAACAATGCTATGGGGGTTAGGGAAGCTGTGATTCTTAGTTCATTCTACCATGTGTTGGCAATGATATCAGCCCCCATCTTCTCCCAATATTTGCTGAATTGAGAAATACAATAGTTTGAGAATCACAGCCTGAAAGGGCATTTCTGACCAGGAAAAACAAAAACAAAAACATAATAAAAATAGCTGGGCGTGGTGGCACATGCCTATAATCCCAGCACTTTGGGAGGCTGGGACAGGAGAATTGCAAGTTCAAAGCCAGCCTCAGCAACAGCAAGATACTAAGCAACTCAGTGAGACCCTGTCTCTACATAAAAACACAAAATAGGGTTGGGGATATGGCTCAGTGGTCCAGTATCCCTGAATTCAATCCCTTGTACCAAAAAACAAAAAACAAACAGAATAAATAGCAGTTAGAAAAAAGAAAAAACAGAGGTAATAAGCAGATGATTAGAATTTATCACCAACATCAGGTCCTCCCTAAGCTCTGACTATCCCAACCGTGAGGGTTCTATTCAAGCATCTCCCATTTTGTGAAATATACTATTTTAGGAGCAATTTAGAATGACTATACTATATCTGTCACTTTTCTAAGGCATCTTTCATATAAAATTTAAGTGTTTGTTTTTTTATGACAATTAGAAAGAATTTACTATCCAAAATTCTGAGTGAGATCATAGATACTGGATAAATTCACCTGCCCAACTTTCCCCACAGATAGACAATGGATCAAATTTTCATCCAAGGAAACTAATCTCTTTAATTATTAATTTCTTATCTAATTCTTCCTTTATAACATATTATACTCTGACTTTCAAGCTTACTCAGTTTGACTTTGTCAATAAAATACTGAGTGCCTTTTAAACTTAAAAATTTTTCTAATTAAAAAATACCTTGAAAATCCATATCATGGCTTCAAGTCATAAATTTAATAAACAAACACTGAAAATTCTAAGAAACAGGACATTTTGAAAATTATCCATTCACTTACTAGAACCAGGGTCTCTGGAAGATTCAACAAAGACAAACTGCCTGAACTTTTTTGTGGAACCCATCTCTGATTTGTGCAGTTACAGTAGACTTGTTGCTTAATTTCTCTTTCTCTTGTTCCATGTTACCAGCTAGGGGGTAGGATTTAAATATATGTCTCTGTGTGTTCTGAAGCTCTTTTGAACAAAAATAATACAAACCTGGAAATCATCTCATATTCCTAAGGAGAATATTGCTCAAACTTTAGCACAAAGCCGGGAAAAAACAGCTGCCTCTAGGCAGGAACCTGATTATCCTGCTTCTCCTCGCTCAAAACAAAGCACATAGCAAGGGCCACCTGTATCCCAGCCAGGATGTGGGGTGCAATCACACAGGAAGGAGACAAAGGTCTTTTGTTTTCTAACCAGCTGCATTTGTCCTTAGGTCTGATAAAGATCTACAGAAGGAGTGCTCCCCAGAGCTGAACTCTTTGGTTTCTTTACCTTAGTGTCCAGGCGATTGGATTCATGTTAAGAAAGGGTCATTTGGACACTGTAACATTTGCTTCCTTCACCAAGGCTCAATTCAAAGAGGAGTTGATTCTACTCACATCAAGTGAAAATACTTTTGAGGGCCTGGAAGAGAGACTGAGAAAAGAGGAAGTAAAACGGAAATGAAACAAACCCCTATGAAATCAAAAACTTCCTCATAACTGCTTTACTTTCTCCTGCTGAGGACACAAGCCAAAAAAATAAAACTGACATATACTCTGGCTAAGTAAATCTACATATGTATATTACCTACCTTTTACCCCACTATGGTTTCTCTTCTCTTATAAAACCTTTCCACATGCAAGACTCCCAAAGATAGAGATTTGAGATTGAATGCTCTCCTATATCCTCCTCAAAGGAGGCTTTAAATAGACATATTTTCCTTGCCAAACTGCCTCTGGAGTTTTGGTTTGTTTGTTTGTTTTTGTTTTTTAACTGTTTTGATGTTTAACTGTTTTGATGTTCCTTTGTGTATTTCCACATTTATATCTGCTATAATCTCCCTTCTGCCTAAATGACTTGCTTTTCTTTGTAGAGGATCTTCGGTTTTTTAGCTTTTGTATGTTTGAGAACATATGTATTTGCATTTTTTTGAAAGGTATATTTTCTTGTATCATGTTCTGCATTGACTGTTTTTGTCATTCCGTACTTCATGGACAATAGATACTCTGTTGTTTTCTGGCTTGCATTATTTCTAACAAGAAATCTGTTTTTCTTACGCTTGTTCCTCTGAATGTAACATTACTTTATTATTCTTGCTGCTTTTAAATTTTTCTCTTTATATCTGGTTTCGAGAAAGTTGAGTATGTGGTACCATAGTATTTCTCATACTTCTTGTGGTTGGGACATATGGAACTTTTTAATTTTATGGTTTTCATTGATTTTTGAAAACAATTTTAACCAATTGTTTTTTAAATTACTTTTCCATTGTTTTGTGGAGTTTAAATGAGGTGAGAATCTCTGGGTAAAGTCTCCCCCCAATAGTTAGAGAAAGAAGTAGGGCCCTTTGGCCTGGTACACCTCCTGGGCACTGGGTGTTTTGTTCTGTTTTTCATCATAAATTGTTAAATTGAATTCCTCTCATCAAATGGACATGATGTGTCACATAAATATCAAATCAGTGATATGCTTAGCTGAGGAAGCCTGTGATGCCCTCTCAGAGGAGAGAAGCAGATATGGCATTTCCCTCTAAGAAAAATGGACAACAAGGAGCTAAAATTCTCTGGCCCCACAAAAAGAAAAAAAGGAAAGAAGAGGAAACAAATTCATCACAATTCTGGAACCTGGAAAATAGGTGAACACCAAGGGACTTTCTCATGGTCATGAGAAAGCTGAATGACATCCAACAGAGGGGTAAGCCAATAAGCCACAGGATTTTTGCCACACCAATCTCAGGTTTCAGTACATCTTCATCTGTCTAGATAGGTGGAAACAGTGGGGCTGAAACAAACAGACTGGGCACAGGTGTCTTAGAAAAACTCTAGAAACACAGGTATTCCCCCCAAGGTCCAGTTAGTAAAACCACTGCCTCTACATGAACTCAGAAAGAAGAGGAGACATTTATTCTCTGACAGTATAAAACAGAGCATCTCTGGGGATAGGGACACTCAGACATGATGTAGGTCAGGGTACACCAATGAAAATGTGCAGTTTATGAAACAATTTGCATATATTTGCATATTGCACTTGAGATGTCTCCTTCAACACTTTCTCTTATCTCTGGCTTTTCCTCACCCTTTCTAAAAGCAAGCAACAGGGGTTGGGAATGTAGCTCAGTGGTAGAGTGTTTGCCTAGCATGCACAAAGCCCTGGCTTCAATCCCCAGCACCACAAAGAAAAATAAAATTGAATAGCTTCATTGGTATTATCAAGGTAAGATATTAGAAAAGACTTCTTGGGGGAATCTGATCCTGAAGTGAAGAAACTGTAAGATATGAGAATGAGGATCCCAATGAAATAGACCCCACTCAGGCCCATCCTACGTGTACCTACAAGTAGGTAAGCCTTCTGCCCCACCATGTACAGATGTTCCAACTAGCTTTTTAGTGTGACAAAACACTTAAATGTGCAAGAGAAGGTCACCAGTCACTGGAGTGAAACATCTAGTAAAAAGGTACAGGTCAAAACATACCAAGAGGAAAAAGGCATTTTGGAGAAAAATATATGGGTGCATCAGAAGTATTACAAACAATTGATTTTCCATAAACCAGTGGAGAAATGGTGGACTCTTTAATAGATTAAGTTTGAAAAATTTGTTTACCCCTTTGGGATTCTGAAGCTGGATCACAACCTATGCTACAGACAAGACAGATACTAATTTAAGAACTAAAGGCCTAAAATTGAAAAGTAAATTTATGTGAAGTTGATGCAGTAAAACATAAGATTCTCTGCATGACCTAGGGGCAGGGAAAGGCTTTAAACAGAATTTGAAAACTACAGGTAAAACATTAATTAAACTGATAATATAAAAATAGGAATTTTTGTTTAATGAGGGATGGCAAAGACAGGTGTAAGCATGGGAGAGGCTATTTTCTATTTATAAAGCCAATAAAATCACCTAGAATATAAAAATAATGGCTTCACAAGAGCAAGAAGAGGACAGCAACACCTGCCCCCAACACACATACCATCTCACCTGCTCCAGGACATCAAGCAGCAAATAGATAATTTCCACCTATGTCACCCTTGTCACCCTCCCTGTAGGATCAGTCCCATCAGCAGATACATATTCTCTCATTTATCTTATTTTTAAAATGCCTTCTCTTGATCTTACTTCAACCCAATATTTCTGCTCTGCTTCATAAAATCACCCTCAGAAATTGTTGTCTCTATTCTATTTCCAATTACTCTCATTCTTTTTTCAAATATTTTATCATGTAATATTTGCTGAATGCAAGAAAACATGTAAATTTTGAAACAGAAAAATAAAATGAACACAAAGAAACCTTGTAGTCCACCTAAAAATTGGAAGATCATCGATTTCATTGCATCCATTGTGTGCTTCTTCCCTACCCCATCACTCTGCCTTTTCTTCCCCAAATGGAGAAGCTGCCACTTTTGACTTTGGCTTCATCATTTCTCTTCTATTTTGCAAAGTTTTCATCACACAGATGCATATTCTGAACAATATGGGTCATAGTCAGAAGGGGTGCAGGTTTTATTACTTTTCCTTCCACACTTGGAAGATAATTCACATTTAACATAAACAGAAAGGAACCCCTTGCCTTTCCCTTCATGCCTTCCATGGTCTTCTCAATCTTGCAATGTCATCCTAGTTTCTCAGACAGTTGTTTTTCTAATTTACAACTCCTCTATCTGGTAAGGCATATCAGAAATTCCTGTAGGTTCTCCCAATGAAATATGTTTAGAATCCACTCTTCACCTCTCCTGCTTTTGCCTAGGTTCAAGACACCATGTTCTCGGGATTGTTGAAACATCTACATATCTGGATGCCTGCTTTTGCCTTTGCCCCTTTCTCTACCCACAGTTTTTTCTCAACAGAGCAATCAGAATGATTATTTGAAAATCCACTTAACACTGCAGTGGCTTCTACTGTGAGTAGAGTAAGAATCTCCAGGTCCCATGCCTTGCTCTGGACAGCCCCCAACACACAGTTTTGCAGATTCCTCTCCTATAGTCTTCCTGGGTTCACTCCTTTCGCCATCTGCTTCCTGGAACAAGCCAGCAAGTTCCTGTCTCAGGACATGAACTTGGTCATGCTCTTGCTCCTCTGCTAGGAAGAATTTTTCCTTGCATATCCCCTCTTCCCAGATGACTGGCTCTTTCTCCCCTCCTTCTTCTTAAATAACACCTTGTCCGTGAGACATCCCCCACCAGTCGCTTAAAACACCATTTTTAGGGCTGGAGATGTGGCTTCCAGCATTCTGACCAAAAAAAAAAAAAAAAAAAGCAGCATTCCTATCCCCCGCAGCACATTTTATCCCACTTTCCTGCTTTATTTTCTTCATAATATGCATCACACTCTGACATACCATAACCTTCTGATTATTTATTTGCTTATTGTCTAACTTCCTTCCCTAAAAATAAGCTTCTTGGAGGTGTGTTGTTCATTGCTTTGTCCCCAGCAATGTGTACAAAATTCTAGGTTTAATAAATCTTTACTGAATGAATGAATATAAACTTCTAGCCAGGTGTAGTGGCACATACCTGTAGTCACAACTAACTAGAAGGCTAAGGCAGGAGGATCATTTGAGATCAAGAGTTGAGAACAGCCTGGGCAACATAGCAAGACCACAAATGAAAAAAAAAGAGAACAAATCTTATCATTTTTCCCCCTTTAACACCAATATTCCATTCCCAACTTCCCATCTCCAAATTTTTAATTAATTTAGTAATTTTTAATTATCCAATAGAATCTATATATATTGTTTAAGAAAGAATGAGTAGAAACAATACAATGTAGATCTGATAAACTATAAACTATTCAATATATAAAACTACTCAATATATTAAAATTATATAAATTATTTTCTATAAAGAAATTAATAAGTCTATAGAAGATGTAGGAATAAGATTAAAAACATAAAAGAATTAATCTCATTGGTTTTCTGTATTCAACAAAAGCATTTCCCAAATAAAATGGATGATAAAATGGAAAGAAAATCAGAGAAGGAAAAAAGAGTATAGAAATAAAAATAAATAAAATTGAACAAGTTTTTAAACATTGTTTTAAAATTAAGAAACTGACTTCATGTTTCATCTCTGATATATTAAGTAATAAAAAGTCATCAATATTAGCCTTAAAGTAACAAAAATGTCTGAAAATCAAATTACATTTCTTGAACCCAACAATGTACTACTAGAGCTGTCAACTGGTATATATAATCTTGAAGAATGGCTGGAGACAGAATATGGGCTAATTTGAGATTAAGGAAACCGTGGGGTCCTGTAACTTAGGGAAACTCTTGCAGTTCCACAGTTTTCCTTCCAGATTCCCTACCAGTTTCCCATTGAAGATTCCAGAAAGCCCTCATGTCTCTGATAGGATTAGGTGGTGAATTAAAAACAAAGTCAATTAAGGACAAAGTTTTCAAAGAAAAATATTGGGTCATCTGCTGTCTTTTACTTATCCATAACTAAACTCCAGACCACAACAAAATGATTATCATCCACTCCAGGATTTCCAGAAGGTAACGACAAGTTTTCTGTCTGCATCCTTGTGGAGCCACAGGAGCCGTGCCTTAAATTTTTGACTGTTTCTCCTTCAGTTTCGCTGATGCCCATGACATTGCAAAAGCTTTTTGCATTGGAAGCTTTAAAAATGTGTTCTTGCACACTGCAGGTAAAAGGCTCTATCTCCAGAGGTCATTTTCCAGTTGTCTTCCATCACTGACATAAGCCCATTATTGATTATGAGGGTATTAAACCCCAACACCAAAAGGCCTATGGGTGAAATATCCAATTTTTCAGTTTCATTTTATTTTTAAGAGGCTGGGTGACATGTATGGGTTTACTATTCCCCTTAGAAAAATAAAAAGCAAAAGGCCAGATTCCATTATCCTACATCCTTCCTCTTTCTCGGAAAATCTCACAGCAGATGAGAAAAACCAAAATCACATGAAGTTTACAAAATTAATTGCTTTGGGAGTAAATGGATTTATTATCCAAGATGCTGAGAAGCACATTTTATTATTCAGTATCCTTGGAATAAAATATTTGAAATGTGGAATGACATAGTTTCAAAATGCTTCACTAAAATGAGGTGGACCAGAAAGAGCACTTGCACTTTAACATAAAACATTTGTCAGGAGATCTGCTGGCAATGTAGGAAAGGGAAACAGCTGTGAATTTTATTACTAATATTTCCTGTTAAGTGTGTAGTTTGTAGCAGGATGGAAGGAAAGGGTAACATAAAGATAAAGGGAAGATCAGTCATGTAGAAGGAGAGGGAGAGGCAGAGTGGAGGGATGCATAAAAGGAGAAGGAATTCTTAAAAAATCATGCCATGTGTATATACAAATATACCACAGGGAACTTCACTTCTATACATAGGTAGAAAGAACCAATCAAATATAAATAGATGAGCAAGAGGAAGTCTAGTGGAGTAGAGGAAGGAGAATGAGAGAGGGATGGGACCATGGGAGGAAAAAGGGTCGATCATGAACTGAAATCTATGAACTGAAATTCTATGCATGGTATGAGTTTGGATGAATCCAACTACTATGTAGAATTATAAAGCTCTAATAAAAAAATAATAATTAAATAACTGTATGATTTGTGGTCATTTTTACTATACTGTGTTCTGGAAGTTACCTCAGGTCATGTGGGCTACATTTAAAGACTTTATAAATTACCTGCCTCAAAGAACTAGAAACTTCCAGAAGCTCTTAATGATTAGGAAGGCAAGACTGATCAAATGGTTAAAAGGCCAATAGGTTTCATTACATGTTTTGTTCAAGAATTAAAGTTCAATATTTCTATAACCCATGGGCTTTTAACAAATAGAGTAAGTGAGAAGAACTGTTTTCAATTTTTAATTACCTTCTTGACTTATTTCTGAGTTCCCTTCATTGCCTGCCTTTGAATATATTTATGATGCACTATTTTATCAAGGTCAAACTTCAAAAATGAGTTATCTGGCTCTGCGTTTGCCTCATAACATTTTCAATAAATGTTGAACTCTCAGGGTCTTAAAGACAATGTGATATGTGATATATCTATATCTATATCTATATATCTATATCTATATCTATCTATATCTATCTATCTCTCTCTATATATATATATATATATCCTAAAGTTTCCTTAAAGAAAAATAGCTGGGATTTCACGATTGCTAGTTTCAGAAGTATTAAAAAGGCAAGTTGGAGAGAAGCTTAGAATAATGGAATATTCAAGCAGGAATACACTTCAAGTTTTTAAAGTTTACCTCCTCCTTTTAAAACTCAGAAAAGTGGAGTATTTTCCTAGTGTCCCAACTGTTGGTTCATTACAGAACTAGAATTGGAACTAAGATCCTTGACCTCCAGCTCTGGTTTTATCATCGTTTGAAGTCATGATCTGCATGGTTTACCTGTCTTCCTTAACCTCAGATCCAGTTATCCATCAAATCTTCAATATTTAAAACACAGCCGGCTGTGGTGATGCATGCCTATAATCCCAGTAGCTCAGGAAGCTGAGGCAAAAGAATCACAACTTCAAAGCCAGCCTCAGCAATTTAGCCAGACCCTAAGCAACTTAGTGAGACCCTGTCTCAAAATAAAAAGTTACAAAAAGAAAAGCTGGAGTGTGGCTCTGTGGTAAGCACTCCTGGGTTCAATCTCTGGTACCAAAAAAAAAATAAAATGCAGCTGTTTTCTAACTTCCCTGACCCCATTACTGTTGTCACTGTCTTGCTTCAACTCCTCACTGCCTCCTGCTTGGACTACTACAGAAGCCTTCTGCTGCACTGTCCTGCCACCAGTCTTCCCCTCTGCCAGCTGGATCTCTGTCAGGCTGCAACATACTTCATCTACAATAGCAACTCAGATCATGCCATGTTCCTGCTTAAAACTTCACTTGGCTTCCTGTTGTTACTGATGGCAAGTCCAAACTCTTTTCCCTCATGTATAAAGTTCTTTGCAAGTGCCTAGAATTCCAGACACTTTCCTCCCATGCTATCCCCAAGATTTCTACTTTAGTCCCAGGGAATATTTCATTTTGCATTTCTTATCCACCTGGCAATAAATTCTGTTTGTTTAATGATTGGAAAACCCTTAGTCATCCTTAAACAGGAATCCAAATGTTGCTTTCCTTTGGCTTTTGTGTCACCTTGGGAAATTATCAACCAGTCTGCTGGTTTCCAGAGCCACTCCCCAGCATGACTCTCTTGGCCAGGCAGAATCTCCTCTGGTCACTGCATTAGTTGAGACCTGGCTACACCTCGTGGTGCCTCATGTGGCCTCTCAGTTCTCTAGTCCTGCTTACATTCCTCCAACACTGAGATTTTTGGTTTCTTAATTCTCATAGCTGCCTTTTTTCCCCATACACCAATGAATCCTCTGTTATGATTTCTCTCTTTTGTTCCACCCAAGACCCTGATCACTTACACCCAGAATTACTTCTCACAACAGGATTCTCCCCCAAAAGCAAATTGCAGCAAGCATGGCCCACTCCCCCAGGTGAACAGATTAGTAAAAAGATTTACTTAGAACTTCTCACACTGTCACAATGCAAGGAGCTTCTGTGTTTGTCTACCTTGTGTTTGGTGTTTTGAATTTTTACTTTTATGCAGTGCTAGGAATCTTCAAGCCCAGAGCCTCCTGCATGCTAGGCAAAGACTATCACTAAACTACACATTAGCTTGCCTACTTCTTTAGACTGAATGACTTAAGGTCAGGAACTATGTATTCTTCATCTTGAACCCATTTTGTTTCATCATCCTAGATGTGAAACAATAACTATACTTAATAAAAATACATGATGATATAATAATTATAATAATAAGGTGTATAAGTCCTAGACTTGTTTTTAACTGATTTCCAACTTATTTTAATGCACCTGTATCAATTTGTTGCAATATTCACAGAATTAAAAACTTGGGACAAAATGGGTAAACACAAGTGCCTGGGATGGTACCTGACATATTATTGGTAGTCATTAAATGTATGAATGTGTGCAAATGATAATCAATCAAATGATAACAGCAGAACCCAAAGAAATGAACATAGAGATATGTGAGGAGTCATTATAATCATAGATACAGTAGTACTGCCCTTTCACTTGTAAAATTTTATTCCTTTCCCTTTGTGAGATTAAAGGGGGAAAATTGTCTTCACAAATATATGAAGACTTCCTTTAGGAAAAGAGATTTTTTTCTCATGTTACTGAAACAGCCAGTCTTTCAGCATTTTTCCATTTTCCCCCTTTATGTCTTTATTATTTTAGTGATTTTTCTAAAAGAACATCTTATCCTATTATATATTTATTTTATACAACAAAATACCTGTATCTAACCACTTTCCATAACAATGCCTTTAGAACTTTTTGTTATCGTATCTCCCCTGATGAATTTTAATCTCCACACCCACTCTTCCTTTTTTAAAGTATGTTGGCTCACTCCATTTCAAACCCTAAAAATTATAGAGGCAATAGCAGTTTAAATTTACTTATATGAGTCAATTGATGCAGCAAATTTCACACTTATTTTAAGAATCTCCTAACCTCTCCCTCCTTCAGTAAACACCACCATGGTCAGTCAATAACTATCAATACTAAGGCAAGACCTTCCACCAGCAGAATAGTTATAACTAGCTAAAAGTTCAGATGATCAATAGTAATTGTAAAGCCAGATGACCAAAAGGAGGCAAATTAAACTGCTAGGTAAGGCTTTATTGGGATATATGCTCCCAGGCATCTCCTCAATCCAACAGAGCGGGTCTGGGAGAATCATGCACATGTTCCGCGATACAAAAAATTTAAAAAGATCCGGTCAGGAAGAGGAGGGCGTATCATTGTCTGGTTGGCTGTTCCTTTGAGCATGCAGGCTGCTTGATGCTTCATTCCCCACGGCTGCCCCGGCCGCCCTAAACCGACCTAACATCCCAGCCTTTGTGATGATACAGGACATCGAATTCGGTCTGGTTACTTCCTGTGGGATAGAGGGTGCTGGAGAGGGTGAATGGCTCGTGTTGGTCAGGCAGGGAGGCAGATGCAGGGGTGTGGGAGCATTTGGTTGTCAGTCATGTTGCTTGAATGAACCAACATACAGGTTGCTTGAAGCGGCACCTGTGGGTAGGAACATAGGCTTGGGAGAGATTACTGATTATCAGAAAAAGAAGAGAGTTGCTGAGAAATTTTGAGTTTGGTTGGCCCCAGCATGGTAGAAGTCCAAGGCTGGTCAGTTCTGTAATGAAACTTGGGCAATAGATTTTATCTGCCTTTGCAGGGAAGCAAGAGAAGCAGCTGATGCCTCTACTGCTTCCCAAAGTTGTTGTTCAAGCTTCTGAGTGGCAGTTACCACATAACCAAGTCCTCCTGCCCCCAGCCTGGAGGCAGCAAGTGAGGAGGCCAAGGAGAACTCAACTATTACCAATAGCAAGATGGCCCTTTTTGCCCTAGAAAGGGAGGTGGTAACAAGTCAGGTTAATTCAGGCTCATTTACAGAGTTAATTGAGGAACATCAATGGGAATCACAATTATGATCCAAACCTACACAGTCTGAAATGTAGGAAGTATAAGGGTTGATAATTGGTCCCCACAACATGACTGGAGAGGACAAGGCATGTAAACATAGTATTTAGTTTTTAATGTCACAGATGTCTATCTTTAAACTATTTTTAAATGCCCTGGAATGGCTGTGTTCTCGGTTTTGCTAAGTGTTTAAGATGAAGCAGGTCAAACTGACTTTTGTTCTTACATTGTTAACAGTCACCTTTTGGTCTCCTCGGAGGCACTCTTGAGGAACTTGAGACCAGGTTCTTAGCTCTGCTAGTGCCATTTGCGCTAGGATGGGTCGAGGTCTCACTGACCACAAGGCTTCCCTTGGAAGCATGAGGGATTTCTCCCCTTTCCAATGACCCTCCTCTTCATAGCATGGCACTGATTGGCTTTCAGTTCTCCAGTGGTCTCATTAATTTCCCTGATCAGTTGGTTTTGTGGCCTAGAGTTGTAAAGCTCCTTAGAGAAGTTCCCTTGCTTCTTGGATTCAGGCTGACTCAGAGGGCAAGAACCAACTACTGGTTTTCTTGTTCCTTTAATTTAATTTTAGATTTAAGCCTTGATCTTAAACAACCAGCAAGCCAATCTCACCAGTCTTAAAGTAAAGGTACCGGGCTTTAATTTTAAGGTCTATCTGTCTTGTGGGTAATGGTTTATTGGATATCTGTTCACAAGGGTGTAAGGGGGGAGGGGCATGGGGACAGCAAAGGGGATGGAATATGATGGTCATAATAACCCTAACTTTATGTATGACTGCATATATGTTGTGATTCTATACAACTTACAATGAGAGAATTGATATGTTCTCCTCCATCTATGTACAATGAATCATATTGCACTGTTAACATGTAAGCCTAAATAAAACAAATAAATTTTAAAAAATTAAATTGGGTTGTTTGTTCTTGAAGTAGTACCTCTGTAAAACATTAATAGGCAATAGTCATAGAGTTTCTTATTGATAATAGATTCAGTTATAAAACATTAAATGATATAAATAAATACCATACAACTTTAGTTTGGAGAACATCAGCTTGATATAATGTTCTTTAAACCTTCTATTTTAAAATTTGTATACCTGGAAGATATGAACATATTTAATATAAAAATAGGACTAATAGCACCATAATTACATTGATGTTATTATATTAAGTTTAATTCTCAAAGAAAAATTTAAAATCTGTAACATAGTACAGTACGTCAAAATAAGTTTTTGTTTAATCACAGTTGTATAAATCTTAATTTCTTTAAGAATTAATTTCCCACTTGGTAAAACATGACAAATGTAAGAAAATTATTTTGATAAGAGCAGAACAATGTTTCAGACTTTGTTTTATAGTAGTACATTAAGTTTTAAATAAATTTGTACTAATTATAATCAACTTAGTCACAAACATAAATCTTTTGACCAGAAATATTCTCTTTCCTTCCAATAAATACCATATCTAGAATCTTTAATTCCTTCTGTTCATATCCCAAAACAATCCTTGTATATTTCTGAGCTTAGGCAACAGTAGAAACCTTTAAGCCTTTATATATAGAAATCTATAAACCTTTGTGTTTACTCAATTTAAATTGAACCCTTTTAAATCACGTGAATTAAAGGTATTTGGATTCATTTTTTTTTTAGATTTTAATTCATGAGCACTCATTATCTGTGCCAATTTAGATATTATGTTCATGGTACACACACACACATAGACGTACAACACAATAATAGTAAAGGCCTTGTGGCTTCCTGCAGATGGATTTCCATTGCAATGTTAGATGTTTAAAAAACTCCATTGTTGAAT
>CM053410.1:38229483-38324476 GCA_028644305.1 Xerus rutilus
TATATATATATATATATATATATATATATATATATATATATATGTATGTATATATATGTATATGTATATATATATACACATATATATATGTGTGTGTGTATACATGTACACACACACACACACACACATATATATATATATATCCCTCTCTCTCTCCTGTCTCTTAAATAACATTTGCTTTCTATGCTTGCCTTGGCATTTCTCAGATGTTTAATCTTCAACACCAGGGGGACAAGGACCTGATCCTGATTTCCAAGATTGTGTTTCTATTGCACACAATAGAAACAGCTGACTGAAACACTGCATCCTTTGAGTAGTTGACTGCAAGCCCCTGAGCTGACAAACTGGAAGCTGCTGGGATGAGGTTCATATCACCTAGGGAACTGGCTCCTGTGCCCCTGCTACCCAAGAGAGATTAACAGCCAAAGACTGATGGATATCTGCTAAATGTCAAAACTCTAATGAAATCTAAACCAAGGTTCAACAAGAATTTTCTTCATCTTGACATGGTTTATTATAAACAACTCTAATATCAACTTTGGTCATATAAAGTTAAGTAAATAATAACTCTTTTTAACTTGAATGATGATTGTTAATCCAATAGCCAACATGGTACCTTCAACCCATTCAAAGGTATTTCATGTAATTGTTTAAAGCATTAATTCAATCAATATTTCTATCTTTGTTTTCCTAGCTCTAGTTTATGTTTGTTTCTCTTACTCTCTACTCATCCTCTTACATTATCTGCTACTACCTCAAATACCAATCATTCATTTATTTCTCCTTTTTACCTTGGTGTAAATTGTTCTTTTATATCTTTTCTCTCTTTCTCTTTCTTTTTTCCTCTATTTTCTCCTCTCCTTTTTTCTCAATCTTTTTTCCCTGATATAAGGTCATAGTAAGTTTACTAAATTTAAAACTAATTTTTTATTTACTCTAGAACCTTATTATAGGTTTATGCCTGAATTTGAGGAACTGTGAAAAAAGTTGCAACATTTTTTTGTTTCTTATAAGGTTGAATAGAATGAGTTTTGGCTCTGAAGTGATTATAGTAAATATAGCTCAGTGGCATCTCTTATACAGGTGCTGATTGGGATCAGCAGAGACAAACAGTGACTTAAAGCAGATCACACATTGACTTAAAATATTATTTTCTGAATATTCACCCAACCCAGGGCTCCAAAGAATTTAAAAAAAAACTCACAAAGTAGTTTTGCACTTAAAAGAAGTCAGAACTATACCAATATATAGAGAAACACACAAACAATATGAAAAAGCAAGGGGAAAAAAATCACAAAGAATACATAATAATTCCACAACTGACTTCATTGACAAAACAGTGGAGAAAATATCAGAGAAAGAATTTAGAAAGCACATAGTTAAACTGTTCTATGAGCTACAAGAAAATGTAAGGAGTGAAATCAGAGATAAAATACAGGAAGTGAAAAATCACTTCAATAAAGAGATAGCGATTCTGAAAAAAAACCAAACTGAAATCCACAAAATGAAAGAATCAATAAAAAAAATTAAAAATTCAATGTAAATATATGTTTTAGACAAGGATTCAAGATGGTGGCCTAGACAGACACTGCATTCCTAGTCCTCCAGGACCAGGGATTAAAGTAGTAGAAACACTGTTTCTCTGCAAGTTATTAGAGGACCCTCAACAGCTGCCTCCATGTAGGAATTCCAGTCGCATGCCCCGTGGGTTGCCAGACCCCAGAGTTTGCACAGAACCTTGGCCTTTTGCTGATGCAGGACCCCAGCCACTTGCCTGCACAGGACCCTGGCCAATCACCCATGCAGGACCCGCTCTTACACCCACACACAGGACCTTGGATCACCCACCCACACAGGACCCTTAGCTGTAGTTCCCATACCAGGACCCTAGGCTCCTGCACAGGACCCCTGGCTGCTGCTCCTGTGTGGACCTCCATCTACCATCGTGGAACTCCCCTGATGGCCTACACTTGGGGCCATTGGACGGGATCTAGAGTCAACCTTTTACTTCGGCAAAACACACCACAGAGCAGCATTTCCAAACATGTCCCCTAACACCACCACCTGGCCTGGCCATAACCCTATCTCTGAAAATAAATGCCTCCATTTTGAGACTCCCTCATTGCCATCTTGGACTGAGTGGAGAGACACCAGTAAACAACAGACAACTCCACCCACTGGATGAGAAGGGAAGCAAGCCTTTTTATTTACCTTGAGACATTTTTTCCCTCTATTATATTGTTTTTGTTTTCTTTTTTCCTTTTCTTCTTTTCTTTTTCTTCTTTTCCCTCTCTCATTCTTTTTCCACCTTCACATCCCCATCATTTGTAAACCCAAGTATTTTTTATGCATTAGACTACTGAGAACTGGGATACCTGATGAGTACATTGCAGTTGTACTATATTGTCTCATATCTCCTATTTTTACATGTTTTATTTTTCTTAATTTTTGTTTCCTTGTTTGCTGTACTCTATTTTCTTCCTACTTACTTGTCTTCCGCAAACCTCTTTCTCTCTTTTCTACTACTAGTCAATTTTTGGATTCCTCTTTCACAATTTCTAGGATCTAATAACTCTATATCTTCACTTCTTACCTCCCTAACATCTCATCCTACACTCCACCCCCTGTTCTCTTCAGTCCACCAGCAGAAACTATAGACCCTTTTGCAAATCTATTGTATTTAGTAGATATTAATTGAACTCATAATTTCTGTATATTGTGATAAAGCCCTAAATGTCCTATTAGGAACTACTTGGTCTAAAATTATATATTGTTCGTATTGAGATCTGTTAATATTGGTTTCCTCCTTAAAGGAGAGGTATTGGAACCCTGTAGGGATCTATAAGCCTATAGGATAAAGACTCTGGACCAACTGTGCACATGCAGAGGGGGAGACCAACTGAGCACCACACTATGGTCCCCCATCTACCAACTGGCAGCTGTCTCTGCCTACTTCCATCTAGAGTCAACAGCCAGGACCAGGAAGATCATCCCTGAGATCCCTGCAGACCTGGTTATACCAGAGGTGAGGTATTGGTAGTTGGCAGGGACATTACAAGATTATAGTGTAGAAACTGTAATTCCTCAAATTGGTACTGCTAGAGAGGAAGACACATGAACAACATGAAAAAACAAGCAAAGAAAATGCTCCAAACAAACCAAAATGCTATAATAATAGAATCCACTGACAGCACAGTAGATGAAATGTCAGAGGAGGAGTTCAGAATGTACATAATTAAAATAATCTGTGAAACACAGAAAAATATAAGAGAGCAATTACAGCAAGAATTGATCAATTCAACAGAGATTAGAGAGCAAATACAGGGAATAAAAGATTATTTCAAGAAAGACAGAGAAACATTAAAAAAAAAACAAGCAGAAATCCTTGAAATGAAGGAAATAATAAACCAAATAAAAAATTCAATAGGAAGCAGCACCAACAGACTAGATAACTTGGAAGATAGAATCTCAGAAAATGTAGACAAAATATTTAATCTTGAAAATAAAGTTGGCCATACAATAAAATGGTAAGAAACCATAAAAAAAAATCCAAAAATTATGAGATAACATCAAAAGACCAAATCTAAGAATTATCAGGATAGAGGAAGGCACAGAGATACAAACCAAAGGAATGCACAATCTCTTCAATGAAATGATACCAAAAAATTTCTCAAACATGAAGAATTAAATGGAAAATCAAATACAAGAGGCTTACAGGACATAACATGTACAAAACTAAAACAGATCCACACCAAGTCACATTATAATGAAAATGCCTAACATATACAATAAGGATAGAATTTTAAAAGCTGCAAGAGAGAAGGCACAGATTACATACAGGGAGAAACCAATTCAGATTTCAACCCAGACCCTCAAAGTCAGGAGATCCTGGAACAACATATACCAAGCTCTAAAAGAAAATGAGTGCCAACCAAGAATCTTATATACAGCAAAATTAAGTTTCCAATTTGATGACAAAATAAAAACTTTCCATGATAAACAAAAGTTAAAATAATTAACAATGAGAAAGCCTGCACTAGAGAACATTCTCTGCAAAATATTTAATGGGGAGGAAATGAAAAATGATGACAATCAGCAAAGGGAGGGACTACACTAAAGGAAAAGCCAATCAAAGGAGAAATCAGGTTAAAAACCAAAAATAAACCAAAATGAGTGAAAATACCAACCATATTTCAATAATAACTCTGAATGTTAATGGCTTAAACTCATCAATCAAAAGACATAGACTGGCAGATTGGATTTTAGAAAAAAGACTCAACAATATATTGTCTTCAAGGACTCATCTCATAAAAAAAAAAAAAAAAGACATCCACAGACTGAAGGTGAAAGGATGGGAACAAAACATACCATTCAAATGGACCATGTAAACAAGCAGGAATCTCCATCCTCATATCAGATAAAGTAGACTTCAAGCCAAAAATAGACAGAAGGAAGAAGGACATTTAATACTGCATAAGGGAAACATACATCAAGAAGACATAACAATCATAAATACCTATGCCCCAAACAATGGAGCACCCATGTATATCAAATCCTTCTCAATTTTGAGCATCAAATAGACCACAACACAATAGTACTGTGTGACTTTAACACACCTCTCTCACCACTGGACAGATCTTCCAAACAAAAACTAAACAAAGAAATCATAGAATTCAACAATACAATCAACAATTTAGAATTAACAGACATATACAGAATATTTCATCCATCAACAAGTGAATACATTTTTTTCTCAGCAGCACATGGATCCTTCTCTAAAATAGACCATATGTTATGCCACAAAGCAACTCTTAGCAAATACAAAAAAATAGAAATACTACCCTGCATTCTATCAGACCATAATGGAATGAAATTAGAAATCAATGATAAAATAAAATATATAAGCTACTCTAACACCTGGAGACTAAAAAATATTATTGAATGATGCATAGATAACAGAAGACATCAAGGAGGAAACAAAAAAATTCTTAGAGGTAAACAAGAACTCTGATGCAACATGTCAAAATCTCTGGGGACACTATGAAGGCTGTGTTAAGAGAAAAATTCATTGCATTGAGCTCATTCATTAAAAGAAGAAAAAGTCAACATATAAACAACCTGACATTATATCTCAAAGCTCTAGAAAAAGAACAAATCAACCCCCAAAGAAGTTGAAGACAGGAAGTAATTAAAATCAGGGCTGAAATCAATGAAATTGAAACAAAGGAAACAATTCAAAAAACTAACAGAACAAAAAGTTGGTTCTTTGAAAATATAAATAAAATTTATAAACCCTTGGCAACCCTAATGAAAGGAAGGAGAGAGAAAACTCAAATTACTAAAATTTGAGGTGAAAAGGAAAATATCATGACAGACACTATTGAAATACAGAAAATAATTAGAAACTATTTTGAAAATCTATACCCCAGTAAAATAGAAAATCTCAAAGACATTGACAAATTTCTAGGGGCATATAATCTGCCCAAACTGAAATCAGGAGGACATACACAACTTGAAGAGATCAAATTTCAAGCAAGGAAATAGAAGAAGCCATCAAAAGCTTACCAACTAGGAAGAGCCAGGGCCCAGTCAGATTCTCAGCCAAGTTCTACAAGGCCTTCAAAGAAGAATTAATATCAATACTCCTCAAATTATTCCATGAAACAGAAAAGGAGGGAACCCTTCCAAACTCATTCTATGAGGCTAGTATCACCAAGTATCATTCTTGAGGCTAGTATCACACATCAAAGAAAGAAAACTTCTGACCAATATCCCTGATGAACTTTGATGCAAAAATTCTCAACAAAATTCTGGCAAATTGAATACAAAAACATATCAAAAAGATAGCGCACCACGATCAAGTGGGTTTCATATCAGGTATGCAAGGTTGGTTCAACATATGGAAATCAATAAACATAATTCATCACATCAATGGACTTAAAGTCAAGAATCATATAGATGTCGAGAAAGCATTTGAGAAAATACAGCACCTCTTCATATTCAAAACACTAGAAAAACTAGGGATAGTAGGAACATACCTCAACATTGTAAAAGCTATCTATGCAAAACAAAAGGCCAACATCATTCTCAATGAGAAAAAGTTGGAAGAATTCCCCCTAAAAATGAGAACAAGACAGGGATGTCCTCTTTCACCACTTCTATTCAACATAATCCTTAAAACTCTAGCCAGAGAAGTTGGATAGACAGAAGAAATTAAAGTGATAAGAATAGGGAAAGAGAAAGTTAAACTATCATTTGCTGATGACATGATTTTTTACTTAGAAGGTCCAAAAAATCTCACCAGAAAACATCTAGAATTAATAAATGAATTCAGCAAAGTAGCAGGATATAAAATCAATACCCATAAATCAAATGCATTTCTATACATCAGCGATGAATCCTCTGAAAGAGAAATTAGAAAAACTACCCAATTCACAGTAGCCCCCCCAAAAAATGAAGTACTTGGGAATCAATTTAACAAGAGGTGAAAGATCTTTACAAAAAAGACTACATACCATTAAAGAAAGAAATTGAAGACTTCAGAAGATGGAAAGATCTCTTGGATAGGCCGAATCAATATCGTCAAAATGGCCATACTACCCAAAGTGCTATATAGATTCAATGTGATTCCAATTAAAATATAATATTTCATAAAGAAGAAATTAAAAAGAAAAAAGAAAAAAATGTAAAAAAAGAAATAAAAAATAAAAATGAAAACCAAAGGAGGGAGGAATTACCCTACAAGAATAGTCAATTAAAGGATAATTGAGTCCAATTTAAACATTAGAAATAGGTCAAAATGGCAGGAAATATAAATCATCTCTCAATAATAATAACATTGAATGCAAACTGTCTAAACTGTATCAAAAGATATAGGTTGGCAGAGTGGATTAAAAAACAAGACCCAACTGTATGCTGTCTGTAAGAGATTCACCTCACAAGCAAAGACATCTACAGAGTAAAGGTGAAAGGATGGAAAAAAACATACTATTCACATGGGACTTGTAAACAAGCAGAGTTTGCCATTCTCATATCAGATAAAGTGGACTTCAATCCAAGACTAACCAAAAGATACAGAGAAGGTCACTTCATAGTGCTTCATGAAATCATATATCAAGATATAATGATTGTAAATATTTATGCCCCCAAATACCTGTGTATATAAAACAAAACCTTCTCAATCTTAAAAAGACCTTCTCAATCTCAAATAGACCACAATACAACAATACTTGGTGACTTTAAGATGCCTCTCTCATCACTGGATAGATCATCCAAACAAAAATTAAGTAAAGATTCTATAGAACTAAAAAGTACCAATAATAATATAGACCTAACAGACATGTATAGAATATGTCATCCATCAATGACTGAATACACTTTCTTCTCAGCAGCACATAGAACATTTTCTAAAATAGACCATATTTTAGGTCATAGAAGAAATCTTATCATATGCCAAAGGAAAAAAAAAGAGAGAGAGATAATACCTTGCATTCCATCACATCATAATGGAATGAAATTAGAAATCAACTATAAGATAAAAACTGGAACCATTCTAACAATTGAAGATTAAATAATACACTTTTTAATGATGAATATACAGCAGAAGAAATCAGGAAAGAAATAAAATACTTAAAAGTATATGAGGATAGTGATACAACATAAAGCCCCTGGGACAGGATGATGACTATCCTAAGAGTGAAATTCATAGCACTGAGC
This sequence comes from Xerus rutilus, assembly GCA_028644305.1. Lineage (NCBI taxonomy): Eukaryota > Metazoa > Chordata > Mammalia > Rodentia > Sciuridae > Xerus > Xerus rutilus. Next base: position 38,237,200 of record CM053410.1, read on the forward strand.
TTGTAAATTAAAATTATAGAAAGATACCAAATAAATAATCTAGTATTACATCTCAAGGCCCTAAAAAAAAAAGAACAAATCAACAGGTGTTGGCGAGGATGTGAGGAATGAGTTCACTCATACACTGCTGGTAGGACTACAAATATGAGCAACCACTCTGAAAAACAGTATGGAGTTTTCTCAAAAACTAGGAGTAGAACCACTATATGACCCAACTATCCCACTCCTAAATACAAGGAATTAAAAATCAGTGTACAACAGCGACACAGCCACATTGTTATAGCAGCAAAATTCACAATAGCCAAGCTATGGAGCCAATCTTGCTGCCCTTCAATATATGAATGGATAAAGAATATGTGATATATATACACAATGGCATAAGAAAGAATGACTTTATGGCATTTGCCAGTAAATGGATGGAATTGGAAATATTATGCTAAGTAAAATAAGCCAGTCCCAAAAAGTCATTTAAAAGTTTTATTTGACAAGCAGAAGCTAATCCAAAATGGGAGAGGGTATAAAAAATAATAGAAGGAAGATCAGTAGAGCAGACAAAAGGGAATGAAGGGAAGAGAAAAAGAAGATGGATATGGAAAGACAGTTGAATGAATCTGACCCAACTTTCCAATGTACATGTATGAACATATCACAGTGAATCTCACCTTCATGTGCATCCACAAGACACTAATTTTTTAAAAGCCCCTATAAGTAAATAGCAGAAACCTCAGTAGAGTAGAGGGAAGAGAACAGGGGGAGGCAAGAGGGAAGGGACTGAATTAGAACAAATTACATTCCTTGTTGTTGTAATTATTCAAAATGAATCCTATTGTCACATACAACTAAAAAGAACAAATTAAAAAATAAGTGGACAACTATTATTTTAGGTTACTATAGTACATTTGACACCATATATGAGACTAGAGATATATGTACATCTGAGGACTAAATATGCTGTGTATCTGAGCTTTCTATAAGTATTATACAAAACTAAGTTATAATATAGGTCTAATACATACAATATAACCAATAAGTGCTCTCTTACACATTATATCTGCATGTTAGACTTGTAAAATCATCAATAAAACTTCTTAAAATTTCTGCATTTTATATTTAGTACCATTAAAATTTTAAATATTCTTGCCTTTTACTACCTGGCTTACATCTGTTTGCTTTGAATAAATAAATGTTTTAGTGTTGCATAAATGAGATATACTTGTATATCAGGTAATGAGTCAATTTCTAATCATTGTCACTGTTTCTTAAGCTTTTAAGAGGCCTAAATATATTCTTTGATTTTTGTCAATGCTGTTAACCTACATAGACCTATAATTATAATTATTTTAATTAGTCATGGATTCTAAATTTTGCTCCAAAAACAAAAGCTAAGTTAATAGATAAAGAATTTCTACTTAACTGTAATGCTCATTATTACTGGCTCTTGTATATTAAATATATTTGTTTCAACTATAAAATCCTTCTATAAATGCCAAGATGAGGTGCTCCAAATCAAAACTGTTAAAAATAGTAGCCTTTTTATGTTTATATTTATGTATTCCTAATTGTATTATGATTATCATCTTAAGCAAAAGTAATTAAATATGCCCAAACACATCATCCCAAACCATGCTGCTCTGTTGATTAAAAGATTGAGCATAAATAACTTAAAAATTACATCTGTAAACAAGTTAAATTAAAATAAGGATCTAATATTTTCCAAAGCATTATACAAACTGAATTTGTTTTGCCGCTAATGGTTTTGTTTTGGATTTTCCTTGTAAAATTTTATAACTGTTGCCTATTAACAGTTTACAAAAATACAACTTCTAACAGAACAACCTGAACAGTATTTTGAGGTGATTTCTATTACCTGCAAGATAAATAGACTATAATACAGAGCCCTAGTCCCTTCAACTCTATTGAGTCATCCAACCTCCTGATCAGGGGGATTGTGAAGAAAGACTCCAGAGACTAGGAGCCACCAGTGCATATTCTTCAAAAAGGACATTGGATAAGGTAATGTCCTCAACACTTTCAAGAGAAACCATGTGGTCAGCAAAACCCTGACCTATCCTGGAAGATAGCAAACTAGTAGAAAAACAAGACTAAAGAAACCAAAGGTTCCTCACAAAGTCCCTAGAAGAAATCTTTGAGGAGCCTTGACTGACTTTAACAGTTTAAAACAATGATTGAAGTTTCCCAGCATAGGGCTACCTACTTAGTCTTGAATATCCAGGAGGAAAGCAAAACTAGAGATAGGTATACTACTATAAGGTTAAAAAGAAAGAAAGAGCCATACTCATGAAGCCATTGAAAAAGACCACCCACATAATTTACTTAATTAGATATCTTCTGACTGTGACCCCTCTCATATTCTACTTTATAATGGTACTTCTTATTTTGGACTTACAGGACAGATAGGATATGACATTAACTCCCAAAACATCTCTCCAACTGAATTACTTTTAGTTTAGTCCCTCTTAAAGTTTTGCAGGTCCACTAACCACACATTACCATAAAAAGTAAAAGATTCCTGCTTGTATGAGCTACTAGAAAATCTACAAGTCCTGTTCAAAAAATAAAAACAAAAGCCTATTTAAGGTAAGTTCCCTATATACCATATGCCAAAAATCTTACTCCTTTCCACTGTTGTAGGACTTTCAGTTATAGGAATTACTCTGCCTCATCAGAGCAGTTGGTTGGCTGAGGATCTGCTTGCTCTTGGCAACTCGAGTCCCTTTATTTCTCACTTTCTTAAATATGCTCTCACAAGCTACAATAAAGCAATGCATATACAAAGAGTGATAATATTAAAGCTTATTTGCCTAACCTTACCTGGGTGTTAACACTGTTAGAATCTTTGGCTATTATGCTCCTGCTACTATTATTTGGCCTTTGCCTTCTTAGTTTCTTGATGAAATTTATGTCCCAGATTACAATGATTCCATGTTAAAAAGATGGCAACGTAAGAATTCCAAACCATCCCCACAGCTGAGACCAGTTTCTCTCTGTCTCCTTTAGATCAGTTTGGATGAGACTTTTAATTCTTTCAATTCCAGGGTAGGAAAGGTCATTGCCCCTAATAAGCCTGAAGCAATTGTAGAAGACAAAACTTCACCCTTTACCAACTCTTAATATTAAAGATCAAAGTTAGGGATGAGGATGAGGTATGTAGAAGAAACTTAAAAATATGTGGAAAGGAGATATAAGGGAAGGACTAGGAAATTAAATTTTAATTCAGAAGTTTCACACACTTTATAGGCTTGTCATTCCCTAAGTCAGTCTTTCAGGAAAGTAACTCCTAAATTCCTGAGAAATTTATAAATCTACCTATGTATTATTAATTAAATAGACTAAGCATAAATCTATTTAAGCAAAGAGATTATGCAAAAAGAGATAAACCTTTTAAGAAATCTATAATGTAGTGGACTTTCTAGTGATATCTGTTAATACAATAATGAAGACCACATCATCCTAAGGATGACTACCATAAACCATCTGTTATGGTTTAGATGTGGTGTCCCCCAAAATCTCAGGTATAAGACAATTTTTGCAAGAAGATTCAGAGGAGAAATGATTGGGTTCTAAGAGTCTTAACCCAATCAATGAATTAATCCCCTGATAGTGATTGAGTGGTAACTGAAGTGGTAGAGTGTGGCTGGAGGAGGTGGAAACTGGGGTGTGGCTTGGGTGTATAAATTTGTATCTGGCCAATGGAGTCTCTCTCACCATAGGAGATGCTTCCCTCTGCCTCACTCTTCTGCTATGATGTTCTGCCTCACTGGAGTCCTGAGGATGGAGCCGGCGTCTATGGATTAAGATCTCTGAAACCATAAGCCTTCAAATAAACTTTTCCTCTTCTATGGTTGTTCTGGTTGGGTCCTTTAGTCATAGCAGCAAAAAAGCTGACTAAAACACCATCTTCAGATCGCCAGACTGATATCTTTCTACAAACTTTCCCATACCCACCCCTTACCAAGTTTTCTATAAAAGAAGAGCTGGGAATCCCAAAAATGTATCTCTCACTCTCAATATAGCCCACATTCTCCCTTGAATGTTTATTTCTAGCTTTACTACCATCTTTCTTGAGATTGCCCACATTCTCCCTTACATGTATGTCTACTTTCCTAAATAAATACCTGTATATGACTATGACTTGCACACGCTGAATTTTTTTTCTACCGCATATGTCAAGGACCCTGCTGGTTATAATCAAGTCCCTCCCTTCTCTCTGGGAACCCCTCAGTCCCTTCTCCAGAGGTACCTCCTATGAGAAGGCCTTTGCTCTACTTGATTATGTGGTCTTACACCAAAGTGCCTGATATATCTCCCTGGTTTCAACTTTTAATAGTCTCTCTAAAGTACACTGGGAAAAAGTATTAGGACTCTGGTCACAAGACAGAATTTCCAGAGGTAACAGATAAAACTGATACCTCTTCCTCATTTTATATTGTTCAGTGCACGCACACACACACATACACACACACACGCACACACACACACAAAGTTCTTCACTTCTTGATGATCCTGCATAATTCAGCCACCAATGAGGGGGCTTTTGATTCTTTTGACTTTTGGTAATTTCCCTATTCATAATTTGCCTTCTAGCCAAAGAAGTCATGCTCATTCTCAGCTCAGAACTTTTGGATAAAATACTCTCCTGGAATATTTCCTCTCCCCTATCTCTGGTGAATTCCTGCCAATGACTCACATCTTAACTCAGATGTCCATTCTTTTTTAGTATGTTTTTTTAAATGCATTTCAAGTCATAGTACATATAGACAGCTCAATTTTCCATCTCTCTGGTGGCAAACAAGATAGAGTCACACCATTCGTGTCTTCATACATGTACCTAGGGTAGTGATGTTCATCTCATTCCATGATTTTTGCTACTCTCATTCCCCCTCCCCTCCTCTACCTCCCCATCCCATCCAAAGTTCCTCCATTTCTCCCATGCTCCCCACCCCCAACCCCCTAATCAGAGAGAACATTCAGCCTTTGGTTTTTGGAGATTGACTTACTTCACTTAGCATGATGTTCTCTAATTCCATCCATTTACCTGCAAATGCCATAATTTTATTATCTTTTATTGCTGAGTAATATTCCATTGTGTATATATACCACAGTTTCTTTATCCATTCATCAGATATCCATTCTTAAGAAAGTCTTTTCTAGGTCTTAGGACAGCTCATGCTTTCCTATGGTATAATTCATGTTAGTTGGTTATAAGGGGTTCAAGGGATCTCAGGATGAATCAAGGAAAGACACATGATCATGGGAATAGTAACACACACAACATGCTTTATTGGGTGGGGTTTCCTGATAGGGGAAGTTTCTCATGGCATGAGACTGTTCACATGCTCACCAGCATTCAGGCAGAAAGGCAAGCCAACTCCAGGAGAAAGGAATATGGAAGAGAGGGTTATTAGATGATGTAGCTCAGCAGCACATAAAGACTCTCTGGGTCAGAGAGCTCTTAAGGATAGGAACAGCTTGGAAGCTTATAACCACAGGCTCTCGCTTCCCAATGGCTAGCACACTAGCACCAATGGATGAGATTTCATGGGCTATGGAAAAAAGCCACATTCTAAATGGTTGAAATTCTGTTTGTTGGCTATTTTTTTTTAATTGGATGTATAAAAAAAGTTGAGTTTGGCACCAACAAGCTTTTGAGAATAACTAGTCTCAGTCTACAGTAAAGAAATAAACAACCTAAGGCCAATACACAGAGGCCACTGCTGGTTCACTTCTGGAACACTTGGCAGGAACAACTGTCCATGGCTGAGCTTAGTTAATACTTATTGTGACTAAAGGGTTTAAACATGCTTCTGTGTAATGATACCCAGAGTCTAGATTTCTAAAATCTGTGTGTTGAGTTATTCACCCCCAAATAACCTAAAGCAGTCACAAAGATATGCTCATGGAAAACATGAGATTCCAAAGCCAAAGGGCACTCAGAAGTTCAGCAAAGGTGACTACTTTACAAAATGGTTTTGTCGCATCTTGTCCAAACTCTTCATTTTATTGACAACCAAAGAAGAGAAGATCCTACTGTGTTAATCAGCTTCTCATTACTGTGCATGGATACCTGAGAAAAATCACCCTTAAAGGAGGAAAATGTTGATTTTGGCTCATGATTTCAGAGGCTTCAAGCCATGGTTAGCTAGCTCCAGGTCATTAGGGAGATAGAACATTAAGGCAGGGAGATTTGGGCTAACAAAGCTGATCACATCATGGTAGCTGGGAAGCAAAGAGAGACAGCAAGGGGCCAGGGTCCCAATATCTACTTCAAGGGCATATTCTCAGTGATGTAACTTCTTTCCACTAGTCCCCACCTCCCAAAGGCTCCACTATCTACCAATAGCATCTGGTGGCTGACAATCAAGCCTTTAACACCTAGGCCTTTAAGGGACATTCAAGATCCAAACCATAACATCTATTAAAAGCAGAAACTTGCTCCAAAGAGAAGGGGTGCACTTCTGTCTGTCCCAGACATTTGTTCCAAGTAGAACAAGGGGGAGATCAGTTGCTCTTCCTAGATCTTAAAATGAAGCAGACTAGAAGAATTCCAACTCTCAAACTATAGAGAAAAGGTGAAGGGAATCCCTGAGCCTTAGTCTGCCTTAAACTTAATTCATAGTAATAATTTTTAACATTCATAATATGAATATTTGAGTTTTAGATTCATAAGGAAAAGATATCAATAAAGATTAGTCAATAGATTATTGATTGATTGAACTCTATATCTGTATTGAACTCTATATCTGTATACCCATATATACGAAAGCTCTTATTTTCCTTTTCTGTTAGCACAGAGTTGTTGTTTATTTATCATCTTAAGTCAGTTCAGGTTGCTATAGCAAAATATCATAGATTAAGTGACTAAAACAACAAAAATTTATTTTTCACAGTCCTGAAGGATAGAAATTCAAGATTAGGGTACCAAGTTGGTCAGGTTCTAAAGAGGACCCCTTCCTGGGGCTGCAATCTCACTGTATCCTCACAGGGCAGAGAGAGATAATCTCTTTTCTGTCTCTTCTTATGAGGGCACTATAACCATGCATTAGGCTCCAGCCTCATAACCCAATTAGTTCCCAAAGGTCTCCTACAAATACCAGTGCATGGTAGATTAAGGCTTCAATATATGAATTTTGGAGTGATATAAAAATCCATGAAACTTGCCAAATATCTAAGTCTCAGACATTGCACCAGCTGCCATCCCCTAAGGAACAGCATGGGATCACCAGTGACTAGAATCCAGGGTCCATCACAGAAGCAGCTGATGTTCATAAGTTTCAAAGTTTCTTGGTGGGGATGACCATTTCTTCTGGACAATTGGTGTTCTTTGACTATGATCTTTATTTCCTATAGCAGTGCTTATTCAAAAATTAAATGTTCATTAGGATCACATGGGCAGATACTTAGACTTGCTATTCCCAAGGCTCAGTGGATTCTGATACAGGAGGTTTGAGAATTCTACCCTGGAAATATTGTGCATAACTTGGCAAACCTTGTCCCTTGCTGTCACATAATCACGCTTAGGAGCCTGTATTCGAAACATCTCTAAATTTTAAAAATTTTAGGAAGAGAAACCAAGGTCACAACCTCAAGTGTAAGTAGCTATGAAAGAAAAATGTTTCACCAAAACCAAAAATCATATGGCAGCAGGTACAAATAGCAAGTGTTGTTTTGTTCTATGGCACCAGAGTACAACTAAGTGGTTTTGTCAATTAAAATATGACTGCATACCATGCAGGTCAAAGGCTAAGATAATCCACTTGGTAACAATCTGTGTTGCCATGGGATGCTTATAAATCATTACTGATTCAGAGTACTCTAAAATATCTCTTCCATTATATGACAGTAAGGTTGGAGGAGCTATTTTACTTTTTACTTCATAAACATTCCCTTTGTACTTAGTAAATTATAAGCCAGGAGGTTATGATCAGGTGATCATGGACTAAAATCTCTAAACCTATGAACCAAAACAAACCTTTTCTCTTTGTGAATTGATTATCTCAGATATTTCTTATAGTAATGAAAAACTGACTAATACACTTATCAGATGTGCTAAAGAACACTTCAGATACAGGAAAAACAGGCCAATATTCAGAGTTGGCTAGTCAAGCATAAAAGTGAAAATAAGAATACAGTGATTCTTTAATCACCTAATGCTGGTTTTGCATTGCACTCTAAGTTTTCATTCAGCATCTTTTTTCTGAGGTGCAATGCAATTAATAATGTGATATTAATTGGGCACAATGATAGCCCAGGGAGTGGATTTCCATTTCCTCATTATCAAGCAAGTGATGTCTCCTATGGGCAGTAAGTAATCAACCCCAACATATCATTAGCTTCATCATTTTAGCAAATCAGTTCGGGCTAATAGCTGAAAATTGGTTAAATGAAATATTCTCTGACAAGCAGCCCTGGGAATGATGAGAAAATAATGGGTCTCTTCTTTAGGCAAAAACATAATTAGCAATAAGGAGTTGCCCAAGTTCAATTAAGTAATGATTTGCCAACACAGTGAGTGATACATTAGAATATAGAGTGTCCAGGTCAAGATTGATCTGAAGCAAAATGAATAAGCAAACCCAAACACAAGGACACTCATTAGCTGTTTCTTTTTATTCTGTTTAGCCAAACCTCAAGACATTTGTCAATCAAAATCTGATCTACCTGAGAGAGCAATAATGAACATTTTCCTCTGATGCAAGATATCTCTTAAGATCTTTAGGCTTTTATAGACTTGCAAATTTTACAGATTTATTACTAATTCCACAAATATTTTATCCATCAAATCCACTCTATAAATCCTAAATCAGGAGGCAAAAAATTTCATATGTTAGTTAACTAGTAAATAAGCTGCCTCCCACATATATATTTACCCAGTTAAGAGTATTCTACCCACCAAGATCAAGAGTACTGACTTAGTAGAATGCAAGAGTTGACCACAGAAACTTGATCAAATGCCACCAGAGCATCACAAATTGCCATTTCCTTCAGGTGCATATAAATGCAATTAATAGGACATATGCCAATATTTGGACTTCAGGGAAGAAAGATTCTATAGATAAGTTGTCCTTCAGTCTGGCTTATTGTTAAGAGCACTGGAAAGTTTCTTAAAAATAAGTTCCCCAGCCCATGTTTTTCAAATTTTGTTATGCATAATAACCCCAGGGAATTTTTATTACATTTCAGATTCTGCTTCTACAAGTCTGGGTTGGAGCCTCCAATTACATGTTTCTGACAAGCACCTAGGCAATGCGATGCTGCTGGCCCATGGTTTTGGAATTATCACTGTAAGTCTTATTTTGAAATACAATAGTTCTTGTGAACATGCTTTGTGAATGATAATGCATTATGTAAATTAAAGTCTTTCAATAAGTAGGAGTTGTATTATTAAAATAACCAAATTAAAATCTATTTTAGATATGATGTAATATGGGCCTCAAAATATTTCATTTTATCTTTTAATTGCTCAGTACTTTTAAATCCACTCCATTCTGTCATTCTTTGTCAACACCACTTTCTATAACATGCCTCTTTAACTCAATAATGTTGCAAGACTCATGTTGTGCACAGCTACAGTGAATTCATGGAAAAATTGTGTTTTGATATACAAATATAAATTTATATCTCAAAAGGTCACATTCTACTAAAAAATAAACTCTGATTTCTAAAACCTATATGTGGGGGAAATTATTAGTAGAAAATACAGCAAAATATTAGATCCAGAATTGAAAAGGGTTATTCAACAATATCAAAAAGTACAAGTTTCAAAAGTAAACATTTATAGAATTGATTATATAATGATTTAAATTTTCAGCAATGTTTTGGATCTCCAACCCTTTTTATACCTTTATTTTGAGACAGAATCTCTTTAAGTTACTTAGGGCCTTGCTTAGTTGCTGAGGCTGGCCTCAAACTTGCAATCCTCCTGCCTCAGCCTCCTGAGTCACTAGAATTACAGGTATGCACCACCACACCCATGGGGTTATGATTATTTTAAAAAATAAAGTTGAGATGATAAATAATAGTTACAGTGTATACCTTATTGCAAAAGGTTAATATTCAGATTTATAAATAATTCTTAGAAGTTCATAAGAAAACGGTAAAAGATATTTTAAAAAGTAGTTTAAGAGCAAGCAAGTCATATGGGAAAAAATACCAAATTTCTATTTATGTTAGTCAAATTTGTGCCAGTAAAAAAGTACCTAACATCATCTAATTATAAAGTAGAGAGCCTTATTTTGTCTCCTGGTTTTGGAGTTTCAAGTATAGGACTGAGTGATCTCCCTGGTTGGAGCCTGCCTTGGATGAGGACAGGACATCATGGTTGAAGTCTGTGTCAGAGACAGTGCTCACATCTCAAGCCAGGAAGCAGAGAGAGGAAAAGTCTCTCAATCCCCATAAAGGGCACATCCTCAATGACATAAGAACCTCCCATCAGGCCTCACCTTTTAAAGGTCCACAGCACCTGCCAATACTGCCACCCTGGGGACCAAGCCTTTACCTATCGACCACTGGAGGACAGTCATCCAAGCTATAGCATTTAAAAACAGTGAAAGGAAGCCAATCATGGTGGTACATACCCCAATACTAGCAACTGGGGAGGCTGAGGCAGGAGGATAGCAAATTCAAAGCTAGCCTCTGCAAGGTAGCAAGACCCTGTCTCAAAAGGAAGAATGAGGGTGTATCTCAGTGGCGAAGAGCCCCCGGGTTTAATCTCAAGAACCATTAAAAAAAAAAGGGAAGGAGACTATGAAAGGAGCTCAACTGAAGTTGGATAATCAGGAAACAAAAATTAAAACATTAAGCTACCCATAGTCAATAGATTGGCAAAAAAAAAAAAAAAAAAAGCTTTACAATACATGGTATTTTTAAGGACAGCCCTATTAATGCTATTGGAAATACCATTTTGTAGAGCAATTTCGCAATTTCTAGTAAAACTATTCCTTTCCACTCTACTCCCAGATAAGAAGACATGTAAAATGTTCTAGTATTGTTTATATTAAAATAAGATGACCACTAAACTGATCAATAAAGAGCTTATTTACTTGCCAGATAAGAGAAGGCTTGTCAATTAAGAAATTAAATTCAATGAGTTGTTCTGGGGTGGTGGGGGAATGAAGAAGATTCATAGAAGCTGTGCTAATAATGGATTAGCACTTCCACTCTGTATAATATAAAATGGTTCTATAAATCTTTGCATAATTGATCACAACAAGTTAGTAGTTCATTGTAAAAGGGGAGTACAATACTCAACATCTGAAACCAAGAAGCTCAACTTACTACTACTTAAGTAAGAACAGTTATGCTGGCCAGATATAATTAAGCAAAGCAAACTGTTCATCTCATATAGAAGGTTACTTGGGAAGAGTTCATTTTGGGAATGGATGGTGCAGATGCAGGAGTAGGTTGGTGTTAGTTGAGAAGCATGGGTTGTTCTGGCTATAGAGCAAGTCATATGTTAGTTATAGAAGTGAGATGGATTGACACCAGTCTTAGAAACCTGTTAACTGAAGTATGTCTAATGCCAGCTGGCTGCCTTTTCAAGCATGAAGCTGTCACAGATTGACAAGTTTCAGATGTTCATTCATTGAAGTGAGTTACCATTGACCTAGTAGAGGGATTTAAAGCCAATTCTGGTGTGTAATTGTTCTCATAGTTATAGACCTATCATTGATTGAATAAACAGATTTGAACCAGTTCTGATGTTTACTTAGTACTTCTAAGAATACAGAAACTCCTGTTTCCCTTACTATCACGAAAGAGCTTTTAGTTAAGTCACTGAAGTTCTGGTATACTAAGGTAGCTCCAAGTTATAGCATTAATCAGTTTCAGGCAGAACCAATTGCAGTGAAACAGCATCTGCTGTGTTATCTCCTAAGCAAGGTTTCCTAGAGGTGTAAAGTTCTTCTATTATATTTGCCATAGGAAAAAACTAGAGATCAAATGTGTGCTTTTCAATAGAAGAGTAGATAAATTATAGACCTCATCTATGAAATACTCTACAGTCATTAAATAAAATACTCTACAGTTGTTAAAAATGAAAATGATCCAAATATACCAACATGAGTAAATGTTTAGAATGTCTGGTCAAGAAAGAAAACTACAAAATATTACCTATAGCATAATATTTGTGTAATTTTTTAAAAAATAGCACAGCGTAATAAATATTGTGTTTGTGTATGTTGCATATAGTAAAATAAGAAAAAACAGACTAGATACACACTAAATTCATAGTTTTGTCTAACTCTGGGGACAGTGGAAAATATATGGACTCAGGGAAAGCAACGAAGAATTTTGAATATGTTAACATTTAATGTTATAGTTGATGTATTTTGTGTGTTTCTGTATATTTCACATATCTCTAAAATGGAATAAAGTATAAGGGTTGAGTAATTGTTCTACTTATTAAATAACTGTACAGATAATAATATTTTAAAAATTTCAGCCAGGCGTGGTGGCGCAAGGAGAATCGCAAGTTTAAAGCCAGCCTAAGCAACAGGAGGTGCTAAGCAACTCAGTGAGACCCTGTCTCTACATAAAACACAAAATAGGGCTGGGGATGTGGCTCAGTAGCTGAGTGCCCCTGAGTTCAATCTCCAGTACCAAAAAAAAAAAAATTTCTAGCCAGGCCAGGTGGCACACCCACCTGTGTCTAATCCCAGCCGCTCAGGAGGCTGAGACAGGAGGATTTCAAGTTCAAAGCCAGCCTCAGCAATTTAACGATGGTCTAAGCAACTCAGCCAGACCTTGTCTCTAAATAAAATATTTAAAAAGGGGTGGGGATGTGGCTCAGTGTTTAAGCACCCCTGGGTACAATCCTCAGTACCAAAAAAAAAATTCTAAAATAATTGCTTATTGTGCCTGTAATACAAACATAAACTGGGATTAAATCTGTACCACTAGTCTAAAGTCATAGGCAAAGAAAGTTTTGAGTAGAAGGGTAATCTCCTTCCCCTAGTGCTTTATTTTAGTTCTGCCGAATTCTGGCTATGCCATTCTCCTCAGCTTCTGTGATTTCCAGAACTTTCTCTAAAAGTTTCTCTTATAGGTTTTTTTCCTTTAGAAAACAAACAAACCTGAAGCTGCTAAAGTAAAAAGATTAGGAATATAAATAGTTCCCCACCATTCTATTAAAAATTTATTGAGATAATTACAGAATAGATGTACAGGAAAGTAGAAAAAACAGTACATTGAGATCCCTTATAAACTTTAACCAAATTCCCTTGATGGAAAATTTTGTAAATCTATAGTATACAAATGTCTATCATATTGACATTGATATAATCCATGTCATATAATTTCATTCAAATTGCCCATTTTACTTGTGTTTGTGAGCGTGTATGAGAGACAGAGAGGAGAGTTAGGTGCTTTCCACTTCATCACACATGTAGCCTCATGCATCCAGAACAGTCAGACACCGAATAATTCCACTACCACATAATCCCCTAGAGATTCATCTAAGTTGCCGTGTACATCAATAGTTTTTTCCTCTTTATTGCTGAATTATTCCAGGAATGTGCTACAGTTTGTTTAACCACTTAGCTACTGAAGGATCTCTTGGATTTGTCCAGTTTCCGACTATTATAAAAACAAAAGCTGCTATCAATCTGTGTATAAAGGTTTTTGTGTGGATGTAAAATTTTATTTCTTTGGGATAATTAAATGAATGACACAGTGAGAAACAGCACTGCACTTATATTATTCCCAGAAAAAATAATCCTTGAAGCCCAAGTGGTTAAGTTTCCCAAAAAACATATAGAGGAGAGGCAAATAGAAAAGTGATGAAAAATATGAGCTTTGAAATCAAACAGTCTTGGATTTGAAATCCTTGCTCTACCTTATAATCTTTACAACTGTTTATGGAGTTCTTACCAGGGTCTGGGTACCTGTCAGAATGCTTTCTATTTACTTATTAAATCTTTACAACAAGCCGTGGGAGCAAGAATGAGATACAGGTTAGGTCTCACACTAAGTGCGCAAACAGGGATAGAAATCCAGATACTCCAATTCCAGAACCAGCATTCTTAGCCATCACATTTTTCTTCCAGGTAACTCATGAGACTGGGAAAGGCACACTCTCTCCAAGACTCCACCTTTCCATATCTAGTGATACTACCTCATACAGTTATGTTAAGCACAAATGAACTGATATGGGTAAAACACTGAGTACACTGCCTAAGGTTTTAGAAGTACTCAATAGATCAAAGCTCTACTTAATGTTACTATTATTTCCTTTTAAAAGGTGTATTTAGTGTTAAAAGGGGAAGGCTAATGTGAGTGAAGCAAAAATAGGTCATATTCAGCCCTCTGTATGCATGGTACTTGACATCCCAATACCTCAAGGTTTTAGATTTATAGATGTTCATGTTCCTATTTCAAGAATACCTTGCCTTATCCATCAAAATCTTGTGGTAGAGTAACTGAGTGTGAATGATCTATAACAAACAGAATCTGGAGCTATAAACTAGAAGCAAAAGTGAGAAATTAGTTGCTAAATTGTGAAAAGCATTCAGATGATCTAATATGCTATTCAATGCAGCAATGTTGAGGAAAAATATCTCACTGTTATCTATCTTTCTTGTGACAGAATACCTTGCTCATTTCATTCAAATGCCCATCTGCATTTAAACACCCACCATGGGTAAATATATTAAGCCTAAATTTTAGATACAACAACAATCTTAAGCAAGTGTATTTCTTCAACTTGCTTGCATTTTTATGAATTTTCCAATTTATGAGTATATCACAACAAATCTTTTCTCACCTTGAAAAACAACCAATTGACACAATTTGAAAAACTCTTTGGCAAAATCTACTAACATTTTAACATTTAGATGAACACACTCTACATCCAGACTTTTCCCTGAAATATGACTATGAGTGTTGGAATCACCACAAAGACCCTGTTGGCCTCTCAGGACTCACAGACTTTTTTTCCTATGATATGACTTATACTGAAGGGCACTGCCTTACCCCAAAATAAACAGATTCCCTCCTGGGGATGCCTATATCCAACATTCTCTCTCTCTCTCTACATATATATATTTACAGATATATATATATATACACATATATATAAAAATACATATATACACATATGTGTATATATATAGACATATATATATACACACACAATATGTGTATGTGTATATATACATATATATTTGACATACATATAATGGAAAAGATAATATATGTAACTTCTTTTTCAGAACTGTATTCTTATTACCTAGAACATTGAGTGCCCATTGAGTAGACACTCAATGAATGAAAGAATGAATATTGGGTTTCTGTATAAATTTACATTTGAAAAAATGTTTTAATCACTTTTTAAATAGTTTATAAACCACTATACATGTTGAAGTATACATTAATGGGACCTCTAGATTTATTTGAAGTGAAGTGATTTAATAAAATTTTACTCAAGTATTAATTAGAACAAAAACATGTGGAAAATAAAAAGCAAGATTCCATGGGACTACAGAATCAGATCAAAACAAAGAATGAGTAATATTGCCAAATGTCACACTTGGTTCAAAATAAAAACTGAAAATGTCCCTTTGAATTAGATAACTAGAAGCTCATTGATCATCTCAGCAAGTAATATTTTCAAATAAATAAATGCAAACCCCTCAGGGTAAACTAAAATGGATGTGAAGGTGAAGAGAAAAGTCAGTTTGTGGCTAGATATGAAAAATACAGGTCATGTGACTGATGGGAATAAAGTAGGAGAGAGGATGCTAACACCAAAAGAGAGCACTTCGGTCAGCTTTGTCACCACCGTGACTAAAAGATCTGATAAGAATGATTGTAGAGGAGGAAGAGTTTATTATACAGCTCATGGCTTATAGAGATCTTAGTCCATAGAAGTCTATCTCCATTCCTCGGGGCTCGAGGTGAAGCAGAACATCATGGTGGAAGAGTGTGGCAGAGGGAAGCAGCTCACATGGTGACCAAAAAGCAGAGAGAGACTCAACTGACCAGATACAAATATATACCTTCAAGCCACATTCTAGTTCCCACCTCCTTCAGCCACACCCAACCATTTCAGTTACAACTCAGTTAATCCCTATCAGGAGGTTAATTCACTGATTAGGTTAAGGCTATAACCCAATCATTTGTCCTCTGAACTTTCTTGCATTGTCTCACACATGAGCTTTTGGGGGACACCTCACATCCAAACCATAATAGAGAAGGAAAAATTGATGCAACTTCTGGTTGTTAATGTGAGAGGGGAAGGATTCAGGTGAGACTTGCTTTAGCTCAAAGAAGGAAATAATGAGTTATAAACGTATGTTCAGGTACATTTCTTTAAAGAGATGATCAGAAACTTAGAGTGCATTTTTCTATATGAATTTAGAGATAGGATTCGAAGAGTGTTATGGTTTAGATATGAAGTGTCTCCCAAAAGCTCATGCGGCAATGCAAGAATGTTCAGAGGTAAAATATTAGATTATGAGAGCAGTAACCATTTGATGGATAATAATTCAAATGAATAACTGGGTGTTAACTGTAGGCAGGTGGTGTGTGGATGGAGGAAGTAAGTTACTGAGGTCATGCCCTTAAGAAGTATATTATCTCTGAATCCCTCCCCACTCTCTCTTTCTCTCTCTCCTTCTCCCTCTCCCTTTCCTTTCCTCCCCAGCTGCAATCAACTGAGCAGCTTTCTTTCACCACATCCTTATATCACAATGTTCTGCCTCACCTCAGTTCCACAGTACCAGAGTTGGCTGACCTTGGACTGTTATGGTTTGGATGTGAGGTGTCCCCCAAAACTCATGCGTGAGACAATGCAAGAAAGTTCAGAGGAGAAATGCTTGGGTTGTTAGAGTCTTAACCCAATCAGTGATTTAATACCCTGACAAGGATTAACTGAGTGGTAACTGAAATGGTAGGGTGTGGCTGGAGGAGGTGGGAGCTGGGGTGTGGCTTTGGGAATATATTTGTATCTGGTGAGTGGATTCTATCTCTGCTTTCTGATCAATATGTGAGCCACTTCCCTCTGCCACACTCTTCCATTATAATGTCCTGCCTTACCTGGAGCTCTAATGAATGGAACTGGCCTTCTATGAACTAAGACCTCTGAAAATGTGAGCCCTCAAATAAACCTTTCCTCCTCTATAATTGTTCTGGTTGAGTCTTTAAGGCACAGTGACTTAAAGCTAACTAAAACATGGACTTTCTGAAACCATTTGCAAAAATAAACTTTTCCTCCTCTAAGTTGCTCTCATCTTGTATTTTGGTCACATGATGAAAAGATAACTAATAGAAATTGGTACTGAAAAGTGGGGTTGTTGCTGTGCCTAACCTGACTATGCAATTCAGAAGACTTTGAAACTGATTTGCTCAAGGATTTTGGAAAGGTTTGGAGATGCATGATGGAGAAAACTTAAAATATTGTAAGGAGAGCTTAATGAGTGATTTGGGTGGAAGCTTGGAAGACCAGAATGTTGATAGGAATGCAGACAGTGAAGATTATGCTCATGAGGTTTCAGAGAGAATTGAAGACTCAGTTGAAAATTGGACTAGAAGGCATTACAACATTCTGGCAAAGAACTTGTCTACATTTTGTCCATGTCCTGAGACTTTTTGTGAGGCTTAATTTGAAAGTTGTGGACCAATGAACCTGGCAGAGGAAATTTCAAGTCATCCCAGCATTCAGGTGGTGGTATGGGTATTGCTAGTGACTTAGATTTACTGTGAAAATTGGGAGCAAAAATCAGAGAGAAAAGATTTGAAAACCTTGCAGTTTGGACAGAAAATAAGAGCATGTAAAACTTGTACTAAGGAAAATATGGTTATTGAAGAGATGACTACCACTAAAGAAAGCTAAGTACTTTGCACAGAGACATTAGGAATGATGCCTTGAAGATATCTCTGGAATCAGTTCTTCAGGAACACAGGATCCTGGGATGAGGAGATTACAGAAGCTTGCACTAAGATTGCAAAGGAAGGGAGGCAGGCAGAATGCAGCAGGACCAGAATTCCTGTGGGCAGTGAAGGAAATCAAAAGCTGCAGTGGAGACCCCCAGGAATAAGAGATGCCTGCTTTGTGGAATATCTGCTAAGAAAAGCTGCCAACTATAGATAGAGCCAGCCTAAAATAGAGGCCATGGGGCTGCAACAAACAAGGACATAGGGAGGGGCTTCTCAAGCCCTTTGGAGATTCTATCTTGCCACCATGTACTCCAGATGCCAGACATGGAACTATAGGACTTGTTTGCCCAGATGGGATTCAGACCAGGATAAGAATATTATGGTTTGGCTATGAGATGTTCCTCACAAAGCTCATGTGGCATTGCAGGAATATTCAGAGATGAACTGATTATATTATGAGAGCAGTAACCTAATCATTCTACTAATCCATTTAATGATTAATAACTTGAATGAATAACTGGGTGGTAACTTTAGGCATGTGAGGTATGTCAGGAGGAAGTAGACTACTAGGGACTGACTATGGAGGTTATATTTTTACCTAATTCCTTGAATTCGCCCTGTTTCCTGCCTGCCATGAGCTGAACAGCTTTCGTCCACCACACCCTTCTGCCACAATGTTCGGCCTCACTCTGGCCAAGAGCAATGAGTTGTACAACCACTAACTGACACTCTGAAACCATGAGCCCAAAATAAACTTTTCTACCTGTAAGTCATCCTTGTCAGGTATTTTGATCACTGCAACAAAAAGCTGACTAACATAAAGAATATGGTAAATATTTTAAGCATATTTCAGCTCCCCTGAGGGTCAGAAGGCTTTGCTGAGGGTTTTTCTGAGATCAGAGATAGTGCATTATGGTGACATCAGTTTGAATAGTTTTGTGATTTTCATCAAAAATCCTTAGTAAAAAAAAAAAAAAAACAAGTAAAAAAAAAAAAGTAAAAAAAGTAAACAAAGCCGAGCACAGTGGCACAAGCCTGTAATCTCAGCACTTAGGGAGGCTGACACAGGAGAATTGCGAGTTCAAATCCAGCCTCAGCAATGGCAAGGCACTAAGCAACTCAGTGAGACCTTGTCTCTACATAAAACACAAAAGGGCTGAGGATGTGGCTCAGGGGTCGAGTGCCTTTGAGTTCAATCTCCAGTACCAAAAAAAAAAAAATCCTTAGTAACATGGATGAAGAAGCAGAGATGTCAATTGATTGATTCAGTCCTCAGGGTTGGGATTAAGCCAAGAATAGTGGAAAAGTGAAGGGATAAGAAAGTGGTTGAACTGATAAGCTGTTAGACTAGGAAAAATGTAAATATTTAAAAGTGTTTATTAAATGGAAGAAAAATAAAGAATCACAGGATTGAAATTTGTATAAAATTGAAGAATAAATAGGGTTGCAAATGAGATTGAGAAACTTGGAAATTTGAGATTATCCTCAGAAAGAATGACATTGCAGTTCAGGGTTTCAGAGATAGATAGGTTCTGGGCAATGAGAGAATACAGGTAGTTCCCTGGTGTGTATGGGTATGTATTAGAGATGAAGGATATTGATGCCAAAGGAGTCAAATATCTGCAAGGATATTTGATAAGACATTAGGTTCCAACACTCACATTCACATGAGTCATGGCAGGACCAGAAGGATGGAGGAAATTATTGCTAGAGAAGACATTAGTAGAAGGATGAGCAAGGGATCAGAAATTTTCAAGATCTTTGGGAATGCCCATACAGAGAGAGAAGTTTACAAGTGTAATATAATCAAAAATGTAAGCATATTGATTCACCTGGCCTCAAAGATCAAGATGAATCTCATGTAAAGTTATTCATTACTAGCACATGCTGAGGTCCAGTTTTCTGTCAGAGGCCTAATGTTATCTTCCCAAGCTTCCAAATGAAATTTTTGTCAAAGTACGTGTTGTGATTCTTGCAAAATTCAATAACTGTTAGGAAAAAAATATGGGGGGAAAGGAAATCAGGTTTTAAAGGAAACCTGCTCTATGTCAAATACTTGTGCTGAGCACTTTACATAGAATATCTCATTTAAATCTCACAGCAATCTTTATTATTATCATCCCCACTTAAGAAACAGAAGTAAGGCAAAGCTATTGAAATTTAAGCAATTCACAAAGGTTGTATAGCTATTAAGTCATGGGTTTAGGCTTTGAAGCAATGTCTTTTTATTCCAAAGCCTAATACTTTCCCCATTGCACAATATGAAATTCATGCTAAATATGAGAAATTAAACCTTCCTTCCCGTGCACCCATGAGTGGGAGCCTTGATTTTCTTAATGCAACCTTATAGTCCTCTCATCTCAGCCAAAGCAAATGACTCAGGAATTGGTACATGATCCGGGGAGAACAATCAAGACTATTTGGATTCAACTCCAGGATTAAGCTTGTGTACTATTGGACACATCAGGAAAGACTGTAGCTCCAAAGTTGCTAGTACACATCATGGGAGCACAAAGGAAGAGCCTATTTTGACCCTGGATATAACACCAGCAAATGCAACTGAGAAATAGGATAGGGAAGAAAGAGAAGTCTTTGTCCATATTTTTTGAACCATGGATTAAGCCTTTCCTAAATTCTACTTATGTTTAGTTATGTGAGCCAATAATCTCCCTTTCCTGCTTAAGGTATTTTTTATCAGGGTTTTAATTCAATATCAAAATATGAAATTAAGGCATTTGCAAGTAACCAAGGCCTTAAGGAAATATGTGAAAAGCAAAACCTGCTTTGAGAACACCCCTACTTTCTTTTTAACATCTTATTCTTGGTTTCGCACTTATTCACTTTGATAATATTTAAAGATTTTCCAGATAATTGCCATGGTTTGAATCTAGTTTTTTCCCCTTCAAAACTCATGTTGAAATTTAATAATAATAATCATTGATATGAGATTTTAAGAAATGAGACAAGCTGGGACCTTGAAGGGTTGATTAGGACTCTGAGATTAATGAGTTAATGGGTTATCTCAAGAGTGGGTCTGCTATAAAAGCCAGTTCAGCTAGGTCTTCCAAGCATTCTCTGTCTCTGGCCATGTGATGCCTTATACAGTGTCAGGACTCTGCCAACAAAATACCATTACCAGATGTGGATCCTTGACCTAAGACCAGAACTATGAGCCAAAAATCTAATTATTTTCTTTATAACTTACACAGATTGTGGTATTATGTCATTAGCAATAGATAATGGACAAGACAGTAGTTCTATTCTTGTTTCAGAAATAGGGACATAAGCATAAAACCTTCTAGTCCTCTCATTTTTCTCTATAGCAGGGATCTCCTCCCTAGACATTCTTGAAATACTCATGAGTCAAACCAAGATGAGTTCAGGGATTTCTCCTTGGCCCTAAGCTGACTCCCCGGCAACAGATTCATATTTCTCCAACAATTTGAGTTTATCAAACAGACATAGAGGTGGCTTATTTATAATAATAATAAGAAGAAGAAGAAGAAGAAGAAGAAGAAAGCTAATACATGGAACAGGGTTCAAAAGTTAGTTTCACATGATGCAAAATGTACTAAGCATTTTTTTTGTTGTTAATCTTACATATTAAAAGGAGGTGGGAAAGGCAAGAGAAATGGAAATTTATTCAAAAGAATAATTTTTTAATCTTGGATGATATGTCTTTTAAAAATAGATAAGCTATAAAATGTTTTTAAATATTCTAAATATTTTATCACTATTGAAATTGTCTGTAAATATAGAAATGAACCTATCCAAAAGAGAAAAATCACAAGACTGGGTGAGTATTTTTCATGGATTGTTTTGTGTATGTGGTGTTAGGGATGGAACCCAGGGCTTTGTGCATGCTTGGCAAACGCTCTACCACTGATCTACATCCCCAACCCTGTTATGAATTCTTATATAACCTGTTAGGCAATCAGAACATGTGCTATGCCCACAGCTGTTTAGTTCATAGGTTAAAAGATACAGTTCTTCTCCCAAACTTCTTTAGAATATAATGAAGACTTGTGTCTAAACTTCATATAACTTTTAGCAATGAAAGATTTATGAAAACAAAAAGAAAATTACATAGTGGGTTAGGGTCTACTTGGCAGATAGGAGGTGGAGATGATATGATTTTAAGAGGAACTAAAGCTACTATTTGAAGGAGGGGGTACAATATGACAAACAGAAGATATTTGAACCGTCTGTTACCTTGAGGGGCAGGTCCAGCAGTCTTAGAAGTAAAGGCAGAACTGGGGCTTGTTCCCCAGTCTCATGCTTAGAGCTCATCCTACCATCCAACTTCTACCGCTCCCACATTGAGCATCCTTTCCTAATGCCCAGGAGGCCACCTGCAACTCCACTCTGGTCTGTGGGGAACGTGGAAGAGGCATCCTACAGGTGAAAACTTGGCAATAGCCCCAAGAGACACTTCGTAATATAAATATTTATGCATCTAATAAAGACAGTGATGTAATGATTTGGATGAGGTACCTGGAGGGAATATCAGGACCAGCCTTCAAAAAGTAGGGTTCCCCAGAGGCTCACAATGAAACAGAGATATGTTCAGACTCTGCTGACAACAGGCTATATAAAATGAACCAACTGAGGATGGGGAACTGTCTATTTTTATCATCCATATCATTTATGGTTGACAATGATATGGTGTGAGAGTTTCATCACAGAATTCAGATGAATCATTTCCCCTAGACACAATTCTAAAACAAACATTCTCATACACATTTGTACCAAACAGAAATTTCATTAGCTGTTTATCCTCAGGTGTGTGCTTTGGACAAATATTCCTTATAGACTTGGATCTGAAGCCAGAAACCTGAATTCTGGTCCCTGCTTCACCTCTCACTGGCTTATAAAAGAGCTGTGTGTGATTCTGTCCTCAGGCAGCAAGAGCATATGTTCCTCTCCAAAGAGCATTAGTAGATCTAGAAAAAAGGAACGTTTCTCTATCATTATATAGAGAAAAGGAAAAAAGTTTCTCTCTTATTATACATATCTTCATACACTTAAATATTTATAAATTGCACACACACACACACAACAACAAAAAAGCAAAACAGACATAAATCTCACAAAGCGTTATTAAAACTGTGGCAATGCACTTCCATTTTATTGCCTAGAAGATGTGTTATGGGTTATGAATGCTAATGGAAATTTGTTTAAATTCACAATGAAAATATTTTTTAAGCTTGATTTTTTCTTTGCTTTAAGATGGATTCTATGCTGATTGAGATGCCTATTACCCTAGAAGACTAGACAAAAAATATGTATATATTTACTAAATCATTTCACCTTTTATTTAAAATGTCTATTACTACCTTCACAAAATGCTTTCAAAACATGTTGTGAGCTTTTCAAATACTTGTGTTTTACAGGTAAAATTGCCTCTAGACAGTACTAGACACAGGCTAGCCCAGCTCCTACGCCAATGCCATTATCAAAATCTGCAGGGAAAAACACAAACTCAAATGGCAGCCTAGACTTTGTCTATAGCAAATAGTCTTGCTGCCACAGATAAATTCTCAGCATTGATTTGATGTGTCACTTTTCAAAATAAATTAAAAATAAATATTATCAAGGTATCTTATCCTCTGATCTCCATGTCACATTTATTTTCTGGATTTTGTTATGACTAACATACCTACAACTCAGAAAGATAACAGGAGAGAGATGGATAGGAATTAAATATATTTCTAGATAGACATATGTATGCGTAGACAAAGAAAGAATAGATGGCAAAATAATAATCATTGGATTACCACTAATTGTTTGTGATCAATTTGTTTTCTACCTTTGCTTCTTCTGATTTGACATATTTGAAGTAAACACACAATCTAGTAAATAGCATTAAAATGTCCGAAGTGCTTCATCTTTTCCTTTCTTTCTCATTCCTTCCTGAATAACTCATTCTGAAATTATGAGGTAAGACAGACGAAAACAGGTTGGTAGAGATGAGATGGGTCACAGAGCCTCAAACCAGAGTATCAAAGCCCCCTGGTGTGAGGAGGGCATCCACATAGGAGCAAAGCCTGGCTTGAAGCACCAACATCTAAGCAAAGTTGTCCATGAGGTGTGTTAGAACAAATCAGAGTCCAAGGAGGTGAGTACAGCACATCTGCATTCGACAGCCTGATATTTGGAGCCAAGAGACCAAGTAGGGAAAAGAAGATGTCCACACTAGGGAGCCAGACCTGTGCACGTGAGGAGACCAAGCCAGGTTAGGAGGACATCCACACAAAGAGGCAACCTGACATGCAGTGTCTGAATCCAAGCAGAGGGAAAAGGCATACACAAATGGATAAAAATTGACACCGTATATCAAAGCCTGACAGGTGAGGCAAATACCATGGAGGAAGGTGGACATGGAAAGGAGGGTTAGAAGCATAAAACTGGGTGACAGAAACTAAGTGAGGTCA
This sequence comes from Xerus rutilus, assembly GCA_028644305.1. NCBI lineage: Eukaryota > Metazoa > Chordata > Mammalia > Rodentia > Sciuridae > Xerus > Xerus rutilus. Next base: position 38,261,526 of record CM053410.1, read on the forward strand.
AGAGGACTAAACACAGGTTGTTTTATTTGTTCCCATAATTCACAAAATGTCTCCCCAATGCTAAGTTTTCAGCATCTCAGTTATATCTCCCAAAGATAAGAAAAGGAGGCATGCATGCATGTCATTATGACAGTGAAAAGAAAAAGAAGAAAATCTATCACAAAAGTCACTTGACATAAAATATTTTTAAGTTCATTTGAAAAAAATTCTGTCACTTTTCATCTGGTTTTTTGATCAGTCTCTTCTGCTTTCCCTAAAGCTTGAAGTGAAGACTCTTCAGCTGCATCTACTTGGTCAGGCCTGTGAGCTTAGATGTATTACTCTTGGCATTCACACTTGGGCAGAATAAAGGCAATTATGATGCCTGATTCAACTCACAGAGCTCTAATAAAGAAGAAGGGCCTTGGAAATTGGTAAACAATCAGCTGACACAAGACAAACATACTGCCCCATCATGATTTTCAGGTACACAATAGATACTGATAATTGGGAAAATATGCTTTCCTACTAGGAACTAATGCCACAGAATCTTTTTCAACACAGGGCAGCAATTTTCCATGACCAATTAATAGAAGTTGGTACAAAAGGTAAAATTTATTTGCCAACCTTGACATAAAAATAATTGAAGATCTTGTTTGACATGATCAGTTTCCTTAATTGAGGCAAATAAACTATAGCAAGAGATCAAAATTTGCTCCAATATTTGTGGGGAAGGGCAAGATTGGGACTGACAATTGTGGAAACATTTTTAAAATCTAGAATTTGTAAGATGCAATTCTTGTCAAATTAAACATTAGCTTTACCCAGCCCAAGGAACTCTTTAAGTGCCTACTTAGCTTACATGGAAGGGATATAGTAATCAAAGGAATCATAATCATCTGAAAGTTTCACATCCTTCAAGAGCAAAGCCCACATCACTTTCCCAGAGGCACATTGGTCTTTTCTAAAATTAACAATTCAATAGCCATGCAATGTCCAAAGAATCAGCTCCTTCTAAGCACAACCATTTGTTTCAAAGCCATTGAGAGGCAAAAATGAATGCAGGATGTTGGGAGAAAGAAAAGGTATAAAATTACACGATGGTTCTCATTGTGAAATGCAAGAGAATGTATGTTAATAACATTAAAGCTTTGAGTGATTGTGGTAATAGCTAACATTTATGGAGAACTTCTAATGGACTGGGCACTTTAGAAGCATCATGTCATTTAATACAAATCAACCCTTTGAGGTAGGTAGTTTTAGCTCCGTTTTACAAATAATGCACTTCAGCTTACGGGGATAAGTAATTGTTCAAGGTCACAAGAGCTGGAATTCAAACTCAGGCTTCTCTGGCTTGACGTCTGAATCCTTAACCTTTTGTAAAATTGCTCTTCTACCCCGTGCAAAAATGAAGTAAAGAGAAGGGATTTTTCAGAGAAAGCAATTGCAAATGCCATTTGGCATATTAAACCTCAATTGCTCACAAAACTGGACATTTCCCTGGCAGTCTTTTTACCTCCTATTGGAAATTAAATATTAATTCATGTGAGACTGTCATTTGGTCAAAAGAGAATGATAGACATTGTCTCTAAGAAGGAAAATGTTTTCATGGGGGCATGGGAAGGGTTTGTAGCTAACTGTCATTTAAGAGGTAGGGGAAGAAATGAAGCAAGGTTTAGGAACCACAGCAATCCTCTTTTTTATTTTATTTTATTTTTAATTTATTTATTCTACTTAGGTATACATGATAGCAAAATGCATTTTGATACATTGTACACAAATGGAACAACTTTTCATTTCTCTTGTTGTACATGATGTAGAATCACAACATACATGCAGTCATACATGAAGCTAGGGCTACAATGTCCTTCTTATTCCACCATCTTTCCTGCCCCCATGCCCCCTCCCCCTCCCTCCCCTTTGACCAAAGTTCTTCCATTCTTCCTGTATCCCCTCCCCCATTATGGATCAGCATCCACTTATCAGAGAGAACATTTGGCCTTTGGTTTTTTGGGATTGGCTTACTTCGCTTAGCAATCCTCTTTTGACTTAGCTGGGTAGAGGCAGCCCTGTAACCAGAGCTATGAGACAAGTCGTCAGCAGCACCAGGTCTTCAACTAGCTTGTATCTAGACACAGGAATCAAACAGAGGGGGCAAAAGAAGAACAAAACTACATGTCAAGAAGAACAAAGGAATAAATATCACTCTAAACATGATGTAACTTGCAATAGATATATAAACCAAAGGTATGCTCAGTTACATTGGGTTATCCAGTTATTCCAAAAATAAGGAGGTTTAAATTGGATTATGTTTAAATTGGATTTTCATCTTAAATTATGAGAGCAGAAAAATATAAGTATAGGGAAAAGGAATGAGCACAAGCATGAATAAGGCAGCCATTAGGGGCAAACATGGTTTGCTGTCCAAGAAGAAGGATTCCAGAGGGGGACCTGAGAGGTAACAATGGAAAATAACGAGAAGGGAAGTGTTACAGCATGAGTATAACCACATGTTAAAGAAGAGTTGGTACATTACAACTTTAATTTTCCTAATCATTCAATGTTGTAAGATAAGAAACGTTGTTAACCCAATGAACAATTGAGAATATTAAAGCACAGAGAGCTGAACTAGCTTGCAGAGATCACACAAGTGGTACATGAAGGTGAAGTCACATGTTGGTAGTAAGATTCCAGAATACCCTGGTCTTAACTACTATGCTTTGTGGCCTTCCTGGTTTATTACATATCAAAAATAGGCAGGACACAATTATTTGATATGGAGGGTTACATATCCACATAGTATATCATGAAAATTTTTGTTATTTATAACCATCCATCAAATGCAGAGAGTATGCCTTAAAAGCTGAAAAATTCATATTTTGAATTCTTACCCCTAATAACTCAGAATATAACTGTTATTGGAGAGAGTCTTTAAAAAGATTATTAAGTTTTAAAATGAGTTTTAATCCAATACAACTGGTGTCCTTATAAAAAGAGGAGACACATAGAGAAAATGCCATGTGGAAATATAAGGAGAGCCATCTGCAAGCCAACAAGCCTCAGGAGAAACCAACCCTGCCAACATCTTGATCTCAGACTTCTTGCCTTCAGAATTGTGAGAAAACACATTTCTGTTGTTTAAGCCTCTCAGTCTGTGATGCTTTATTGTGACAGCCCTAGCAAAGTAAAACCATCTACACTAATATCTGATATTTTTAACTGATCACACAAGAGTCTCTGAAAAAGGTAAATGAATATGAAATGAATATTACTCAGAGATATTCAGGTTGATAATTACAAGAAGACTACTGTTTTATTTATGAACTTCTGTAAGCTAGCCCAGAGACAGAAGATGAACTGAATTCAACTGTTATAACAATGTTACATTATTTAGGAAATGAAAAAAGTAGTAACTGAAAGTTTATGAAATTAAGTCACAGAGACATATTATAATCTATAGTTATTACTAAAATGATAGCACAAAAGGCATGCTTTAAAAGCCAATAAATAAACCAAATAAAATTACCAAAGGAAAAAAACCTTCTTATTACTAAGAGAAAAGAAAAAGAAAACAACAAAGGAGAAAAGAACAAATGGGATAAATGCACCAGACATTCTAATTTAAAAACAAAAAAATTTGGGCTGAGCAAAACACACACACACACACACAGAGAGAGAGAAAGTTTAAAAGATATCTTTTAATTAATTGAAAAATAAGGATAACCTTCAACTAAAAGAATTAAAAATTAAACCATTAAAAAGTAGCCCAAAGACAGCTAGTGTGACTATACTAATAACAAAAGTATACTTCAAGTCAATAAGTACTAAAGGAAAGAGGGATGTGTGATAGTGATAAAAGGATCATGATATGAACCTATAATCCTAAAATTGTATGCACATAATAATATAGATTCAAATATATGAAGTTAAAATTGACAAAAAGTAGAAAGAGGCAAATTCAAAATGACAGGTATAAATGCAAATATACCTTTCTCAAAAACATACACACATGCATGTGAACACAAAACAGACAAAATACAGTAAGGATACAGGAGATTTCAACAAGAAAAATAATCAAATTGACCAAACTTATAAAATGCTATATTCAACAATAGCAGAACACATATCCTTTTCAAGTGCATGAGGAATATACAACAAAATACAAAGTATGGATTAGAAATCCATAAAGGAAGTCTCAACAAATTTCAAAGGATAAATATCATACAGAGTATCTTTTATGACCAAAATGAAATTAAACTAAAAATCAATAGAAAGATAACTTTAAAAAATCCTGAAATATTTAGAAATAAAACAACACTATTAAAAATAACCCATGGAGGGGCTGGGATTGTAGCTCAGCGGTAGAGCCTTTGCCTCGCATGCGTGAGGCCCTGGGTTCGATCCTCAGCACCACATACAAAGCAATAAAATAAAGACATTATGTCCATCTACAGCTAAAAAAAATTAAAAAAATAAAAAAATAACCCATGGAGCCTGGCGCTGTGGCACACACTTGTAATCCCAGCACTTTGGGAGGCTGAGACAGAATCGCAAGTTCAAAGCCAGCCTCAGCAACGGCGAGGCGCTAAGCAACTCAGTGAGATGTTGTCTCTAAATAAAACACAAAATAGGGCTGGGGATGTGGTTCAGTGGTCAAGTACCCCTGAGTTCAATCCCTGGTACCAAAAATAAATAAATAAATAAATAAATAGTCCACGGATCAAGAACATATCAAAAAGGAAATTAGTAAATGTTCTGAAACAAGTGATAATGAAAATTCAACATGTCAAAACTAGTAACAAAATAAATGGGAAAAATAGCTAAACAGACATTTCTCAAAAGAATAAATGCAAATGGCCAATAAGTACATGAAAAAAAATGTTTAACATTCCTGGCAATAAGGAAAATACAAATTGAAACTACATTGAGATTTTATCCCACTGCAATTAAAATGGCAATCATCAAGAACACAAATAATAAATGCTGGTGAGGATGTGGGGGAAAGGTACACTTAGACATTGTTGGTAGGACTGCAAATTAGTACAACCACTTTGGAAAGGAATATAGAATTTTCTCAAAACACTAGGAATGGAGCCGGGCGTGGTGGCTCCCGCTTGTAATCACAGCACTTTGGGAGGCTGAGACAGGAGAATTGTGAGTTCAAAGGCAGCATCAGCAACGGCAAGGAGCTAAGCAACTCAGTGAGACCCTGTCTCTACATAAAACACAAAAAATAGGGCTGAGGATTGGGTCAGTGGTCGAGTACCCCTGAGTTCAAACCCTGGTACCAAAAAAAAAAAAAAAAACCTCTAGGAATGGAACCACCACGTATGATACAGCTATCCACTTCTTAGTATTTGTCCAATATACTATAGTGATACAGGCACACCTATGTGTACAGCAATGCAATTCACAATAGCCAAGTTTGGAACCAGCCCAGGTCCCCACAAACAAATGAATGGATAAAGAAAATGATTTGGAGCTTTACTCAGCTATAAAGAAAATGAAATCATGGCTTTTTCTGGTAAGTGAGTGGGACTGGAGAACCATCATTATCATGTTAAATAAAATAAACTGATAAACTAGACTCAGAAAGTCAAGAGTTAAATGTTTCTTTCATATGTGGAAGTTAAAGCAAAATAAGGGCCAAAAGGTGGAAAAATCCCATGAGAAAAGAAGGGAGATCAGTGGACTAGAAGAAGGTATTCCAGGAAGATCAAGGAGGGATGGGAAAAGGAAGGAACTATGGAATGAAATTGACCAAATAATTCTGTGTACATATGTGAATATTCCACAATGAATTTCACCTTTATGTATATCTATAAAGCACCAGTTAAAAAAAACAATAAATAGATAGAAGGAAAACTAGTAGAGTAGGGAAAGGAAATCAGGGGGAGAAGGAGGAGAGAGAAAAGGAAGTATTAAAGAATTTAAATGGAGCAAATTATATTTCATGCATATAATTATGTCAAAATGAATGCCATTATTACATATAATAATGTACTAATGAAACATTTTACAAACCTAGTAACAAACAAGACAGTACCTAGAGGGAAATGAATAGATTTAAATCATATGTTTAAGATGAAGTAAGGTTTAAAATCAAAGATCTAACCTTTTATCCTTAGAGGCAAAAAGGAAAAATCAACAAACTAAGCCCAAAGAAAATACCATGACAAAAGTTACAAGAGCAAAAATGAATGAAGTAGAAAGTGCAATAAAGAATTTTTAGATAAATGGTAAGAATTATCATGGCTTCATGTCATGATTCTTTTATCACAATCACATAGCCCTCTTTCCTTTAGTACTTAGCAATAGTAAGTCATATAATTCTCTACAAACCTCACAGACATTAGAAAAAATAAAATCTTGGGAATAACTGATGCCAATAAATTTGCCCACCTACATGAAATGAACAAATTTTTTTTTTATTTTTCTCAAAAGTTGCATTTTAATACATGTTATCAAACATAACAGAAAAAAAACAAATTTTCAGAAGCTGTACACACTGTTCACTGAAAACATTTGTTGAAGCAAATAGGAAAAAAAATTGTTACAATCATAATTTTTCTAACTTTGCACAAAATTATAAGCAGATTACATTCTTCATATTGAACACCTTTATATGCACTTTCAATGAACAGTATATATATATATATATATATATATTTATATATATTTTTTTATCAACCATCTTTACTATACCCATTCCCCTTTCCTGCTCCCCTGAAATGAACAAATTTCTTAAAAACACAACTTAAATTAGCACACATCCCCAAAACTGAATTGTATGAACATCTGTTAAATAAATTTAATCTATTATTTAAAAACCTCCCCACAAAGAGAACTCCAGATTCAGATGACTTCAATGATGAGCTCTACCAAATTTTTAATGAAAAAATCATACTAACTGTACACAAACTCTTTTCAGAAAACAGAAAAAGCACTTCCCACTTCATTTTGAGACCAGTTACAGAAAATAAATATACGGTAATAAAAAACCCTGAGCAACAGTTAAAAAATTAAATCCATAAACACATAAAATGCATGATTGTCATTTCAAGCATAGGAGCTTAGTTTAACACTTGAAAGTCAATAAACATAATGAATTCTGTTAATTAAATAAACTTGAAAAATTATATGATCATATCAGCATGTGAAAAATAAGAATTTAACAAAATTTAAGATCCAGGCAAAATGAAAAAAAAATGGGGGAGAATGGAAAATAAAAAGATTTATTAATTCAATAACACAGTAAAATATTATGTTAGCTGTTCATTGCTATGACAAAATACTCAAGAATAATAAATTTGTAAGGAAGAAAGATTTATTTCGGCTTATGGTGTCAGGGATTTCAGTCCATGATCACTTGGCCCATTGCTTTGGGCCTGTAGTGAGGCAAAACATCATGACAGGGAGCCTGTGGTAGAACAGAGCTACTCACTCATGGCAGCTGGGAAGCAAAGAGACAGAGAGGAGGAGGTTAGAGCCCAATATCCTCCTAAGGGCACTACCTTTTCAGTAGATTCCATCACCTCTCAATGGTGCCAAATAGTCAATCAAGATTTTATAAAACATGGCCTTTGGGTTCAAACTATAATAAATATTATACACATTTTCCCCATAGTCAGGAATAAGATGACCTCTATTCAACTTTCCTCATTATTATTCCAAGATAGTGCAATAAAAAAAAATCAAAAGGATAAAATTGAAAGTATAGTGGATTGAATACTAACCATTCAAACATATTGAGTTCTAAACTCCGGAACTTGAAAGTGTTATCTTATTTGGAAAAAGGATATTTGAAGATGAAATGGGTCTTGAAATGCTGAGATTATCCTGGTTATCTGAATGGTCCCCAAAATGCCATCACAGAGGTAAAGATAAGGATAACACTGACACACCTAGGAGGAGATGAGAAACCAGGTGGAGATTACAGCGATGAGGCTGTGTGCCAATGAATGCCACAGCCATCAGAAAACAGAAAACAAACAAATAAACAACAACAAAAAACTCCAAGTCAGAAATAACAAGTTCTTCCCTGAGCTTCTAGAGGGAGCATGACCCTGCCAACATCTTGATTTCAAACTTGTAATCTACAATTGTGAGAAAATGAACTTCTGTTGTTTTAAGTCACCTAATTTTTGGTAATTTGTCACAGCAACTATAGGGAACTAATAAGAGAAAGCAACAGGTTAAACTATTTTTATTTGCAAATGGCATAATTTTATATGTAAACATCCAAAAATTCTACAAAAAAACTTATTTGATTTAATAAGTGAATTTAGCAAGGATATTGGATGTAAAGTTAATATGCAGAAGTCAGTTGGATTTTTATATATTTTACACACTAAAAAATATAGAGAACTGAATTTTAAAATAATATTATTTATTCTAGCATCAAGAATGGCCAGATTTCTAGAAATAAATCTAATAATATATGCAGAACGTTTCTACAATGAAAAGTAAAAATTATTGCTAAGAGAAATTAATATGGAGAGACATACCATGTTTATAAATTGGATGGCTCAATATTATTAAGATTTACATCTCCTCAAAATTGATCTATAAATTTAATGAAACCTCAATCACAATTCTAGTAGTTATATTTTTTATGAAAACTGAGAACCTGATTTTAAAATTCACATGACCATGCAAAGAAACCAGAATAGCCAAGACAATTTGGAAAATAGAGATCAAAGCTGAGGGCTTAAATTGCCAGATTTCAAGGTTTACTAAAAAACCATAGCAAATACAATATTATATTGCCTCGAAATATAAAAATGAATAATTGAACAGGATAAGAAAGACCAGAAATACAGAAATATACACATGGTCCTACAGTTACCTGATTTAGGCACCACTTTCAGTTCAGATAAGGAAAAGGATAGTCAATGAAAAAATAAATGATGCCAGAGCAACTGGATGTCTATCTGGAAAAATTAATCATAACCCTAACCCACTACATACAATAAAAGATAAATTGAGATGTGAAAACTAAATGAACAAAACTCCTAGAAGAAAATATAGGAGAATATATTCATAATCTCGGAGATAAGCAAAGTTTTGTTTTAAATTTTGAGACAGATTCTTCTTGCAAAGTTGCCCAGACTGTCCTCAAAATTGCGATCCTCCTGCCTCAACCTCCCAAATAGCTGTTATAGGCATGTGCCACAGCACCAAGCTTTAGCAAAAAAAAAGAAAATTAAGACCCCAAACCCCTAACCATCAAAGGAAACTTTTGCTAAATAGAACATTAATCTTAAAAAAGTATGTCTACAGTGACACATGCATACTCATGTTTATGGCAGCACAATCCACAATAGCCTAACTATGGAATTGGCTTAGGTGTGCATCAAAGGATGAATGAATAAAGAAAATGTGAAATATAGATAGATAGATAGATAGATAGATAGATAGATAGATATAGATATAATGAAGTTTTATTCAACCATAAATAAAAATGAAATTATGTCATTTTCAGGAAAATGGATTGAATTAGAGACCATCATGTTAAGCAAAATGAGTCAAACTTAGAAGCTCAAGGTCATGTTTTCTCTCATATACAGAAGCTGGAGAGGAAAAAGGGAAAAGTGGAGACGGATCTCATGAAAATCAAAGGGAGATGAGAAGAAGAATGGGACTGAAAGGTGGGAGGAGGGGAGGGGGGAGTGCTGGGGAGTGATATTGGCTAAATTATATTGCTATATTGTGTACAAATATATAACAAATCCCATCATTATGTGCAACTACAATGGACCAATAAAACATGTGGGAAAAAATGATATATATTTATACATTTAAAACTTTATTAAGAAAGTAAATATTTATACATTTAAAACTTTATTAAGAAAGTAAAAAGTAAAGCAAGAGTCTGGAAAATGTGTGCTTATAAAAATCCTTTTATCATGTACACATGTATATTGATCTATAAATTTAATGAAATACCAATCTTTTATTATCTTATATTTTATATACCATTATATTATATATCCTCAGATGTTATATATTCTTATATTCTGTATGTACACACACATACACAGAAAACCCAATTTTTAAAAATAGGCAAAAGACATGAATAGGCACTTTACATACAAAAAAAGCATATCCAAATAATAGGCATCAAAAAACTGCTCAAATCAGTCCTCACTGGGTAAAAGGAAATCAAAATCACAATGGCATATTACTGCTTCTCTATCAGAATTGCTGACATTAAAGAAAAAAACAGAAAACATCAAAGTTGAAGAAAATGTGAAACTGACACTTTTAAATATTTCTGCTGTCAATCAAAATGGTTTCACAATTTTAGGAAAATTCTTTGCATTATCTACATATGACTGATCAGTGAAATTCCTAGATATATGGCTGAGAAGAGTGTATATGTTTATTGAAAAAGTGTATATGTTTATCTAATTAACTTATTAAAATAAAAAATTTGAAACAATTCAACTGTCCATCAACAGAAAGGAAAAATAATTTGTGGTACATTCTCCAATGGGATGTTGCACTACAAATTAACCAAACAGATGAACCACTGCTGATTCTCACAGACACAACGATGAGCAAAAGCAGCCAGCCACACAAGACTACATGGAATCATTTCATTTACATCATAATCAAAAATAGTGAGGTCTGAGATCATAGCCCAGTGGTAGAGCACTTGCCTAGCAGGTTTGAGGCACTGGTTTTCATTCTCAGTACCACATATAAATAAATAAATTAAATAAAGGCCCATTGGCAACTAAAAAAAATTTTTTTAAAAATAGTGAAATTAATTGATAGTGATAGAAATCAGAAGAGTGCTCACATCTGGATGAGCAAAAATACCCTGGGAAGTGGCACAAAGGAATCTACAAAAAGTGCCCCACATGTGGATGGTGGTCATTTGGATGTAAAAATACGTGTAAAATGCATCAAATTGTGCACTTAAATTGTATATGTGCTTGTATTTTACACTCTTTATCGTATATTTTTAATGTATTGCTTTAAAAAGTTTTAAAATGCAGTCAATTGAATGTCTTCAGTGCTCTCAACCTCTAATTTTTCTCCCTTTATCCTTTCTTTATATTTACTTTCCTCCTTTGTAGGTACTTATAGCCTAAGGATTTTTTTTTAACCAAAACTGTCTAGGATTGGAATATTATTCAGTGATACAAAGAAATGAGCTGTCAAACCACAGAGATACATGGAGGAATCTCGAATGTATATTGTGATTTAAAAACATTGAAAAGTCAATCAGAAAAGGCTACATACTGTAGAACTCCAACAATTGGACATTTTGGAAAAAACAACAAACACTACAAAGATAGTACAAAGATCAGTGGTTGCCAGAGGTTCAGGAAAGAAAAGACGCAATAGATGGAGCTCAGGGGGGTTTTAGAAGATCGAAACTACTCTGCATGATGCCATAGTGACAGACATCATTTCACATTTGTTAAAGGACCCAGAAGGTACAACACAGAAGTGAACCTTAAATTGTGGACATTAGTTAATAATAATGTATTAACTAATATTGGTACATCAATGTAACTAAGGTACCACACTAATACAAATATAAATAATGTAAATAATTTTGGTGGGGAAGTGGGGTAATGGGAGAACTCTGTACTGTCCGATCAACCTTTTTGTAAACCTAAAATTGTTTTGAAAAATAAAAAGTCTATTAAATTTTTAACTGCCTACTAGAGTAAATGTTGATAGCAGGCGCTGGTAGGTATTAGGGGGGGCTATTTCCTTCCATGCAAGAGGACATTGAAATTACTCCGCATCTCTCACCACCCTGTGCCCCTCCCTAGTGGTTTTGGGAGATTTTGGAAAGCTCTTTCTCTTATCTTTTTGGAGTTCCTCCTCCATGAAGCCCTTCCAGGACAAGCCCCTGGAAGGAAGAACTTGTTAAAGGGTGGGAAAGCCTGTCTAGGTCTTGTGTTCAGGATTAGAAAGACACATTACCCAATATCACCTTTATCAGTTAAAAAAGATATTTTGGTTTCCCATTGACCTTATACTATTTAAACAAACAAAAAAATGTTTCCATCAAAGCAGAACTGAGGTTAGGAATAGAGCAACTCTTTCTTGAGGCTCTTTGAAATTCAGTGAGGATTTAAAATCCTCATAATCCTCTCATTGTTCCATTTGAATTTTAATTCATACTTCCAATTGTGAGATGAAAGGCTTAACTTCCATTGAAGTTATCTTATGATTTTGTTATAGGTGGTAGAGATGTCAGAGGAGCTATCTGTCCCTGTCTCATGCTTCGGGTTCACTCCAAAATAGACTCTCAGAAGATTTTTGTGCGAGAAATTTATTGGGCATATTCTCACTGGGCACATAATATCACCTAGTGGCAGGGTTGGTGGTATGTAGGAATCAGTTCAGGATGAGAGAGAGGAAAATGTTAAACTGTGATGCAGTTGCAAAAAAGATTTCAGCCCATCCACATGGAGGTCTGGAGATGATGTGACCCTTCAAAATTGTCCCAAATTGAGGTAAGGGAATTAGAGTTCATACTCCAACATCCTCCAGTCATTGGATGGGGCTGATCTTAGAAGGGCTGTGACCATGGACAGGTGGCTTTCTTCTGCTAAGGACAATTCCCTTGAAGGGATTCAGCTGAGAGCTGTAGCTGCTGATCAGCTTATCAGCTCAGTTCTGGAGAGGGAATGTGAACCGTGGACCAGAGTGCCCACTAGATTCCCTCCAGATTAGACTCGGACTACAAGCTATACTTAGAAGTCCCTAGAAATCTGTCAAGTTGTTCACAGGTAGATCAACACTTTAATATTAAAAAAAAACTACAAAATAAGTTTATTCCATATATATTTTACATTAAAAATATAAAAATTAAGACTAACAAATTTTTGTATTTCTAATGTATTCTTAAATGATCTTTCTATACTAAAAGATTAAGTAAATCAGATTATCTCGGTTTACATTCCATTACTAGATCCAGCATACTTTGGCTAATATATTTTAATGTCAGTGGTATATAATGTTTTCTGTTATTTATTTTATATTTTTTCTCATTATTGTTTGGATGCACTGCATTTCTAAATGATGAAAAGAGATTCAAACATGGTGTGCACTGATGCATAAAAGTAGTGATGAAAACAAAATCTAAATATGACAACTCAAAACACAATAAACATAAAGAGAAAAGAATTCCAGTACAATGAATGTTCTGAGACAAATGAGAATTTTGCAGTAGTTGATAATGAAACATACAAGTTGGAAGCAAAATAATGTATACACAAAGACTGCATTTTATTGGATATTTGCCTCGACTGCATCTGGTGTATTTTCTGTTATAATGCTATGTCAAGTATTGGTTAAAAAAAAAAGTACTACTGAAGAATTTTGCATCATTTGCAAAGACAGTTCCCTAACTTATAAACCAATGAATACGTCCTAGAACAACTTTAAAATAATGCTTTTTCATACAAAAATAATGAGTTCAGTCGCTAAAAGTAAAGAAGAAACAACAACAACAAAAAAAAACAAAAATCTTCACTCAAATTTGAGTTCCTTATAGCAAAAATAGGGCAAGCTATATGACTGCCAAACATCTTATAAAAGAGGAGCAGGGCTTATAAAATGATGTCAATAGGAACACAGAACAGGCACAGTTGCTACTGGCACAAATCCTTTCTGAAATGAAACTTCAAGAGAAGTGATGGACTTTAATGTAGAGGAATCATGAATACCACATGTGTGTGTGCAAGAAAATCATTTGCTTTGGATGAAAGATACCCATAATATACAGAGCATGAATCAGCCCTTGACAAAGGTGTACTCCATAGAGGACACTTTCATCTATTTATTAGCAAAACTCAACGTTATTCAAAGTAGTAAAAATTATTTATTGGTCTGGTTTTTAGATTGGAATATGTGTGTAGGTATCTTTACTAAGGGACCCTCAGTCCCCAACAAGGAAGAGTGAACTTCCTGAATAGAAGTTGTCCCTAAATCCAAGTTCCTATACTGCTTTATTAATAGGCAGCAGTTGATGATGAACAATGTGCCCCTTGATCTTCAGTCTGTGTTGAAGAAAATACAATTGTTAAAGTCCCTGATTTTCCTAAGTCTACATGTTTGAACATGCTGAACAAATAAATATTAAGAATAAGACAGAGCTAACTACCAAGAAAAAAATGCTCATGTGAGCTTCTGAAATGAGGGGATAAGTAGGAAAACATTTCTTTACACAATAGCAATTGCAAGTAAAGACTATTTCTGTGAGCCGGGCACGGTGGCTCACGCTTGTAATCCCAGCACTTAGGGAGGCTGAGACAGGAGAATCGCGAGTTCAAAGCCACCCTCAGCAATGGCGAAGCACTAAGCAACTCAGTGAGACCCTGTCTCTACATAAAACACAAAATAGGGCTGGGGATGTGGCTCAGGGGTCGAGTGCCCCTGAGTTCAATCCCCGGTACCAAAAAAAAAAAGACTAGTTCTGTGATGTCAAGTGACTTAATTGAAATTAGCTCAGCAACATATGTAGGGTCATAAATAACCTGTACCTGTCACATTAAAACTCAAGTATCATGATTTTAATCAGGATTCATAAATCCATCTAATGAATTAAATAACTCAATTGCTAAGAATTCAGCACTGCCACAAATTTGATATTTTCTTTCAGTCAGGGAGGAATAAGTTAGTCATGTACCATGAGAAAATGTAAAACCACAACTAAATATTTGAACAAAATGTTTTGTAATATCCAGTACGTGCAATCAATGAGTTAATCAGTAATCTACTTTCTGCTGTCTCCTACGTTCTACTTTTGAATCTTCAGCATTTCATTGTATCCAGATCTGAGCACTGACAGGGCCATCAGACGATTGCAACCATCCTAGATAATATACTGCTGTGAACTAGGCATTTGTAATTGAGTAGAAATGAAAAGTAAGAAAAGAAAAGCTGATTTATGGCTCAAGTTATCTGCCCTCCGCCTGGTGAAAGTTGAAAATATTGTCTCACTCATGGAATGAGATCATATTTCTTATATTATTATGTTTTTAAAATATTTTAAACACTGTAATTTAAATTTTTATTGTTCATTTTAACGAAATAAGCAAAATAAAACATTTCAAATTCCAATTTTATAACATATATATTCCAAATTTGTGATGGTTTTTTTAAAAATATATTTACCTGGGAGCTGGGCATGGTGACACACACCTATAATCCCAGCACTTTGGGAAGCTGAGACAGGAGAATTGCAAGTTCAAAGCCAGCCTCCGCAACAGCAAGGTGCTAAGCAACTCAGTGAGACCCTATCCCTAAATAAAACACAAAATAGGGCTGGGTATGTGGCTTAGTGGTTGAGTACCCATGAGTTCAATCCCCAGCATGTATGTATATACATACATATATATATTTACCTGAAGAAATGACCAGTATTTGCTTTTCATTGATTTGTGGTTATCAGATATTTGAGAGACACTGTCGAAGGTGATTCTGAAATTATGACATAAAGCCATTTTTCAAAAGATCAACCATGGCCAAGAATAAAAGCCAGAACAATATCTTTCCCTCCTTCATGAGTTCAGCTACATAAAGTCCCAAGGATACTGCTAGGCACAGAGTTAATGCTAAAAAGAAAATCAGTATCTTCTACCTTCTCTCACCACTGACACCAACTATTTATCTGATTTTATTATAGCTACAAATGAGATAATACAGAACATTCCTGAAATGCCCTGCCAAGCACAGAGATCTTTTCAAACATCAAACATGATTAAATTCCTCCTATTCAATATTCAAAAGCCAACACTTGCCTGTTAAACTGTCCTTCACAGTCTTCCCATTGCTCCTGGAATAGAGATCCAAAATCTTCACATGACAAAATGTTGGCTTTAAACATCCCCTCTTCTATCTGCACCAGCCATAGTCTTTTTCTTTGTTTTATTTTTCTCCAAAAAGCCTTGCTCCCTCATGCAACAGACATTTTTATACAGTATTTAGTATGCCTAGCAGGCTGTCACACCTATTACCCCTCCACCTGGCTTAATCCTCAGGATCATCAATTCCTGCAGAAAGCCTTCCTGATGGGATCATTTCCTTTGATATGTTATGATAGCCCATGTACATGTCCTTGGCATTTGTAGTTGTTGTGATTTTTTCTTTTATAAAATTTACATGATTCTTTGATTACTGTCTTTCCTCTTGCACTTCTATACCTTAATTCCAGGCTAAGCTCCATGGAATCAAGGAGTGCTGCTTTCTTTGGTCTCTCCTGCTCCTGCAAGCATGGGAATTGAATAAATGCTTGACTGAATCAACAGATGCAATTGAACTGGGTTTGGGATCCGGAGGAAAGTGGGATGCAACCAGATTTACTTGGGCTTTAGTGTATTGGAAGGCTCCGAGTATAGCAGGAAGGAATAAAGGGAGTACATTTAAGATGTTAATACTATCCTAAAAGTGAGAAATTGTGATGTTTGCTGGTAAGAGGGTGGCAGCAGTCAGAAGTGTATGGATTTGATAGCACTTTAGGTACAAAAAAAGTGACAGAACATGGTAATGGCTTGGCTATGACAGTGAGAGAGGATGATTCCAAGGCTTCTGAAGAATTTGATGGATGGAGTGTCAACATTTAGACACAAAACCCTGCAAGAGGTAAAGTGTTTCCTTGAGAAGAGGGCCTAGTGCAGGCTTCTTGAGTTTGTGGACTTATCAAAGTACTTGGAGAGGCAGGTTTAACACCATACAAGAGAGTTTTCAAGTCCCAGCATGAGGGACCTAAAAATTCCTTGTGCAGTAACTTACTGTTGTTTTTAAGCTCCCAAAGTTTTGCAAAACTGCCAAGAGTCTTAGAAAACAATGCAAATAAGCCTTCAGCTCAGGGTGCCAGCATTTATTGCCTTAACTACTTTTGCATGGAAATTGGTAATTAGAAATGTATTCATCTTGCACCAACTTATTTGAACTGCTGGCTGTTGTCAAGGTCTGTTTTCTCAACTCATTCCCCAATTTAAGACCAGGGATATTAAATGACTAAGAAGTTTCTGATCCTCCTATTCCCTTGATATTATGGTACTAATAATAATACCTGCTTCTGACAAAAGTAAGCTAAGGTAACCTTATTTATAAAGTACTCCGAGCCCATTGTGACCCAACTCACCTTTTTCTAATAAGCTTTCAGGGCTTATTAGAAACCCATTTGGATTTCTCCTTGGTTCTCCCAGTCCATCATTTTAGAGATAGAGAAAAAAAAATGTTATATGGTACTTTGTTGTCAATACAAGAAGGAATTTATGAGACATGTACTCTATATCCTCACAAGCATTTGGAAATCAGGCTGACAACTTAGAGTGAAGCTAATAAACAAACAACAGTAATAACAACAAAAAACTCAATGAATGAGATAATCTGTTGGAAAAAATAATCACAGAGATGAGCTACTGGTGTGCAATTGATAAAGCCTGAGACTAATCCCAGAGATGGAATGTGGAATTAGTTTCCTAGGGCTGTCTTAGCAAAGTGCCACAA
Source organism: Xerus rutilus (assembly GCA_028644305.1). Classification (NCBI taxonomy): domain Eukaryota; kingdom Metazoa; phylum Chordata; class Mammalia; order Rodentia; family Sciuridae; genus Xerus; species Xerus rutilus. The sequence goes on from CM053410.1 coordinate 38,278,995, forward strand.
CTGGATGGTGGTTTCAACAGCTGAACTGTTTTCTCTCCTAGTTCTGGAGACCGAGGTATCAGCTGGGTTGGTTCTTTCTAAGGGCTGTGGGGGAGAATCTGTCCCAGGCCTCTCTCCCAGCTGCTGGGGTTTCTCTGGTACTCTTTGGTGTTCCTTGTCTATAGATGCATCATCCCCATCTCTGCTTGCATTTCTACCAGTGTTCTTGTCTTCATGTTTTTCTATGTCCAGATTTCACCCTTTTTATACAGACATGATTATGCTATATTAGAATGATCACCTTAACTTGATTATCTACCAAGAACCTATTTCCAAATAAGGTCACATTCATTGGGACACTACAGGTTATGTCTTTAGCATCTAGTGTGGAGGACACATTGCGACCCTAGCAGGGTAGTAAAGTTTAGGAAGCTAAAGGTTGTTTTGATTGTATCCACAGGGCCTTGTCTGGGAGAGGCTGTTGTGACTAAGGCAGGACTCTGCCTGGAGCTCTAGGGAAAGGCCAGGCAATCAGAAAGCACTCATCAAGGTGGAAAGGAAGTGCCTGGGTCAATGGGTTGCATAGAGAATTTTGTAACTTCGTAAATAGTAGAACCATTTTTCCCTGATGAAATCTTAAACAAAACCCCAATAGCTAACCAATAAAAGTAGAGCTATCCTAGTGGTACCTTGGGTGGAAAGTTTAGAATTCTATGCACCAAGCCTCCCTTTACTCATCTAGAGTATCCTGGCTCTCTGACAGGTGTATTTAATTACTATTTCTGGACATAGATTTTGTCTGTGGTCCCACAGACAAAACCTCTCATGGAAATTCCTCTGGCACAGCCAGCTCCCTTTCTCTGATTATAATTCCCTTGGGATCAATGGGACACTAGTCCAGGACCAAAATTCTCAGATGCTCAAGTTTCTTATAAAAAAATGCATCGTATCTACATATAACCTAAGCACACCCTAATGTATATTTTAAATTATCACTAGATTACTTGTAATATCTACAATATAAATGCAATGTGAATAGTTGTTATACTGTATTATTTTGGGGGAAATGACAAGAATAAAAGTCTGTACGTGTTTACAGACACAATTTTATTTTTAAATATTTTTGATCCAAGGCTGATTGAATCTGAAGTTTCACAGATAAGAAGGACTGACAATATATGCTCAAAAAGAAATCTAATTATTACATGCTTATCCATGTTAATGTCCCTGCAGAAAGATATCATCCTGATGATTCAAGTGTCCAGTCTATTCAACAATTATATTTCTAGTTATAAGACAAAATATTGGCATTCTGGTTTATGTATCAGTTTCACATGAGTTTGTTTATCTTGGTGTCAGTACCACCAGAGCCCTTATAACTCTTGATGCTATGTGCACACATGATATCAGGACCTGCAAAGCATGAAAACATGAGGCAATGGCAGCTCAGGAGGTCTGGCTTCAGTCGTCAGCCAGCCCCTAACACTACCTTGGTCTCACCGCTCCCTGCTAATTTCCTCCAATTACTAGAACATATATGAGTGAGCCCTCCCAGTATTGACTCCAGTGCCCTTTCATTCCAAACCTTTGTTGTTCTGAATGAGAGGTTCTCAAATTCAGCACTATTGACATTTTGAATAAGATACTTCTTTGTTTGGAGAGAGGATTACCTGTGCATTGTAGTATGTTTAGCAACATCCTGACTTTGAGTACCATCTCCCCATTTCTCCCTCCCTCCAGTCTCTGGCAACTGTAGTTCTACTCTATTTCTATGAGTCTGACCACTTTAAAATCCACATGTCAGTGAGATTATATAGCACTTGTCGTCTCCATGTTTCTGGCTTATTTCACTTAGCATAATGCCCTCCATGTCAATCCAAGTTATCGCCAATGGCAGAATTTCCGGTTTCTTTAAGACTTAATAATATCGCATTATGTGAATATAGCATGTTTTCTTTACCCTTTCATCTACTGATGGACATTTATGTTGTTTCCATATCTTGGTTATTGTAAATAGTTTTGCAACACAAATGCAAATCCAGATATTTCTTCAAGATTCTGATTTCAGTTCCTTTGGGCATATACCTATCAGTAGGGTTGCAGAACCATAAGGTTTAAAAATTTAAAAAAATTTTTCAAGGAACTTCCATACTATTTTCCATAAAGCCTGTACCAATTTACATCCCACTAATAGTTTACCAGGATTTCGTTTGCTTCACATCCTCACCAACACTTTTTTTTTTTTGGTACTGGAGATTGAACTTAGGGGCACTCGTCCACTGAGCCACATCCCCAGCCCTATTTTGTGTTTTATTTAGAGACAGGGTCTCACTGAGTTGCTTAGCGCCTCACTGTTGCTGAGGCTGGCTTTGAACTCGAGATTCTCCTGTCTCAGTACACCAACACTTTTAATAATAGCCATTCTAACAGGAGGTGATCTCGTGGTGCTGTTCATTTGTGTATTCCTGCTTATTAGTGATGTTGAGCATCTTTTCATGCACTTGTTCACCATTTGTGTATATTTAGGTCCTTTGTTCATTTTTTCATAGGGTTAATTTTTTTATGCTATTGAGTTGTAGAAGTTCTTTATATATTTTGTATATTAATACTTTCTCAGGAAACATTTTCAACAACTTTATTAATGTTGACTCTGTTATCTTTCTTAAAGTAATTGGCCTTACTGCATATTAAGAGTATTTGCAATCATTTATTGTGATCTTAACATGGTATAAAGGAATCTCATTATTTTTTACAATAAAAACCATGGTCAAAGACAAATGAGCTTTTCTGTACAATTTTAATAACATAGATTTACAAGGGCTAGCATCTGCACTTATATATGCTTGGGTATTTGGCAATCAAAGTAGGACTTTATATACCACAATACTGACTTTGTGCCAGTAGTAATGTGTATGAACTGTTTTGTCATAAATTCCCTGTTTGGGGCTACAAACAACTGGTATTCATTTTCCAGACTTCTAGAGCACATATAAGAAACACTAAAATCCTAGAGCCTGGTGTGGTGACTCAGTGCTCTCTTATCCCTCCATGCCGGTAGCACTTTGCTGCCACACACACATGAAGAAGGATCTGATCCTATATAGACCTGATACCAGTTCAGAGAGCTGGGTTCAAATACCACCCTTGAGTTGGTCAGCTGTGAGGGTCTTCATGACAGGACACTTTTTGATAATCAGGATGGAGAAGGCACAGAGAGGATGTTTAGGAACCAGAGTAATTATGAAATCTATCTTTTGTTTCTCTATCACATATCAGTAAGAAGGATGAGAGCATGCAGGAAAAGATTTCTCAGGAAACTAGGGCTTTTGAGCACATTATGATTTATGAACTTTATACATATACTCCTGATTTTTCTGGCTCAGCAATTTTCTAGGAGGAAAAAGAGCTGAAATGCCATAGTTCCATGCCCAAGAGGAATGAGGGTCTTTAAATCTGTGTCAATGATAGATATAAACTTTATAGTCCTCATATTATTAATAAAATAAACAAAATTTAATTTAGTTGAAATTAAAGAGGAATCATAAAACTCAAGTTTTGTTATTATTTCATGAAAACCCCAGAGCAAAAAATGAGGTTGACCCAAGATTACTTGAGAATGCATTAATGAGACAGTCATTCTTTTTTCTTGTACAAATTAAGGGAGAAAGAAGGTTGGAGAGTATCCAAAGTGAACTTGGAGTGCAAAAGCTAAAGATCATCCTAACAGAGAAGCTTGGTCCCATCACAACTCTCAAGTATGGAACTCTATACATGTTGAGGCATGAAACTATATTACATCAATCCAGCTTCAACCCACCAATTCATTCAGACAAAGTATTAAAAATAAAAAACAAATTGTTTTATTCCTTTTAGACAAAATAACTAAATCACTGAATTTTTCATATTAGACAGTGGCAGGTACATTATTCTATGCTTGGATCCTCTTCAGGTTTGCAGATGATCATGATGTCACCTAGTATACCTTTTTAGATACCCTTCAAAATTTTCCCCAATGACAAAGACTATTCTGACATCCATAACCTGACAGATTGTTTCCAGTTCCAAACTCAGGATACAATACATCCTGCTCTGAATCCCACTGTGTATTCAAATGGCCCATTCAGTGTATGTGCATCTCTCTTCTCCTCAAAATTTAATTAATCCAGATGCTCAGAGTATTTTGGCTAATTTAATGTTCTGATTAACTCTGGAGTAACCAGAGAATTTCTTTTCTTTTCTTTCTACCTGTGGTGTTAAAAATATAGCTAAACTATGTTGGTTTGCACTCTTCCTTAACTACCAAGACTTACAAAAGCTCTTGTTAAAAATGAACTTTCTTTCTAGTCTCTCAAAAAGATAAAGTTCCAGTTCAGGCTTCTTTGCTGAAGTCCTTTTTTTTTTTTTATTAGGAAAGCTGTCCAGCGCTGAAATCTTGAAAGCCATCACCTAAGATGTCATTTGGTTTTAAAATAAAAATTTAAAGTCACTCCCACGCTAGCATTATACCCTGGTCACTTTTTCTATTCTTGTCTCTTCTCGCTCTGTATAATTAATTATGTGGCCTGAAATAAAGTTTATGTGAAAAATGCAAGTTTTCCAGGTGCAATGGCTCATATCTATAAATCCCAACTACTCAGGAGACATAGGCAAGAAGACCACAAGTTTGAGGACAGCCTAGGAAACTTAGAAATTAAAAGGGCTTTGGATGTAACTGAGAGGAAAAATACCCCTGTGTTCCATCCCAAGGAAATGAATAGAAACAAGAGGACAAAAATCAAGTCAGACAAATTTGGTCTTTTAAGGTTTTTGCCTTTATATCCTGTTGATAACCTAGGCTTAGGTTTATCATTCCATGTGTAAGTGAAAGAGCAGAGGTTTCTGAAGTTGTTGTGGATGCAGATTATCCTAATCTAAGTGAAGAATAAATTGCTAGGGAGAAGATGATTCCTATGAAGGTAGGAGATTTTTTTTCTGTTTCAGCTACCCAAGAAACTTCCATGAGGTTAAATATCTTCTTCAGAATCCTCATGGAAGTTTCCTCACTTATAAAAAGATAGGGTTAGTGTTAGGGTTAGGGTTAGGGTTATGACTGTCTTTAGGGTTCTTTCTTTCTCTACATTTTTATGAACTCATGTACTTCTTCAGCAGCATTCTTTCAATAGGAGGCTACTGATTGCTGATTGAGACAAATTTCTGAGAATAATTTCAATCTTTTTAAAATCAGTATCTTAGCTGACACACAGAACACGTTATGAATATTTCTCTCTTAGAATCTTCAACTGGTGTCATGTTGTCAGTCAAACGTTATGGGGAGCAACTTCACAAATCCTAATGGTCAGAGAGAGAATTTTTTCTAGAAAGAAAATTTGGACCATTTTATCCTTCATGTGTGAAACATCCCATAAATTTTACTAAAGTATAATTGCATTTGAAAGAAGCCTATTTGGCAGATTCCACTGAACTAAAAATCTTAAACAATTTATATCCTAATTTACCATCTGAATTTGAAATAATCTATAGAAAAATGAAAGCTACATTTTTAAACTACTGATGAAAAAAGATCATTAGAAATTATTCTGAAATCAAGATATAATGTCACTATTTTTCAGTCTCACCTGCATCTTAAGAAAAATTATAGATCAAAAGAAAATAAACAATTATTATGTATTTTGTATATATAATTCAGCACTGATTTTTAATATACCTTGGGAAATAATTTTATGATTACTTTCATCTTTTATATTATCAGATGAATCTCACTTGGTGATTTGTTATTAGTTAACTACAATAACAACAGCACCAAAAATATGTCTACCATAGAGAGTGCAATGAGTAAAGAGTAGAAAGCCAAATTCTTTGCAATTATGATTTTCTGGTTGTTATTTTGAGTCTTTTTAGTTTTAATCCCCAAATTTAATAGTGCTTTGAGGTGTGGACATCTTCACAATATATGATGATTTCTTGATCAGAATTCAGCATCATGCTCTTCCTATATGTGTTAACACTTTTTGCAAAGAAGATTCTTAAAAATAAAATCTCTCTCCAATCCTAATCCACTCCTCACCATACACAGTTTATCAGTTTTGTATTCATCCCTCCATGTATGAGTTAAAATGAAGTTGAAATTAAGGAAAATATCACTGGATGATATGATTTCCAATCTCTCCACTAAGCAAAAAAAGAAAAAGAAAAAAGAAAGAAAAAGGAAAGAAAAAAATAGGACAAAATGTCTTTTAGGTGACTTTCATTTATATCCAACTTTATTCTCCAGAAAGTTTTCTTTCTTCTAAGGAAGAAAGTTAGATATAAATCCAACAGCATCTCATTTTGTTTTGCAACTTCCTTAATATCTTTTAAAATGAAAAAGCTCAAATCTCCTTTTTCCATTAATAGATATTTCTTCATTTAGATATCTGCCTGTTTTTTTCCTTCACCCTCAAATAAGGTCTTTTATATAAAAGTGGGTCATAGAAAACTGTTAATGTCAAGTCATTCAAGAGCCATTAATCCACCTTCCAGGGCTTCGGAAGCAATATATGACATTACAAGGAAGCAGTTTCAGGTGAAAAACACCAGCATTTCTAGTACACTTCCCTAAGGATATGTCTTTGTTAGAAGAAAATGGGTAATTTTAAGTATTGCATTTGTTTTCAAAGGTTTAAAAAATGCCAAAATTTTAAGCTCCAAAGATTAAATGAAAGCAAAAATTTTATTATAGTACAAGTTATCAGATTAACAATTTTGCAAACTACCCTTTAAAAAGTTATCAGACAAGCTGGGAATGGTAGTACACACCTGTCATCCCAGCAACTCAGGAGGCTGAGACAGGTAGATTGCAAGTTCAAGGCCAATCTCATAAGGTAGCAAGACCCTGTCTCAAATTCATATAAAAAAGGGCAGGGGATATAGCTCAGTGTAGAGGGTTTCTGAGTTAAATTCCCAGGAACATGGTGAATGTTGATCCACTCACACACACACACACACACACACACACACACACACACACACACACCAGACTCAGAACAGGGTAAGGAAATAATGTGTCCCTGAGCTTAGAATCAGAAAATTGAGGTTCAATTTCTGATCTTCCACCAACAAGCTGTGAGAGGTCACATACTGTACTGGATGCACTTCTCTGCTAAATGTGGAACATTGACTCAGGCTATTAAGATCCTATGTAACTCTATGCTACTTCTGTAATTCTCACCAAATCATTCAGTCCATACAGGATTTCTGAATTCTGATTTATACCAGATTCTATTCCAGGGCTGAGGAAGCAATAGATGGCAGGGTGCATTCTTGGCTACCCAAGAGCCCAGTGGGGTAGACCAGCCAGCAGGAGAAGCAATATGAGCATACTTTGAGATATGATTGTGCCTGCCAAGTATTGTTATCACATTCAGCTCCTATCACTTTCCTTGCCTTCTTCCCATGTACATATGCACCTCCACCCCCACACACATATAAACACACTCAAGAAGTTTCCCACCACTAAAAGACAGCTATTAATCCAAGTCAGTGGATCAACATCCACTATGTTGTTTTTCTGTTAATATGCATTAACTATACAAATTCATGGCTTTCTCTGTGACATTTTCATAATATCATGTATTGATCATGTGTACTGTCCCTTCTACTCTCTCTCATTCTTCCCTCCCTCTCTCCTTCCCACAGCCTCCTTTCTGTCCCTAATAGTCCCTTTCTACTTTTAAATTTCCATAATACTTGTCTTTTTTTTGTCTGAATCCTTTTGCTTATCATGATGACTTCCAATTTAATTCATTTTTCTGCAACTGACAAGATTTCATTCTTATTTATGGCTGAATAATACTACATTATGTGTATATATACCATATTTTCCTTATCCATTTGTCTTTTGATGGGCACCTAGGCTGATTACATGTCTTGGCTATTGTGAATAGTGCTGTAATAAACTTAAGCATGCAGTTGTTTCTTTTGTATACCTACTACATTCTCTTCAGACATACGGGAGGAGTGATATAGCTGAATCATATATTTCTATTTTTTAGTTTTTTAAGGAATCTCCACAATTTTCCATAGTGGCTATTCTAATTTACATTCCAACAAACAGTGGATAAGTGTTTATTTATTCCACATCCCTGCCACAATTTGTGGTTTTTTTTTATAATATCCATTCTAAATAGAGTGAGATGAAATCTCAATGTAGTTTTGATTTGCATTTCCCTGATGGCTAAAGCTGTCAAACATGTTTTCTCATATTTATTGGCATATTTATTTATTTCTCATATTTATTTATTTATTTGAAGCTCTCCTTTTGAGAAATGTCTATTCAGGTCATTTGCCCATTTTTTTTATTGGCTCACTTATTTTTTGTTGTTATTAAGTTTTTTGAGTTCTTTATATATGCTAGATATTAAACCTCTGCAAAGATTTTCTCCCATTTGTAGGTTGTCTCTTCATTCTGTTGGTTATCTTAACTTCACGTTATCCCATTTGTAACATTCACAATATTCTAACTTCACTTGACTAAAATATGCCTGTTTGAATGGCTGAATTCTTTGGTATAACTTGTTTGTTAGGTAAATGTATGAATAACTCAAAACTCTTCACAATAACTGCAGAAAAGAAAGTTATTTTAAAACTAACACCAGTTGTATGTGGAAAAAGTAAAGACATTTCAGTTGTGACCAAGTCTAGAAGAAGTTAACCACCTTGCACTAACATGCACACTCCATTAATTGTTCATACTGTCTGAAATTCAACGGTAAAATATTACTTTGGTTTAAAGTGTCAGTTCTTATCAAAAGGTAAATCTTCCTCATATAAGTTATGTGCTCTGCATTTTCCAGTTATTAAATGCTTGGTGCAAATTAACTTAACTATTGTTTTTAACAAACTAAGAGCAAAATGCAGCTGAAATTGTTCAAGCCCTTCCATTACAAGTGGGAGCTGTGGGTGTTGATGCTGTCAGAGGTTCTGGGAAGAGGCTGAACGTAGGACTGGGATAGGAAAATGGGTATAAATGGTGGAGCTAAGAAAGAAGCAAAGAGGCAAAGTCATAGCTAAAGACTTCAAACATTTTTTTCTCATATTTATTGGCTATTTGAAGCTCTCCTTTTGAGAAGTGTCTATTCAGGTCATTTGCCCATTTTTTATTGGCTCACTTATTTTTTTGTTATTAAAAAATAATAAGGCAAAATCATAGCTGAGACTCAAGAATTCAGCCTTAGCTGGGTACAGTGGTGCATGCCTGTAATCTCGGTGGCTCAGGGGGCCCAGGCAGGAGGATTGCACTTTCAAAGCCAGCCTCGGCAACTTAGCAAGGTGCTGAGCAACTTAGCGAAACTCTGTCTCAAAATAAAACATAAAAAAGGGGCTTTAGATGTGGCTTAGTGGTTAAGCACTTCTGGGTTCAATCCCTGGTGCCAAAAAGAAAAAAAAAAATTCAGCCTTAATGAAATAGCAATCTAGAAGGACAGAAACCATGAGACCAGACTAAGGACCAATAGTAAGAAACCTAACATAGGATAAGTGGGTTCAGAAAGAAAGGTGATTGTGATGTTCTAGAAATTTACTAAAATACTAGCATATAAAGTCATAGGAAACTTTATAGAAAGGTACAGAGAGGGTCAAATCCAGAAAGAAATACAGCATAGAAGAAGTAAAGTAACATTATGGGTGCCAGGAGAGGTTATCCCAAAGCGTATGAGAATGTCTTGAAGATGAATTAGAAAATCTTTTAATGGTGATTGAGCTCTTTTGAAGGACATGAAAGGGAGAAATATGTCAGCAAAGTCTTGCTTTTAGCTGTCAGCTGGTCTAGTGCCAAAATCATATTACCTCTCACTGACAGTGCAAGGGGCATACCAGCTGTTTTCTTTTGGTCTCATTTCTTTCCAGTGCTAGATCTCCACCTTCGATGCATATCCTCAGAAGAAACACTCAGGATGAGGACATGGACTTTAGAGATTACTAGAGGCCATGAATTTGTAAAATGGCATTTTTTTTGCCACTGGTTTATCCTCAAACATCTGAGAATCTGCTGTGCTGAGTCAAACCTCCACCAGTGTTGGACTCTAGCTTTCTTCTTCCAGATAGGCCCCTTTACACTAGTAGTGCATTCATGAGATGCAATTACTCCTGTTACCTTTACCTCTAAACAACGTGTTCCATGAGAGCAGGGATCATTCATTCTGACCTAGCTAGCCCCATGTCTATCAGAATCTGGTCCTTAATTCATATTTGTTGAGTAAATTTAATGAAAGGATGAACACCCAAGCTATTCTACAGATCAACTACCCAGATTTGGTCTACAATAACCACCCAAATCTATCCAAACAGGTCTTGTCCTGAAGCCACTTTGCCAAGATTAGATACAAGCTCAGGACAAAGGAATTTGCTTAATAAAAGCTCTTTGCAGTTAGAGACACTCATCCATTTGAGGTACCAGAGCTTTTCCTTGCTAGAGGATAATTACTTTCTGTTTTCCTGCCCTTCATAAGCACACAGCTTCTAGATTCACTTTCTGTTTACACTCTTTTCTATCTTAGGATGCAGCTTTTTAAGGGAAGAAAAGATAAGGGAAACAGATTTCTGAAAGGATTATGAGAAAACAGGTTTGCCTTGCACTTGAACTTCTCAGGTGGCAATAGACACTTCAGATTAAATTCTACTTGGAAATTTAAGCTCATTAGGGTTCCTTAAAGCCAAAGAGACTCTAAATAAGGTGATGAAAACTAAAGCTGGTAAAAATGAGTTATAGAGAAAAAGAATGCAAGCACTTTCTTTCTCTAGAGAATGTCTCTCAGAGAGAGACATGGTGTTTTCCAATATCATTTAGAAATATTTCAACAAAAATTTTAATTGATTTAAAGTTTTATGGTATACAGTTTTAAAAGCTCAACCACCTTGAGTAACTTACCATTCAGAATAATCTAATTCCCAGGAGTTGCAGATAGTGAGTGGGCCACTTAATTAAAATGCCCTTCTGCTTCCTTTCTTATCAATACCGACAATGGCGGCCACCAAAAGTGAGAACTGCAGAAGGGGAGCGGAGTGTTCCTTATATAAACAATCATGTAGCTCTAGTGAGTTTGAATAAGAATTCTCAGAGTTCTAGTTCTATGTTCACTGGGAAAGAGAGCAGGCAAGTTCCCAGACATTATAGGATAGGACAAAGTGTTAACTGCAATTTCACCTGAAATGCTATGGATAATCTATGAAAAAGTAATTTTTACAATGCTTCCATTTCCCCTCAATCCTGTGGAATACAGCATCTTCTCTTACCCTTACCAGGAAATCCAAAGAGTCATCCAGGTTGCCATATTGGAGTGGACATCTATAAAGGACAGTTGATAAATGGAGTGCTTACTCTGGCCTATCCATAGTGGTCATTTTCCCAGTTCTCAAGTGCATAGTCCTGTGAAGGATGGACATACTTTGCATATGGCAAAGTCCTCACATTGGTTCCTTGACCTGTGAAATAAGAGCTGTCACTAGGAAAAGCCAAAAAGAAGCCCCTGAAACTGCCTCTTCTTTTCTACCACCAAGATTGTATATAAAACCAATATTGAGTGGAAGAGCATATTCATGCCACTCTTAAAGACATAAAGCTGGCAGTGGTGGTAAACTTCATCATATCTCCCACTTATAATCTTACCACTTAAATAAACAGAAGAGTCTTGGTGGATGATTAGAATACCACAAACTTAATAACAGACCCAATTGTGGTATCTGGGTTGGAAGTGTTATCTAGAACAGATCAACACAGCTTCTTATATGGGATGTGGCTGCTGATCTTATAATACCACATCAGAAAGGAGGACCAGGATATGTTCACATTCACCCTGGATAAATAAAAATCTATATTCACAGTCCTATCCCAAGGCTGTTAACACTCCTTTCTTCATAATATTATCTGAACAAAACTTTACTGTCCACATATTCCATAAAGTAACACAGTGGCCCACTGTGTTGATGACAACATGTTAACTGGGCTGGGTAGGCAGGAAGTGGCAGGTCCTCTGGATGTCCTGACAAGACACATGCAATTTAGGGAGTGTAGGATAAACCCTATGAAGATTAAGGGACCTATTATGTTGGTTAAGTTTTAAGGGAATGCCAGGGATATTTTTTTCTCCATGATAAAATAAATCAAGTACAATATCTTGTACTTTTTACCACCAAGATAGAAGCACTGCCCTTGGTAAATCTCTTCAGATTTTGAGGCAACACATATCAAATTTGAAAATACTTCTCTCAATAACTGATTAGTAGATTCAGAAACCTGACAGTTTTGAATGGAGCCCAGAGCAAGAGAAAGCTGTGCAATGGGGCTGGCAGATCCCATGGTACTACTGGTAAAGACACTGGATTGGATATCTGGCAAGATCCCATAGGAGAGTTTCAGAAAAGACTCAGGATTTTAGAGAAAGACCATTTGAGAATAATCTTCTAGCAGACTACTGGGTCTGGATGAGACTGAGCCCATTTCAACCTTTTAGGCCTTTAAAGAGATGGTATGTTAGTGAGCTTTCTATCACTATAACAAAATACCTAATAATCAGCTTATACATAGAAAAGGTTTATTTTGGCTCACAGTTCCAGAGTTTTCAGTCCAAGATCAACAATGGAGTTGAGTGGAAGCAAGAGAGAGGCTTTGGGCTTCTGTTCATGGCAGAGGCATGTATAGGAGCAAATCTGCTCATATCACAAGCCAAAGTAGAAGAGAAAGGGGTAAAGATCCCACAATCCCCTTCAAGGACATGATACCAATAACCTCAAAACCTCCCACAAGGCCCCAACTTCTTCCTACCACTCCCCAATGGCACTACTCTAGGGACCAAATCTTTAACACAGGGACTTTAGAGGACATCCAAGATCCAAACTATAGCAGGTAGTAAGGATAAAATCAGGCTGTTAGGCCTTGACCTGACTGATATCCTTATAAGAAGGAGAGATTTGGACACACAGAAAGAGACCAGAGATATGTGCATACAGAGAAAGATCATGTAAAGGCACAGCAAGCAGGCAGTCATCTGCAAGTGCAGGAGACAGGTCTCAGAAGAACTAACCTGGCCTATGCCTTGATTTCCAGTCTTCAGACTACAAGAAAATAATTTTTTTGTTGTTTAAGGCACCCAGTCAGTGGTATTTTGTTATGGCAATCTTAGCAACTAATATACCTAAGAAACCTTCATGTGTAAAATTCTCCACTAAAACTGTGTCCAAAAGCCATCTTAGAATATTTGTGACAGGATGCAATGAGTTTATTGTTGATATGTAAATGATGGATATGACCATAAGAGGTGGACTGTGATAGACAGTGTCAGTGTTCAACCCAGGTCCCTTGGTCCCTTTTGCTGTCTTTGTGCATTCATCGTCCCTCCTCTTTCAGTGTGCTTTGCTTCCAACAACTCACACATTCAGCACACTGTCTTTGGATGCACACAAGCACAAAAAACTGAGAATTCTCCTCCCTTAGTTCCGCACATTGTCACTCAAAGGATGGATCCATAAGACAACATCGGACCCTATGACCATGGAACAGGCCAGGAAGACTCTAGGGCAGAAGTTCCTGTTCCTGACCCCCATGTGATCACAATCTGAACTGATGCAACCCCTGCCCCAAATATAGTAACTATTCAAAGAAGGAAAACACAAGTTAAATTTCCTTTGAAAACTATGTGCCTTAGGGGGGGAAAAAAACTCTTTCACCAGAGAAAATGGATATATCAATATACTCTGATAGCTGCCAAAGAGGATAACTAACCCAAAATATAGCTTTCTAGAGATTTAATTGTCAAAAACAATGAGGTATGTGGAGTACGCGCTAGTAAGTCTTTTGCTCAATAGATCTGAAAAAAGACAGAAGGGCAAACATGGGGACCCTTTTATGTCAGATTCAATGGTAGTTCTGCTTTGTTCCAGAAGCAACCTGGTAAAGGCAGTTTTGTTTTGAATCCTTCCTCTTCAGTGCCAAAAGCCTGTGGGCTCTCTGCGAACATTGATCTCACTCTGTGGAAGGTCTAATAGTTACCTTCAATTTGGTCACTTCTCTTTCCTCAAAATCTTTTCATTTCTTATCTCTAAAATAATTTCTTATCTCTTGGCTGTTTTCTATTTTGGAAGAAAGAGAAGGGAAGATGACTTATTTTTATTTATTGAAAGATTTATATACTGTGTGCTTCCAGAAGGGACTGAAGCCAGCTCACCATTTTAACACATAACATAAAGGCACAAAGGACATTAAAACACAGAATAGAAAGGAATCCATGAAAAGGGAAAGGACAAAGTTGGTGCTAATAAATGCCACAATGGAACACATGACTACACTTGGGCAATGATTATGGATCTAATTTTTTTAGCCACTAAAAGTGAAAAGAAAAACAAGTCTTTGTTGCCTGACTTTGGTTTTGTAACACCAAGAAGCTCATAAATTTCTCTTCAGAAATGTAATTATCCTAGAAACAACAGAGATACCACTGGAAAAAGTGCTTACATAACTCAAAGTACCTGAATCTGGAAAGGTCCAAATCATTTCTGGAGAGACAACTAAGTAGAATTGGAGAGATGATAGTAGCTGTAGCTACCTTCCCTTTACTGTCCTGAGACAGTCTGGTTTCTCAAAGACAGGGGAAGAGAAACCCAGACCTTCAATATGTGGCCACCTCAGGGGAGAAGGTACTGCTCACCAAAACCAAAAAAAGGAAAGAGTGGCAGAGACAGAGGAAAAACACTAAAACACAAGCTTAGATTTCCTATATATATATATATATATTTTTTTTTTTTTGGTACCGGGGATTGAACTCAGGGGCACTCGACCACTGAGCCACATCCCCAGAGTTATTTTGTGTTTTATGTAGAGACAAGGTCTCACTGAGTTGTTTAGTGCCTCGCCATTGCTGAGGCTGGCTTTGAACTCACGATTCTCCTGTCTCAGCCTCCCTAAGTGCTGGGATTACAAGCGTGAGCCACCGCGCCCGGCTAGATTTCCTATATTTTTCCAATTAATTTAGCAAAGTTTTTGACAATTGTGTCACTGAAACTCACCTTTCCATTCATTAACTTAGCATCAAAAGCAGTAAGTGCCTCTTGTAATGGTTGCCCCAAAGAGACATGTAAATCAGTGGAGCAGAATAGAAAACCCAGAAGTAAACATGTGCATCTACAGCCAATTGATTTTCTTTCTTTTTTTATTTGTTCTTTTTAGAGATACATGATAGTAGAATGTATTTTGACATATTATACATACATGGAGTATAACTTATTCTAATTAGGATTCCATTCTTGTGATTGTACATGATGTGGTGTTTACATTGGTTGTGTATTCATATATGAACATAGGAAAGTTGTGTTCAGTTCATTCTACTGTCTTTCATGTTCCCAACTTCTCTTCCTTCCCTTTATTCCCCTTTGTCTCATGCTATGAACTTCTATTCTCATCTCTCCACCCTTATTTTGTGTTAGCATCCACATATTAGAGAGAACATTCAGCCCTTGGTTTGGGGGGATTGGCTTATTTCACTTAGCATGATATTCTCCAGTTCCATCCATTTACTGGCAAATGCCATAATTTAATTCTTCTTTAAGGCTGAGTGTTAAGAACATGGATTGGAGCCAGACGTGGTAGTGCACACCTGTAGTCCCAGATATTTAGGAGACTGATGCAGGAGGATAACTTGAGTTCACCATTTAGAGATCATCCTGGGCAATATAATGAGACTTTGTCTCAGAAAAGAAAAAGAAAAAGAAAAGGAATATACATTGGATAAAGGAATAAAGGACAGTCTTTTCAATAAATGGTGATAAGAAAACTGGATAGTCACAGAAGAATGAAACTAGTTTCTCCCTTTTCTAAATGGATAAAACCTTAAATGTGGGACCCTAAACTATGAAAATACTAGGAAAAAAAAACAGGAACAATATTTCAGGCCTTAGGAATGGGCAAGTATATTTTGAATAAGACACCAAAAGCACAGGAAACAGAAGCAAAAATAGACAAATGGAATTATATTGAACTAAAATGATTCTGCATAGCAAAGAAAACAATCATCAAAGTGAAGAGACAATCTACAGTATAGGAGAAAATATCCACGAACTCTCTTTCTCACAAGTAGTTAATATTCAGAATATATAAGGAACTCCAAAAACTCAATAGTAAAGCAACAAATAACTTGATTGAAATAAATAGGCACTAGATCTAAATAGACATTTCTCAAGAAAGGACATACAAGTGGAAAATAAGTACATGAAAAAAGTGCACAACATCCCTAGTCATCAGGGAAACATAAAACCACAATGAGACATCATCTCATTTCAGAAAAAAAATTAATTTATTTATTTTTATCTTTTAAAATAGAAGAATGCATTTCAAGTCATAGTACACATATGAAACACAATTTTCCATTTCTCTGGTTGTAAGCAAGATAGAGTTATACCATTCGTGTCTTCATACATGTACCTAGGGGAATGATGTCCATCTCATTCCACTATCTTTGCTACCCTCATGCCCCCTCCCTTCCCCTACCTCCCCTTTTCCCTATCCAAAGTTCCTCCCTTTCTCCCATGCTCCCAATCCCCACCCCCATTATGTATCAGCATCCACTAATCAAAGAAAACAGCCGGCCTTTGTTTTTTTGGGGGATTGGCTTATTTCCCTTAGCATGATGTTCTCCAACTCCATCCATTTACCTGAAAAATGCCATAATTTTATTCTTTTCATTGCTGAGTAATATTCCATTGTGTATATATACCACAGTTTCTTTATCCATTCATCTTTTGAAGGGCATCTAGGTTGGTTCCATAGTTTAGCTACTGTGAACTGTGCTGCTATAAACATTGAAGTGGCTGCATTACTGTACTATGCTCTTTTTAAGTCTTTAGGGTATAGGCCAAGGAGTGGGATAACTGGGTCAAATGGTGGTTCCATTCCAAGTTTTCTAAGGAATGTTCATACTGCTTTCCAGATTGGTTGCAGCAATTTGCAGCCCCACCAGCAATGTTTGAGTGTGCCTCTTTCCTCACATCCCATCCAGCACTTATTGTTGCTTGTATTCTTGATAGCTACCATTCTGATTGGAGTGAGATGAAATCTTAGAGTAGTTTTGATTTGCATTTCTCTAATTGCTAGAGATGTTGAAAATTTCTTCATGTATTTGTTGATCAATTGTATATCTTCTTCTGAGAAGTTTCTGTTTAGCTCCTTAGCCCATTTATTGATTGGATTGTTTGGTTTCTTGGTGTTAAGGTTTTTGAGTTCTTTACATGTCCTGTAGATTAGTGCTCTATCTGATGTGTGTGTGGCAAAAATTTGCTCTCAAAATCTAGCCTCTCTGCTCACCTCATTGATTGTTTCTTTTGATGAGAAGAATCTTTTTAGTTTGAATCCATCCCATTTATTGATTTTTGGTTTATTTCTTGTGCTTTAGGAGTCTTGTTAAGGAAACCAGGGCCTAATCCAACATGAAGATTTGGGCCAACTTTTTCCTCTATTATGCATAATGTCTATGGTCTAATTCCTAGCCCTTTGATCCGCTTTGAGTTGGCTTTTGTGCATGGTGAGAGATATAGATTTAGTTTCATTTTGCTGCACATGGATTTCCAGTTTTCCCAGCACCATTTGTTAAACAGGCTATCTTTTCTCCAGTGTATGTTTTTGGCACCTTTCTCTAGTATGAGATAACTGTATTTATTTGAGTTTGTCTCTGTGTCTTCTATTCTGTACCATTGATCTTCTTGTCTGTTTTGGTGCCAATACTATGTTGTTTTTGTTATTATAGCTTTGTAATATAATTTAAAGTCTGGTATCATGATGCCTCCTGCTTCGATCTTCTTGCTAAAGGTTGTTTTGGCTATTCTGGGTCTCTTACTTTTCCAAATGAATTTCATGATTGCTTTTACTATTTATATAAATAATGACATTGGGATTTTAATTGGAATTGCATTGAATCTGTATAGCACTTTGGGTAGTATGGCCATTTTGACGATATTGATTCAGCCTATCCAGGAGCATGGGAGATCTTTTCATTTTCTAAGGTCTTCTTCAATTTTTTTCTTTGGTGTTGTGTAGTTTGCATTGTAGAGGTCTTTCACTTCTTTTGTTAAATTGATTCCCAAGTATTTTATTTTTTTTGAGGCTATTGTGAATGGGATAGTTTTCCTAATTTCTCTTTCAGAGGATTCATCACTGATGTATAGAAATACATTTGATTTATGGGTGTTGATTTTATATCCTGCAACATTGCTGAATTCATTTATTAATTCTAGAAGTTTTCTGGTGGAATTTTTTGAATCCTCTATGTATTGTATCACATTGTCAGCAAATAATGATATTTTGAGCTCTTCTTTTCCTATTTGTATCCCTTTGATTTCTTTCATCTAATTGCTCTGGCTAGAATTTGAAGGACTATGTTGAATAGAAGTGATGAAAGAGGGCATTCCTGTCTTGTTCCAGTTTTTAGACGGAATGCTTCCAATTTTTCTCCATTTAGGATGATACTAGCCTTGGGTTTTGCATAGATTGCTTTTACAATGTTGAGGTATATCTTACTATCCCTAGCTTTTCTAGTGTTTTAAACATGAAAGGCTGTCAAATGTTTTTTTCTGCATCAATTGATAAAATCATGTGATTGTTATCTTTAAGTCTATTGATGTGATGGATTACATTTATTCATTTCTGTATGCTGAACTAACCTTGCATCCCTGGAATGAACCCCACTTGATCATGGTGTACTATTTTTTAAAAATGTTTTTGAATGTGATTTGCCAAAATTTTATTGAGAATATTTGCATCTGCATTCATCACAGATATTGGTCTGAAATTTTCCTTCTTTTATGTGTCTCTGTCTGGTTTTGGTATCAAGGTGATACTAACCTTGTAGAATAAGTTTGGAAGGGTTCCCTCCTTTTCTATTTCATGGAATAATTTGAGGAGTATTGGAGTTAGCTCTTTTCTGTAGGTCTTGTAGAACTTGGCTGAGAATCTGTCTGGTCCCAGGCTTTTCTTGATTGGTAGGCTTTTGATGGTGTCTTCTATTTTCTTGCTTGTAATTAATCTGTTTAAGTAGTTAATGTCCTCCTGGTTTAGTGTAGGTAGGTCATATGCCTCTAAAAATTTGTCAGTGTCTTCAGGGTTTTCTATTTTCCTGGAGTATAAATTTTCAAAATAATTTCTAATTATCCTCTGTATTTCAGTAGAGTCTGTTTTAATATTTCCTTTTTCATCATGAATTTTAGTAATTTGGGTTTTCTTCTTTTTTCCATTAGGATGGCTAAGGGTTTGTCAATTTTATTTATTTTTTCAAAGAACCAGCTTTTTGTTTTGTCAGTTTTTTTGGATTGTTTCCTTAGTTTCAATTTCATTGACTTTAGACTTGATTTTAATTATTTCCTGTATTCTACTTCTTTTGGTGTTGGTTTGTTCCTCTTTTTCTAGGGCTTTGAGATGTAGCATCAAGTCATTAGTTTGTTGACTTTTTCTTCTTTTAATGAAAAACTTAATGCAATGGACTTTCCTCTTAACACTGCCTTCATAGTGTCCCAGAGATTTTGGTATGTTGTATTAGAGTTCTCATTTACTGCTAAGAATTTTTTTATTTCCTCCCTTATGTCTTCTGTTATCCATACATTATTCAATAATATATTATTGAGTCTCCAGGTATTAGAGTAGCTTCTATTTTTTAATCTGCCATTAACTTCTAATTTAATTCCATTATGGTCAGATAGAAGGCAGGGTAGTATCTCTATTTTTTTTGTATTTGCTAAGAATAGCTTTGTGGCATAGCATATGATCTATTTTGGAGAAGGATTCATGTGCTGCTGAGAAAAAAAAGTATATTCGCATGTCAAAGCATGGAATATTCTATATATGTCTGTTAAGTCTAGATTATTGATGATTTTATCAAGTTCTGTAATTTCTTTGTTTAGTTTTTGTTTGGAAGATCTATCCAGTGGTAAAAGAGGTGTGTTAAAGTCACCCAGTACTATTGTGTTGTAGTCTATTTGATTTTTGAAACTGAGAAGGGTTTGTTTGACATACATAGATGCCACTTGGGGAATAGATACTTAAGATTGTTATGTATTGTTGGTGTATGATTCCCTTAAACAGTATGAAATGACCTTCTTTATCCCTTTTCACTAACTTTGGTTTGAAGTCCACCTTATCTGATATGAGGATGGAAACCCTTGCTTGTTTACACAGTCCATGTGAGTGATACATTTTTTCCCATTCTTTCACCTTCAGTCTGTGGATGTCTTTTCCTATGAGATGAGTCTTTGGGAGGTAGCATATTGTGGGGTCTTTTTTTTTTTTAATTCAATCTTCCAGTCTATGTCTTTTAATTGATGAGTTTAGGCCACTCACATTCAGGGTTATTATTGAGACATGGTTTGTATTTCCAGACTTTTTGGTTTTTGTTTTTAACTTGACTAGGTTTCTCCTTTGATTGGCCTTTCCTTTAGTGTAGTTACTCCCTTTGCAGGTTTTCATTGTTGTTTTTCACTTCCTTCTCATGGAATAATCTGCCAAGAATGTTCTGTAGTGCAGGCTTTCTTGCTGCAAATTCTTTTAACTTTTGTGTATCATGGAAGGTTTTTATTTCATCATCAAATCTAAAACTTAATTTTGCTGGATATGAGATTCTTGGTTGGCATCCATTGTCTTTCAGAGCTTGATACATGTCGTTCCAAGCTCTTCTAGCTTTAAGGGCTAGGTTGAGAAATCTGCAGAGATCCTAATTGGTTTCCCCCATATGTAATCTGATTCCTTTCTCTTGTGGTTTTTAAAATTCTCTCTTTATTCTCTATACTAGGCATTTTCATTATGATGTGACTTGGTGTAGATCTGCTGTGATTTTGTACATTTGGTGTCCTGTAAAGCCTCTTGTATTTGATTATTCAATTCATTCTTCATGTTTGGAAGATTTTCTGATATTATTTCATTCAATAGTTTGCTCATTCCTTTGGTTTGAAATTCTATGCCTTCATCTATCCCAATAATTCTTAAAGTTAGTCTTTTCATGTTATCTCATAATTCTTGGATGTTCTGCTCATGATTTCTTACTGTCTTCACTGTGTGGTCAACTCTATTTTCAAGATTAAATATTTTATCTTCACTGTCTGAAGTTCTGTCTCCCAAGTGATCTAATCTATTAGTGATGCTTTCTATTGAGTTCTTAATTTGGTTTATTATTTCTTTCATTTTGAGGATTTCTGTTTGATTCTTTTTCAGAATCTCTATCTCTATATTGAAGTAATCTTTTGCTTCCTATATTTACATATGTATCTCCTTATCAAAATAATCTTTTGCTGCCTGTGTTTGCTCTCTTATATCATACTTTAATTCACAGAACATTTTAATTGTGTACATCCTGAACTCCTTCTCTGACATTTATTCTGCTCTGCTGACCATGGATTCTAATAATGTAATATCTTTGTTTGTTTGGGACACTTTCTTCCCTCATTTTTTCATGTTGTTCATGTGTCTTCTCTTCTAGCAAGGCAGATTCAAGGTGTTACATTCTTTAGCCTATAAGCTTATAGATTTCCTACAGAGTTCCAATACCTCTACTTTAAGAGGTACACCAATATTAACAGTTCCCAATACAAACAATACATAGCTTTAAACCAAGTAGCTCCTAATAGGCCATTTACGGCTTTGTCACAATATACAGAAATTATGAGTT
The DNA here is from genome assembly GCA_028644305.1 of Xerus rutilus. Lineage (NCBI taxonomy): Eukaryota > Metazoa > Chordata > Mammalia > Rodentia > Sciuridae > Xerus > Xerus rutilus. The sequence goes on from CM053410.1 coordinate 38,300,639, forward strand.
CAGTTAGTATCTACTATATAAACAATCAGTTTGCAAAAGGGTTTACAGTTTCTGCTGATGGACTAGAGAGTACCAGGGGTAGGGTGTAGGATGAGATGTTAGGGAGGTAGGAAGTGATAATATAGAGGTATTAGATCTTAGAAAGCATGAAAGAGGAATCCAAAAGAAGTTGACTAGTAGTAGAAAAGAGAGAAAGAGATTTGGAGAAGATAAGTATGTAGGAAGAAAATAGAGTACAACAAACAAGGAAACATGAAAAAATGTAAAAATAGAAGATACAAGACTATATAATACAACTGAAATATACTAATCAGATAACCCAGTGCTCAGTAGCCTAATGCATGAAAAACTACTTGGTTTCACAAATGTTAAGGATATGAGGGTGGGAAAAGAGGAAGAGAGAGAAAAGAAGAAAAAGGAAAAAAAGGATATTAGAGAAGAAGAAAAAAATCTCAAGGTAAATAAAAAGGATTGCTTCCCTTCTCATTCAGTAGGTGGGGTTGTCTGTTGTTTACTCATATCTCCCGCTTAGATCCAAGATGGTGACAAAGGTGTCCCACAATGGAGGCATCTGCTTTCAGAGATAAGGTGTAGGGCTGGGCGTGGTGGTGGCGTTGAGTGACCTGTTCGGAGGTGGTCATGCTATATTGAAGTATGGAGGCTGTCTCCAGATCCTGTCCAGTACCCCCAGGTGTAGGCAAATAGGGGAGCTCCACGCTGGTAGATGGATGTCCACACAGGAGTAGCAGCCAGGGGTCCTGTGCGAAAGCTGGGGTTCCGCATGGGAGCTTTGGCTAGCGGTCCTGCATGGGTGGGTGACCAGAGGTCCTACACAGTGTGGGGGCACTGGAGCCTGGGATCCTGCCAGGGAGTGGGTCCTGCACCAGAAAGCAGCTGGGGTCTTGTGTGGGCAAGAAGCCGAGGTCCTGCACAAATGTTGGGGCCTGGAGACCCGCACAGGCATGCAGCTGGAATTCCTGTGTGGAGGCAGCTGTCAGGGATCCTCTAATAACTCACAGACAAACAGTAGTTCCACTACTTTAATACCCAGTTGTGGAGAGAGTAGGAACACAGCGTCTTATATTGTATCCCCTCATTTCAGAAAAATTTTTTAAAAAGACTATTGTCAAAAAGACAATTCTGGTGAAGATGAGGAGAAAGCGGAATCATTGCACACTGTCTGTCAAAATGTAAATCAGTACAGCCATTATAGAAAATAGTACTGTTTCTTCAAAAATTTTTAAAAATAGAACTACCATATGACCTACTTGCCCCTGTGACTTGATGGACCTAGTAATATCTAGTTCATGATGAGCAGTCCCAGAGACATAACAATTTTGTGTCCATGGTCAGGGTCAATAATCTGTGTGTGTCTACCAGAGCCCAGCAACATGGCAGGATTTTTTTTTTTCAAAAATGTGCTGCAGATGATGTAGCCATGTTCCAGAACTCCAAGAGCCTGCATTGTGATTCCTCTTCTGAGGCTTGCCACCAACTCCACACAGCAACTTCTTCCATCCCTGATACATCTGTGACCCCATCAACAGGGCTATTCAACCATAACCTAAAGCTGCTTCAGAGCTCTTTCCTGCCCTAGGTGCTATACTTAAAGCTGCCAGCCTTGGCACCGCCCAGTGTGGCATGGATTGTGCACTTTCAGAACATACAAGATCCTTCAGGCATTGTGCTCATTTCTTCTAGATAGGAGGTACAAGATTCAATTATTTGTCTTTTAGCTTAGAGAATGTATTAGCATTCTCCAGAGAAATAGAACCAATAGAATTGTAAAAAATTATAAGAGGACATTTATAAGATGGACTCACAGGATCACAGAGTTGCAAAAGTTCCACAATGGCCATCTACAAGCTGGAGGGCCTTTGGCTGCTTGGTTCAAGGAGTTGGAAGGCTCAGAATAAGAAAAACCAATGATGTGACCTAAGTGCAAGGCCAAGGTCCTGAAAACCACTCAGAAGACCACTGGTGTAAGTATGCATTCAAAAGGAGAAGAATTTGGAGTCCAATCTAAGGGTAACAACAGCAGAAAATGTACCTAATAGAAGGGAGACAGAGAGAGAGAGAGAGAGAGAGAGAGAAGGAGAGACAGACTTTCTCCTTCTTCTGCTTTTTCACTCATCTGAATCCCCAGTCTATTGGATAGTGCTGCCCACATTCAAGGATTTTTTTACTCAGTTCTCTGATCCATAAGCCAATCATCTGAGGAAATACCCTAATGGACTCACCCAGAATTGTCCTAATTCTTTAACACCTCTCAATCCAAAATTAACCACACCAGTGAGATATACCAATATACCTGTGACTGTTAGACACAGTGATATCTGTATATATTACAGATATCACTATGCCCTGCATTTTCTTAGGATTTCTTTCTTACTTTTTGGAGTACTTGTATCTTACCAAGGCCTTCAGCCTGTAAGCTACTTCTTGCTCCTTCAGACTTACTGACATAGTTTTCTTGATATAATGGATACTGAGATGAACAAGATCTCTTTGTACTATATTGAGAAACATATACATGTATTTATATATATAAAATGCTAATATATAATATATAATGTTTACGTAAACATTAAAAAGTTGTATATAATATATATAGTATATGTATACATTATATATGTGTATATATATTATACATGTATATCTAATATACATATGTATATAGTATATACACTTATATGCACATGTATACATACATGTGTGTGGATATATATATGTGTGTGTGTGTTTTTGCTCATTCTAATAGATTTGAAACTGTTTCTGATTCTTTTTCAAACTTATGATAGATAAAATCTGCATTACAAAATGAAATGCATTGGCCAAATCAAGAGCCACAGAGAAAGTGCTTGAGGCTGTATGAATCTACTCTAATGAAGACCCCATGTTCACAATGGCAGCTTGGATTGGGGCTACCAGTTGGTTGAGCCATAGGGTTCATCTAGTTTCTGCAGGGTCGGACCAATGACTTGAACAGAGAAATGATGGGGTGCATCCTCCCTGCTTCCTTTACATTCTTGTGATTGGTACTAATTTCTTCCATCCCTCCAGGAGACTATATTTTTTAAATTTGTTTTCTTAGCCAGGTACGGTAGTTTCAAAGGACTCCTTTTGGCTTTTGCCATTAGGAAAGCACTTAGTGCAGATCAAAATAAGACTTCGACTAATAGCTCCAGAGCCCACAATGCCCATCAGAATAGTTCCATATTGGACTAAAATGGCATTTATGCTCCCATGTCATTCAGTCACCACAGGCAGACTGCCCTGAGAAGGGAAAATCTCAAGCAAGGCAGGTCTTTGTGATGAGCAGACCCTGAAGGAGTGACAACTGACCACATCCTCTGGGACAGCAATCCTTACTGGAAGGAGAATCTGGGCAAAGTGATTCTCTGCCTGCCTTATATGTTATGAGCCATGGTGTTCTGGAATCCAAGTACCACATTGTAAGTTGAAGGAGGTGGAGTTCCTGGCTGTGGGGCATCATGGTAGAAGAGCCACTTGTAAATCTCATCCCAAACAACTGCTAGAACTCTTACTACCAGCAGCTTTCACTCACTGGGTTCTGTTGAATGAATTGTGAACCAGGCATTGTTTGGAGCACTGTGCATGAGTTCTTCCATTTTATTTCCACAAAGGATGAGTATCTTCACTATCTCCATGTTACACACAAGGAAAGTGAGGCTTAGAAAGGGGAATAACTTACCCAAGTCCATGTGGTTAATAAAAATAGAGCTGGGACACCTACATTATTTTGTAACATCACATAAAATAATTAAATTTTGCTGTAAAGCCCAAAAGAAGTAAGAAGATACATGGTGATGTATTTATGTAACTTTATATTTCTTTGTATGTACTTGCTGATTGGTGATGGGGAAAGCCAGTTCTGCTTTATCATTTTCATGACTTTTATTATCAGTTAATTATTCTTCATACTTTCTAATGTTTGTGAATGACCCCAAATCTTTTCTTATTATCATTATTCAATTAGAAACTATGCCCCAGTTTCTATCCTTCAATAAATCCTGGAGCTGGGCCTGTGAGCGTATGTGTAAGAGAATGATAAGACAGTCTCTTATTCTAAAAATACATTGAAGCAGGAGAAATAGGCTGTAGGTTAATTTTTTTTCTAAAAAACCTCAAAAATGACATCTTTCTCAGCTCATTAATTCTCAAAGCATTTCTGTGAAGATGGCTACGAAGCAACTTTCCTATGTTTCATAATGAAGGGGTGAAGGGGAAATAAATGGAAGGAAAGAGAAGAAATAACAAATGCCAGGATGAACTTATCTGATTAAAAACTAAATATCTGCCAATGCAGCAGCTAAAGTCAGATCTTGATTTAAAACTGTAGTCAGGAGAGGAGTGCACTTTTTGGGGGGTGGGTGGGAAAAGAAATGGGAAAAGTATTTTTAGGAATAACTTGTTTTCAATCCAGAGAGGAGAATTTGTGGCTGCATAAAGATTCATCATATTATCTGTTATCATACTCCTTTATATTTTTAAACTTTTTAGTACCAAAAAAAAAAGACTCTTTAGAGAAATCTGAAAGGAAAGAAAGAAGTACAAAGCAAAAAGATAGATTTGTTTTTCTATATACACAGATGTTTTCCTCCTGAAAAGAAAACTATCAGAATCAATTTACAAAATAACCAACCCCAGCTTTTCTTTCTCTACAACATTTCAAATTTAAAAACAAACATGAAAGACAATATCTCCAACTGCAGAGAAATATACTCTAAGCAAACCCTTGAGCTAAACACAGTGGCGCACATCTGTAATCCAAGCAATCTGGGAACCTGAGACAGGAGGATCACAAGTTTGAGGTCAGCCTCAGCAACTTAGTGAGACCCTGTCTCAAAATAAAAAAAATGAGAAGAGCTGGGAGTGTTGCTCAGTGGTAGAACAACCTTGGGTTCAATCTCCAGTAAGGAAAGAAGGAAAGAAGGAAGGAAGGAAGGAAAGAAAGAGATGGATGGAGGAAGGAAGGAAACATTTGACCTTCTTATTCTTAGTATGGATACTAAAATGACTGACTACAAAACAGTGGAGAATATTGTGCATTTGAGCAGTATGTTAGCATCCATGAAGAAGCAAAGGTAGATGATGATGATAAGAATGACCTTTGGCACCAAGTGACACTGTGTTGCTAGTGGTGGGACTTGGGCAAGTCATTAAATCTTGGTGCCTTACTTCTCTAATCTGCATTCTGAGCATAAGAAAACAGCTCCCAGAATTTTCTTTGGACTAAATGCAATAATTTCCATGTAGTGCCTGACATAAATTTACAAACATTAGTAAGCCTTCTTGCCTACCCACTCCTTTAGTAATAAACTTTTAATAAGGAAGATTTCTTTGTGTGAGAAACTGAGCTCTTGAGATCATGTTCAAGTACAGCACTTTCCACCTGAGCCCTTCCCTGTAAATGAGCCATGATGGCTTATTTCTGACCATGTACAGTAATTACCAGAGCATCTCTCCTCATAGGTGCTGTTGAGAGAGGCAGGGTACACACAGTGACCTGACTAATAAGTCTGATTCACTAGCTCTGGGCCTGTTTGTTGTCTCTGATCTGATGGTCCCTGAAGCTGCTATAATGAGGCATCCCCACTCCGCACATTCCTGGGGTTAAGGAGCCAGGCAGGTAAACAAAAGGAGTGTAGGAATGGAAAAAGGAAAGAAAGAGGGCATATTTACAGAACAGAATGGCAGGGAAAAGGTGTCAATCTGGGAGTGTACTGAGAAGCTGCCTTCCCCAGGGTTTAACTCCACACATGGTGGATTTTCCTTCTGACAGCACTTTGCATAATCTGTAGGAACAAAACTTGCCATGGACAGAATTGGAGGTAGTGAATCCCAATATCTGAAGGGAGGATAGAAAAACAAATTTTCTCTGTTGTTGAGAAGGTCAGAAATACTCCTGAGAGAAAGAGACAACAGCTTTAATACACAGGCTGCCTTGTTAGACTCTCCTGGCCATGAATGACCTCTGTTCTCCATGGAAAGCAAAACAGTAGCTCCACAGAAACCTCTACTCCTGTGGTTCCCACAGAGCCTCACTGCCTAGAAAAATTGAGCACAGGTGGATCAACCTCATCCAGTATGTTTCAAATTCTCTTTTTAACCTGGCCTTCAATCAAGATCCTCTTCCCAAAACTAGATAAGTGCCCTTATTTACCCTCCATAGAAATTATAAAAAGCTCAAAACCATTTTCATAATCATATTGTTATAACTGACTTTAACACTTCCTTCCTCTCACAAGTATACAGTGGAATTTTACAAAAATAAAATTATATATTGTGATTATCTGATAAGGCTATTCAAATGCTCCTTTTTTTCCAACTACATATCTGCGTGTGGTTGAACGTTTTTGCTATACCTCAACCAAAACAACATAGTGCAATTCCTTGTACAATTATTTGTTTAATGTATGTTTAACCAATGTGTTGATCAGGCAAATTTATCTTTATTTTCCACTAACTAAGCTTTTGAATTATTTTAAGGATGTATTTTTTTCTCCAGTCTATAAAATAAATTCAGACAGGCATCAAATCGTATATGATCACTCTATGTAACAAAAGAAAGATCCTCTGGGAGATCTCTAGTATTAACTAAAATGCTAAATTTAAAAGGTCAATCTTTAAGCAAAGGTTTCTCTCCCTTGCCCCTCCCCATCTTGGAGCTGTTGTGAGCAGGAAGACTGCCACTAGGGAGGGCGAACATCTGGATGCTTCTCTTTCCCTTTCTTCTACTCCCCCCATTTGACAACCTCTGTTTCCAGCTCTCTCAGGTTTGGAGCCTGGGGAGTCAGAAAAGTTCTTATATAAATGGCAGCACTTACTGGACTTAGAAGATGTGTCTTCAGACCTCCATCACCACTGAGAACCTCTCAGTGGAGAACGGATGTGTCTCTGTTCTTGTGGTTGGTCACTCCTGCCTCTAGCTTATTGCTGAAGGTGGGGTGCAGGGTCCCTAGGAATTCTTGAGATGCTTTTAGAGTTACAAGGCTAAAACCATTTTCATAATGGTACTAAGATGTACTTTGTCTTTTACATATCCTTTCTCTCACAAGTATACAGTGCTAAGTATCCAGAGGCTAAATGATATATTCATAGTTATCTGAAAAAAGCTTTTCAAATATTGCTCCCCTTTGCAATTACGGATCTGCATGAGGCTGAACTTTCTTCCTATACTTACACCAAAGCACATATCGCAAAAGATTGAATGCAGAAGCAGAATCCTAAATCTTGTATTAAGTTAAACATGGAATAAATTTGCAAAAATGTAAAACATTCTTCTCTCTGAATTATTTTTCTTATTTTGGAAAATTCATTATTTTTCATTTCAGATTTTTGTGTTAGCATATAATGATTTTATTGCTGCTATTTTTAAATGGATTAACAAATGAATATCTTGAACTTTTTCCAGTTTGCTTTCTAATAGATTAATAATTGATAACTATAAGCCATGCAAAAATTGTTCAATTATTTTTAAAGGTAAAAAGAAACTGAGTTTAAAAAAAAAAGACAAAACTGAGAATCATTCCTCTAGTCCCAAATATCCAGCACCTCCAAATTTTATCTGTTGATTTACTTCCCTTCTAGACAGCCCACTTGAACAGCACATGAGGAAACATCGTGCTACCTTCCTGATATGACTATATTTGGCCCATTTATAACACTTTAGATCAACCAGTCAGTGATGAGGTTGCACTTAGGCAAGTTTTTCTTCTTTCTACAGCTAGAGAGAAGCTAGCCTGCCTAGACTTCTGTCCCTTTAGATTTCTTGGGGAATTAAGATACTAATTCACTATTCCCTGAAATGGTTTGAGACACATCAAGCTCACAGGTTAAAGAAGCCCCAGTTTTCCCATAGGTAGGGGATAGTAACAGTATAACTGTACCCTTCCCAAATTCTTTCTTCTCCAACGCCACTCAAGTCTGTCATATTCATAAGGTGATTAGAGGTTTAAAAATGCTGTGGATTATCAACCCTAAAAATCTCCCCCTCTGATACCCTCTAATACATTGCTTTTTTTCCTCTTATGTTTACAAAGTCTGATTTGCTTACAGTTGTCCATATTCATATAGAAACCTTGACCAATTGGACTTCTGCAAGCTACCTGAGGGTCTGATTTATTCATCTTTTACTCTACTGTACTCAAAAAGAGTAATGCTAATTACATATTGATGGAATTTATAGAGGCTTATCCTAATCTCCTGAAGGAGATTAATCAGATAATCAGATGGCCAAATCATTGTCAGAATGAGTTTATTGTTCTGGCATCGGTTCTTTTAGATTTCTCTATATTATTGGTGAGGAAAGTGAAACAATGCCACAGGAAAGATAAATCAGAAGAGTGCCAAGGATGAGAGTCCAATTCTCATAGTTTAAATGAAGCTTTGCTATGAGCTATGGTGATTTCAGAACATCATGAGCCTGTTCCAGGAGAGGCAGCCGCAAGTTCAAGACAAATTATCAACCGCAGTCATTTATGGAATCCTTCAAAGCATCCCCAGAAACAGTGATTCCATTATCTCTCACATTGCACACAGAGGTGGCCAAGCCATTGAATCATAGAACATTTGTGTAAACAGGAACTTCAGACATGTCTGGTCCAACTTGTCATTTGCAAATGAGTTATGTATGTTGCTCAGGTCCCCTGGCCTAAGGGTGGAGCACCCTATGACTCCTTTACCACTCCCAGGCCATCATCCTCTCAACTATACCGATTACACTAATTATAAATGTGTCCACTTATCATGCAATAATATATTCTCACAGAGACCCAGGGATCAAATATGATTAGGGAAGAGAAACTTCAAAGGAAAATTTGTAGAGGGAAATAGAGAAGCAAGAAGAAAAGGAGAGAATAGAAGATAGGAAAAAGGAGAGGAAGAAGAAATAGAATACAGATATGAACACAAAAACTAAAAACTGCGTTTATTTTTCTAAAAGTAGTGAAACTAAAAGCCTTCTATTTCCCATTGCTCTTCCAGGTGATAGCTGTAGGCTTATTTTCCATTGTTGCCTAGCAAATTACCACAAATAGCAGCTCTAGATATCTCTGATTATTTTAACTCTTATTATTTTGATTCATTGTTTTGCAGTTTAATAGGTCAGAAATCTAGCAGTGTTCCACCCACCTCTCAGTTCAGGTCTCACAAGGCCAAAGTCAAGGTGTGGGTTGGGTGCAGTTATCTGGGGACTGATGTCTTTCCCTAGCTCATTTGGAATTCAGCTCATTGTGACTGTACAATCCATGGCAATTTGTTTATTCAAGACAAGTAAGAGAAGTCTTTGACTTTGAGAAGTACCCAATACTATCCCATTTAAGGACTCAACTAATTAGATCAGGCCCACCTAGGAAAATTTTCTTTTTTAATGAATTTAAAGTCTATTTATTAGTAATCTAATGATGGAATAATATACCATAATTTTATTAGCTCCACTCACACTCAAAAACAGAGGGCTCTACAGAGTGCATAGGATTTAGGGGATCCATAGTAAAATCCTATCTGCCATAATCCACCCTCTGGGTATTCCGTGTTTATGTGATCGAGCCTTAATAAAAGTCCTGGATTCCAAGACTCTGATGAGCAACACACTATTGTTGTCTGTGACTCCACTGGGGAGAGGCCAAGTTTGCAAATGGTTTCTCCTAAACTTCACCTTGTTCCTTTTTCCTTGGCTGATTTTGATCTGTATGCCTTTACTATTCTAAACATTTGATGAATTAATGGCTTGAATGGATTAATGGCTGGCAACCACAGACAAGTAGGGCATGGCTAGAGGAAGTAGGGAATTGGGGCATGACCTTGGGGATTATGTTGTCCTTGGATCCTTGCACACAAGCTCTTTTTGCTTCCAGGCTGTCATCAACTCAGCAGCTTTCCTCCACCACACCCTTCCACCATGATGCCTCACCTCAGGCCCAGAGATATGGAGTTGGCCAACCATGGACTGAACCTCTACAACCAGGATCCAAAATAAACTTTTTCTTCCCTAAGTCGTTCCTGTCAGGTCTTTTGGTCACAGCAAAAAAAAAAAGCTGACTAACTCAAACTACAATATTTCTTTTCTCCTTCCTACTTATGCATATTTCAGATTTGTCTCTTTTTAAGATTAGACTAAGAATTGCTTTGATCACTCTTGTGTATGCTCTATTTGTTCTTCTCAAATCTGTAGACTGTTTTATAATTCATTAATTCCCTCATTTATCTAAATTATTTTCCTCCTTCTACTTAAGTTCTGTAAGCAATCTATGCCACTAGCAGACACCCAACACATCTGCATGCTTCCACAATTTCAGGATTTATTCAATAATAATAAATGCACAAGGTATACCACTTTCAATGATGGCAATTCATGACATACTTGTAGGTCACCTGATAGTCATAAATTAGACAATCAAAAGTTCTTTTAATCCAGTCCAATCTTAGTTTCTAATATCCATAACATATATCTGTATATGTAATCACATATATATATAACATTAGTTAACATATATAACATTAACATATATGACAACATTAACATATATTAGAGAGATATATATCTCATATTGTTATGGTTTGGATGTGAAGTGTTCCCCAAAAGCTCACGTGTGAGACAATGCAGGAAGGTTCAGAGGAGAAATGATTGGGTACTAAGAATCTTAACCCAATCAGTGGATTAATCCCTTATGGGTTTAATTGAGGTGGTAGGGTATGGGCTGGAGGAGATGGGAATTGGGGCATGGTATTGGTGTATATATTTGTATCTGGCAAATGGAGTCTCTTTCTCTGCTTTCTGATCACCATGATGTGAGCTGCTTCCCTCTGCTACACACTCCACCATGATGTTCAGCTTCATCCAAGCCCTGAGAAATGGAGCCAGTCTTCTATGAACTAAAGCCTCTGAAACTGCAAGCCCTTAAATAGACTTGTCCTCCTCTGTAGTTGTTTTGGCCAGGTCCTTTAGTCACAGCCATGAAAAATCTGACTAAAACACACATATATATATATATATATCATATATGTGATCTTTCTCTTTCTCTCTCTCTCTCTCTATATATATATATGTATGTGTGTGTGTGTGTGTGTGTGTGTGTGTGTGTATTTCTGTGATATATATATCACAGAAAGACACAAAGGGTTAAAGCAGCCCACAGGGTAATAGTATGCTGTGCCAAGAGCACAGGCAGAGAGAGAGAGAAATGCATGGACTGAGGCCAGTTTCAGTTTCAGAGTGTCAGTTTGAAATGCTTAGAGTGGGCTATGCATCATTACAGGTAAGGAAAAGAACACTCTGCTGAAGCCTGAATGGACAAAGAATCAGGGTTAAAGCTATGATGATTTTCCTGGACAAGATTCATGACAAGAGACCAATTGACAGAGTTAGGATGCTGCTGTGTCCAGTCTTGGGGGTCTCCTCTTTTTGTAGGTCTTGGATAAGGGGGTGTGTCTGGTAAGGTTGATGAGTTCCTATGACTGGTGTTCCTGATATGATCTGGGATGTCTGTGTGTTCAGGTATTCCTGATTTCACATGATAAGTTGGCATGTGTAAGTTGTTTATGAATTTGTGCCTTATGGTTGTGCCAAGCATACGGTTGTTATTTACTTACACAAGAAAGGTGCAGAGTCATTCTATCTTGGCACCTGTAGTCACAATGGTAAGTAGTAGCTTATGGAAAACTACTGCTTTACAAAATAGAGTAACTCAGAGTTAGGCACAGCCTGAAAACTACTGCTCTATACATCATTGAGTAACTCAGAACAGGGCATAGCCTGCAGTCCTCATTATGTTTCTTAGTCTTTATCTAAATTTGTGAATTGATACTTCATTGACTTATACTCTCCTTTAAAGAAGGAGGAAGAGGAAGAGAAAAGTGCTTACTCTTTCTTTAAAGAAAAAAAGAAGGAAGAAAGAAAGTGTTCAAGGCCATGAATTTTCTTCTGTTTATATCTTCAGCCATATTTATAAGTTTTGTTATCCAATGTTCTCATTATGATTATTTTCCAGCTCTTTTGGAATTGAAATATTTATTTCTTCTTTGAGCCAAGAGTTATTTAGGAGAGCGTGTTTAAATTTGTGTTGTGGATGTGAATTCTACATTCATTATTTATTTTTAATTTCCATGAATTAAAATCAAGTTATGTAGCCTGTACTATTTTTACTTTGAAGAACTTAACTTGTTTCATCTAATATATGGTAAATGTACAAAATTTAAGAGGCATATTAATATCTGACATAACTTTTGTGCTAATATCAATTTTACTTATATTTCCAAAGACATTTCAAAAATGTTACTGAAATTATTTGTATAATTTCATTATTTTAACAGCCTCATTGAAGACCAAATGCTTTATCTTTAACAGCCCTCTTGACTACTTAATATCTTTACTTCTTCATATTTGTCTGGCAAACTTTTGTTCATTATTTTCAAAGTCTTTGAGCTACTTCATTTGAGCTACATCTCCTTTGGGTGGCATATAGCTAGATGCTTGCTTTTAAGTCCATTCTGAGAAACTTTTTCTTTCAGTAGGTGAGTTCAAGTAAGTTCAGTTTTGTCATTCATTTCATTTTTTCTTTATTTCTAATGCCTCTTGTTGTTTTCTTCATATTTTATTATTGTTTACATTTATTCTGTTTTTTTGGTTTCTTTATTTAGAATGTTGGTAGGTACTATGGGTTATTGCACCCTATATGGGTTTAGCTTTATAAATTTAAGTTGCATTGCTCAGTACCTCAACACAGGAGCAAAGCAAAGGAAAGATTTATACAAAATTCAGAAGAATGGTGACTAGAGGACAAGAAAGTGTAGTGTTATTGTGTAAATATGAGATGTCCCATAAAAACTCATGTGAAAGACAATGCACAAATGGTCAGACATGAAATGATTAGATTATGAGAGTTGTGACCTAATCAATGAATTAATCCACCTATATGGATTAACTAGGTAGTAACTGTAGGCAGATAGGGTGTGGCTGGAGGAAATAGGTCACTGGGGGCATGACTTTGGGGTTTTTGTTTTGGACCTGGTAAGTGGAGCTCACTGCTTCCTGGCTGCCATGTCCTGAGCTACTTCCCTCTGCCAGGCTTTTCTGCCATGATGTTCTGCCTCACCTTGGACCCAGAGCTATGGAGTCAACCAGCTGTGGACTGAATCTCTGAAACCATGAGCCAAAATAAACTTTTCCTCCTCCATGTTGTTCTTGTTAGATCTTTTGGTCATAGTGCCACAAAGATGACTCAAACATATAGCATAAAAAAGGAGCACATTGTTAGATATAAATTATGAATATTTGTTCAAGATCCTAGGTTGGGTGGCAGGCTCAAGGCTCATTATATTGTTATGCTTTAAACTTACATAAAGATCATTCTAATTGTCATGTTTATACCAAATGTTATCTTAAAAATAAAAATATAATTATCAAATAAAGATTGACTTCTTCCATTCCCTTTTGATCTCCCCCCACCCCCAATTAGCACCTCCTCCCCAATTCTCAGCATACAAGTTTTTACTGTTACACTTGTTATGGTTCGGATCTGGAATGTCCCCCTTAAAGTCTCATATGTTCAGCAGTGAGGCTTTGAGGAAGCAATTCAATCATAAGGGCTATGATCTCATCAGTGGATTAATCCATTGATAACTAAATGGACTTCTGGAAGGTGGATCTATTTGCAGGAAGTAGATCACTTGAGGTATGCTCTGGAAGGGTTTATCTTCTCTCTGACCTCTGTCTCTCTCTCTCTCTCTCTATTTCTCCCTCTCTCTTTCCCTGCTACCATGATGTTGTGCCTTATCTCAAGCCTAAAACAATGGAGCCAACTGAACATGGACTGAATCCTCTGAAACCATGAATCAAATCAAATCTTCCTTTCTCTAAGCAGTTCTTGTCAAGATTTTGGTCACAATGACTAACCTTGACTTCTTACCTGTTTAGGATAAACTACTATTTTGGTAGGTGAGTTTTCTGTTAGCTAAAGAACCAAAATGGCATGCACACAATTATCTCAATAGTACTAAAAATTTATTTTAAAGCTTATACAGCAAGTAAATAGAACTATAAAATAAGAAACAGTTTTTATAATTTAGTATTGTGAGACTACATACAATGATTGTAATCTTGAATTGTTCTTTGTTACTTCATTATTTGAATTAAAATGCCAAAAATAAACAATAAATATAGTGGTATAGCCTTCTTGCACATGCCATGATAAAAATACCATGCTATGTAATTTTGTGCATGTTATATATTGGGTTCTAATCAAAATACTTTAAATCTTCAGGAAAAAGTAGGAAACAATATCTTCAGATGAGTTGTTTTAGCATATTGTGAAAGCCTAAAATTGTTGGCAAATTGTTTTAGTCAGTTTTTCACTGCTGTGACCAAAAGACCTGACAAGAACAATTAGAGGAAGAAAAATTTATTTGGTGCTCACCATTTCAGAAGTTTCAGTCTATTGACAGTCAGTTCCATTGCTCTGGGCCTTAGATGAGGTAGAACATCATGGAAGAAGAGATGTGGCAGAGGAAAGCAGCTCAGGTCATGGCACCAGAAAGCAGAAAGAGACATTCCACTCTCCAGGGACAAAATATATACCCCAAAGTCATGTCCCCAGTGACCCACCTCCTCCAGCCACACCCTGCCTACCTACAGTTACCACTCAGTTAATCCCTATCACGAGGTTAATTAACTGATTAGGTTAAGACTCTCATAAACCAATCATTTCACCTCTAAACCTACATTTTCTCACATATGAGCTTTTCAGGGACATATCTAAATCCTAATGCAAACTTTCACCTAAAAAAATTAGATGCTAATTAGCTACTTAAACATGCGGAAGGTAAGTGGAGTGAGAGAAAGGAATAGAAGAGAAAGTCAGTCCTATCTAAACAGTAACAACATCCAGGAATACACAATACTTCAGAGATAAAGAATTAAATATTCCTCCATTTCCCCATAAAACAAAAGGGATAAAATACTTTAATTCTTTGTTCCAATAGAATAGAAACCCATGTTTGAAAGAGCTTATCTACCAAAGAAATTGTATTTTTTAATAAGTTTATGTTTTACCAATCAGCTATATATTAGCATAAAAGTGTTCCTACATGGACAAAATCCAATTCCAGTATAAAGTGAAAATGCCAGACATTGTAGTTAGCCTGAGCAGCCTGTCATGGGTAAATGTGTACCTTTAGAATTTTTGCGATGTGAAAAACAGTTCTGTACCCCAGAGTCTGAACTTGAAACAGAAGACGTTGGTCTTTGTAAATCAAACCTCCATCAGCAATAGCAAATATTACACAGACCTTAAGACCATTGGAAGAGTTGAGTGCAAACGGCTGACATTATTTTTACCTGAACCTCCTCTACAAATACCAGAGGCTCCCTGGGGTTGCCAAAATATCTTAAATGCTCTTTATAAGAAAAGCTTAGGTCATTCTTGTCAATGTGCTCACATAAGAAATGTAAAACTCTCATGCTGGGCTTCTTCCCTCTCCTTGCAGCTCAAGGTTATGTTCTTGGTCTCTGTGTTCCAGAATGAGACACAATAGAACAGGACATCAGGGTCTCACTCTGTCTCCTTCTCAGATGTTTCTTTCCCTCCCAGAGGAGAAGAATATGTCCCATCCCTGAAGTTCCTAATGCAACTTCTTGTTTTGACTGAACGCTTTTTCTTCCAGGCCTCCGGTGTGGAAATGCTGCTTCACTTGACATCCCTCATGCCTCTGTGTGCTCCCTTAGTCCCAGGTCTCTGTCTCTACCACACTGAGTGTCTCTTTAGGCATGTTCTATGTCTGCTAGAACCATGCACATTTGCAGCATTCACTCATCAATGTCTTAGGGCACCTATTTGACCAAGGCACAGACAGGGGATTTTAGAAGTGCAGAACACACAAAATAAATCATCTCAGCAGAAAGTACATAATGAAGAAGAATTACAGAGGGTTCAATGGGCTTACAGAGGCAAGAAGAGATCACTTCATTGGTAAACCTCACAAGTCCCTTGTAGGAAGCTGTATTTTAAAATGGATAGGAATCAAATAAAATGCTGACAGATGTTTTTCAAGGAGAGGCAACCATGTGGCTTTAAAAGCATAAAAATGAGAATTCCAAGAATATAGTTGGGAAAGAAGAGTGGTCCGAGCTAGCTAATGTGTTCAGAGTATGATAGGAAAAAATGGAAAAGGGTGTAGTATAAATGTTGCGGAAACATCTTCCTCTTCCAAGGAATGCATTTAGGCAGTTGGTTCCAAAGAAATTAGAAGCTACTTTTTCCCCCTTTAAACAATGCCATTTTTCTAAAGTTAAATTTTGTTTAATCTCTCCAAAAGAAATGACAAATGTGCTGGCCACTTGGTAGGTGTGCTTCACACACACCCCTTTCTCTCTCAATGAACTTGACCTAATTTGGCTTGGCACTATTTTCTCCAGTCATTTTCCAGCTCAGATGGATTAAATTGACCCCTTTCCAGGAGGTAATGCAATGTGCAACACTATACCCCAGAATGATTATATTATTGGCTGACATTACAACCAAAATCAAAAGACAGTCCAGTCATGAAGAAGAGCTACAGTGCAAGTGCATCTGTGAAAACATTCAACAAGCCCGAACTAGAATGTCATTTAATGTCATGACAAATTATGTGCTGGAAAAACCATTGGCCCTGCAACAACAATGAGGATTACTTCTATACAGGAGAAAATAACTGTTTCTTGGGGTGCATTTGGTAATGGTAGCGGGCTAAGAAGGTAATGCAAAAATGGAAAGTAATAAAAGTGGCTGTTTGGAAAAATGGTAAAACTGTTTAAAATAAGATCGGTGAATGGTCCAGAAATCTATTATAAGCTTTCAATCGACAGAGAGAAAAATTTGGTGTGCTTAGTGTCCTATAGGAATGAAATTAGAAAGGATTATTTTACATCAAAAAATTTTTAAAAAGAAGCCACTTGTATTACATTAATTTCATCTCTTTTTCTTAAAAGATTACATTATAGAAACTGCTCAAACTCTTTCTATATATTCATCCACTCCATATTTATAAAATATTAATAATAGTGCAACCTTTAAAATATTCTCTACAGAAAGATAAGAGGAATGCCAACACTTTAAAAAATAATTTCTATTATAAGGATGGTGGTGACTCATTCATTTATTTATTCCACAAAGATTTATTGGGCCTACATTTTGTTAAGTATTAAAAACATAAAATTAAAAGATATCTTTTCTCTACCATATAGAGGGAACACTATTGTATAAATAAAAGATTGTACAACACAAAGTGACAAATTGTGTACAAGGTTCTCTAGGAGGACAGATACTATTTAATCTAGGGTGGAGAGGAAGTGGTGTGAGTTCCAAAAGAGACGTTTCCTATGCCAGCATTCAGTGGTGAGGAGAAGTTATCCAAGTGAAGGTGAGAGTACTTTTTGGGCAAGTAGTTAGAAAAGATCCCCACCACACTTTCGTGAAACTGCCAGTGATTGATTCAGTTTGAGAGACTGGACAAGGAGAGAGCTGACCTGGTGATGCTAAAAAGCCCCCCTATGTCTCAACTAGAATGT
Source organism: Xerus rutilus (assembly GCA_028644305.1). Lineage (NCBI taxonomy): Eukaryota > Metazoa > Chordata > Mammalia > Rodentia > Sciuridae > Xerus > Xerus rutilus. Next base: position 38,318,205 of record CM053410.1, read on the forward strand.
GAGCTTTGCTGAAGACGAGGAGGACACAAGGGGCAGCTGAGAAGAGGTGAATATCATGTTTCAGATTAATTATGTAATGTGAGGAATGAACTAGAGAAAATCAGATGCATATTGGAAAAGCATGGTAGAAAGCACGATTGTAATTTTAACAAGGGAAGACGAACAAAGTTAATGGCAATGAAGATACAGAGTATTCACTCAAGAAATGCCAAGAAGGCCACGGAGAGGACTTGGTGTTTGGTTTGAACAGGGAGAATAGAGAAAAAGATTTGGGGGTTAGGGAAATAATTGATGGTGGTGACAAGTTTCAGATAAGTCAGCCAAAAATATGGCACCTTGGCATTCAAGCAAACAGCAGGAGTAGAAATGTTATTCTCACCTTTCCCTCACCCCAAAGCAGGTCATAAAACCTAGGAAGGTTACACTCCAGCCTTAAGTCATAAAACTTGCCTTCAAGAGGTGTCCTCCTTTTACCTGGAGGAAAGGAGAATCTATGAAGACATGAAAACACAGAGAAGAGTCTGAAAAATTAGACTGCTAGGTCCCCCTCAGCTCATTGCTATTAGATCATACACTTTGATTTAATCGTACTTCTCCATGACTATCCACTTCCTCATCAAACTTAGCATAAAAATGCACTGGTTTACCTGTATCTTGGATGTTCATTTCCTTAGCAAGTCTTCCATGTCACGTAAAATTTATATTAAATAAACTTGTTTGCTTTTCTCTTGTTAATGTATTTTTTGTCATAGAAGCCTCAACTATTAAGCTGGCAATGGGTAAAAAAAAAAAGGTTATTTCTTTTCCCCTGCAGTGGTACAACTCATTACCCATAAGGAATCCTCAATAAAATTATCATCAATGGATAAATGGATGAAGACTATGTAGTGTGTATACATAATGGAATACTATATAGCCTTAAAAAGGATGGAAATTTCTCTCTTTTGTAACATGGATGGGCTTGGAGAACATCATTCAGAGTGAAATAAATCTGGCACAGAAACACAAATACTATATAATCTCATTTTTGTGATTGCTAAAAAATTCAGTCTTACAGAAACAGTAGAAAGATGATTACAGAGTCTGGGAGTAGAGATGGGAGGCATAAGGAAAGGGTAGATGTAGCTGAAAGGGTACAAAGCATGATAGACTGGAGGAGTAAGTTTTAGTGGTCTATTAGACTAATGGTAACCATAGTTAATAACAATGCATTATACATTACAAAATTGCTAAAAGAATACATTTTTAACATTTTCACCACAAAAAGAATAAAGGGATTGATTAATCAAGAAAGTATCTTTTTAAAATGTGCAAGAAACTACAAAATTCCCCAAAATATGCAATATTTACAGAATTGAAGAAAGAAATAGTTCTACAATAATAGTGGAGACTTTGATACACCACTTTCAGCAATAGATACAATGAACAGAGGAATAATAAAAATACAGAAAACTTCCAAGGCAACATAAATTAATTGAAACTGACTGAAACATTCTACTCAACTACAGATTACATATTTTTCAAGTGCACATGTAACATTTTCCAGGATAGACTTCAAAATAAGTCAATAAATATTAAAAGACTGAAAACATAAAAAATATCTTTTTCTACTTACAATGGAGGACAAGTAGAAATCAGTAACAGACAGTAACCTAGAGAGTTCAGAAATACGTAGAAATGAAACCACACTCTCTTAAACAGTAAGTCAGTGACAAAAGAAATCAAAAAGGAAATAAGAAAATACTTTGAAGCAAATGAAAATGAAAATACAAAATACTAAAACTTATGGAATGCAATAAAAACAACGTTAAAAGGGAAATTATGGCTATAAATTAAAATATACATTAAAATAGAAGGGAGATCTCAATTCAATATCTTAACTTTATATGTTAAGAAACTAAAAAAGGAAGAGCAAACTTTATCCAGGGCTAGTAAAAGGAAGAAAATAATAAAGAATAGAGTGAGATAAATAAAGTAGAAAATATAAACACAATAGAGAAAATCAACAAAGCCTCAAGATGTTTCTTTGGGATGGTTAACAAAATAATCAAAACTTTAGCTAGATTGACTAATAAAAAAGAATACTCTGGGGCTGAGCGTGTGGCTTAGTGGAAGGGCACTGGCCTAGCAGGAGTGAGGCCCTGGGTTCCATCTGAGTACCACCATTACCAGCAACAATAAGTCAGTCAAATTACCAACAGCAAAAATGAAAGTGGTATGTTACTGACAATCGTATGAAAATAAAAGTTTATAAGAATACTAAAGAGAATACTAAAAAGAAATTATACACCAACAAATTAAGTAACTTAGATGAAATGGACAAATTTCTAGACATATAAAATCTGTCAAAACTGAATCACAGAGAACTAAATGTGAATCGATTCATAGCTAGTAAATAAATTAAATCAGTATTCAGAAAGTTCCCAACAAAGAAAATCCCTGGACCACATGGCTTCACCCATGAATCCTATCAAATAAGAATTAAAACTAATCCTTCTCAAACTCTTACAAAATTTTGAAAAGGAGAATTAATTCCTAACTTTTTCTGAAACCAGCATTACCCTGACACCAAAGCTAGAGAAAGACACTACAAGAGAACATTAGATCAATATCCCTAATGAATATTGATGTGAAAAATCCTCAACAAAATTCCATCAAACAGAATTCAGAAGCATATCTAAAGTATTACATGCCATGATCAAGTCCAGAAATGCAGGTGTAGTGGCACCCTCCTTCTCCACAGAAATTCTTAATTAAGCTTCTCCAGAGACCCCCACCATAATTTGTCCTCAGACTCTTAATAAAACTTCTGCAGAAGAATTTTCAGGCAGGCAGCCTGGCGCAGTGGCGCAAGCCTGTAATCCCAGCACTTAGGGAGGCTGAGACAGGAGAATTGTGAGTTCAAAGCCAGCCTCAGCAAGGGCGAGGCGCTAAGCAACTCAGTGAGACCCTGTCTCTACATAAAACAAAAAATAGTACTGGGGATGTGGCTCAGTGGTTGAGTGACCCTGAGTTCAATCTCCAGTACCAAAAAAAAAAAAAAAAAAGAATTTTCAGGCAGGGGATATGCCTGCAGAAACGCAGTGTGATAAGAAAACCTAACCTGAGGCCTTCACAGAGGCATTTGCATCTCAAAGGACTATAGTCAGGTCCTGGGGAACCGGCTGGTGGGAAGAAAGGGGAGGGGGGCTCTCCTTTTCCCAGACACTGATTTTCACAGAAAGTGTTCTTGGCCTGAATTGGGTGCCCAGAACAGTAAAAATGCTGCTTTTATGTGGAACTTCTACAGATTGTAAGTCCCTCCTCTTACACATTGGGTATAAAGTTCTAAACCTTCCTGAACTTCCTGAACTCAGGGTTCAGGGTGATTGATTGATAACAATGAAAGCTTTTCCCTCTGAACCTGATTGCAAACAATAAGTAAATAAATCTGCTTCCTGCTACTCCCTGGGTGTCTGGCCTCATCTGTTCCTACAACAGGAATGTTCAGTATCTGAAAACCAATCTGTGAACTATACCAATTTAACAAGAGGAGGAGGGAGAAAGCACATGATCATCTCAATTGATCCAGGAAAAGCATTTGAAAAAAAATCAACATGACTTCATGATATATATATTTTAAAAAAAATCAATAGGCTGGGAATAGAAGGAATCTTCCCCAATACAATAAAGGCTACATATTAAAAACTCAACCAACATCATATTTAATGCTAAAATTTTGAAGTCTCTGTTAAATCAGAAGAAATCAAGGATATATGCTTTTGCCACTGATATTCCACATAATTCTGAGAGTTCAAGAAAGCACAATTGGAAAGGGGGAGAGGAAATAAAAAGCATCAAAATTGGAAAAGTAGAAATAAATAAATTCAAATTCAGTGAAGTTGCAGATACAAACACAAAGTGCCAAAAATTAGTTGCTTTTCTATACTTACAATGAACAATCTGAAAAGGAAATAGAGGACAATTCTATATATGATAACACCAAAATGAATAAAATACTTAGGAATAAATTTAATCAAGTAGTCAAAAGTGTTGTACACTGAAAATTTCCAACCAGTGCTTAAAGAAATCAAAGAAAATAGTGAAGTGTCTGTTCAGTTCCTTAGCCCATTTATTGTTGGGCTATTTGTTTTTCTGGTGCTAAGTTTTTTGAGTTCTTTGTATATCCTAGAGATTAGTGCTCTATCTGAGGTGCATGTGGTAAAGATATTTCCCATTCTGTAGTCTCTCTCATCATGCTATTGATTGTTTCCTTTGCTGAGAAGGAGTCTTTTGTTTGAATCCATCCCATTTATTGATTCTTGATTTTACTTCTTGTACTTTAGAAGTCTTATTAGGGAAGTCAGGTCCTAAGCTGACATGATGAGGATTTGGGCCTACTTTTTCTTCTATTAGGCACAGGGTCTCTGTTATATTATCTAAATCTTTGATCCACTTTGAGTTGATTTTTGTGCAGGGTGAAAGATAGAGGTTTAATTTCATTTTACTACACATATATTTCCAGTTTTCCCAGAACCATTGGTTGAAGAGGCTATCTTTTCTCCAATGTATGTTTTTGGCACCTTTGTCTAGTATGAGATAACCTAGGCTAAGGAACTAAACAGACACTTCACAGGAGAAGAAATATAATCAATCAATAAACATGAAAAAATGTTCATCATCTCTAGCAATTAGAGAAATGCAAATCAAAATTACTCTAAGATTTCATCTCACTCCAATCAGAATAGCAATTATTAAGAATATAAGCAATAATAAGTGTTGGCGAGCATGTGGGGGAAAGGTACACTCATAAATTGCTGGCAGGACAGCAAATTGGTGAAACCACCTATGGAAAGCAGTATGGAGATACCTCAGAAAACTTGAAATGGATCTACCATTTGAGCCAGCTATCCCACTCCTCAGTTTATACCCAAAGGGCTTAAAATTAGCATACTAATTTTGCCACATCAATGTTTATAGCAGCTCAATTCACAATAGCTAAACTATGGAGCCAACCTAGATGCTCTTCAACAGATGAATGGAAAACAAAATGTGGTACATATACACAAAGGAATATTACTCAGCCTTAAAGAAGAATGAAATTACAGCATTTTCAGGTAAATGGATGGAACCAGAGAATATTATGCTAAGTGAAATAAGCCAATCCCCAAAAATCAAAAGCCAAATGTTTTCTCTGATAAGCGGAAGCTGATCCATAGTGGGTTGGGGAAAGGGAAGAATGAAGGAATTTTGGCTTGTGTAGAGGGAATGAGGGGAGGGATGGGACTGTGAGAATGGGAAGGACGGTAGAATGAGACAGATATCATTACCCTATATACATGTATGATTACGCTACTGGAGTGACTCTGCACCATGTACAACCAAAGGAATGAGAAGTTGTGCTCCATTTGTGTACAATATGTCAAAATGCATTCTACTGCAAAATTAATTAATTAGTTAATAAAAAAAGAAAGAAAATAGTGACTTGAAAGACATCTCATGTTCATGAACTGGAAGACTTAGTATTGTTAATATTATAGTACTACTCAAAGCAATCATTGCAAACTCTATAAAAACTTCAATGGTGTTTTGAAGAAATAGAAAAACTCAATCCTAAATTCACATTGAAACTCTGGGAACCTCAAAAGTTGAAAATAAACCTGAGAAAAAGCAAATGAGTGGCAGAGTCACTCTTCCTGATTTCAAAACTTACAACCAAATTATATTGATCAACACAATGCTATTCTGACATGCAAACATATAGACCAATGGAATAAAATAAAAGTAAGCCTTCACATGTAGTCAATGAATTTTCAACAAAGTACAAAGTCCATTCAGTGGGGAATGGGTAGTTGTTTGAACAAAAGCTGCTGAGAAAACTGAATATGCTCAGGCAAAAGAATGAAGTCAAACCTTCACCTAACAGCACATAGAAAGACAACTCAAAATGGATCAGACTGCAATGTATAAGCTAATGCTATAAAAACTCTTAGAAGGTTAATATTTGGAACACATAAAACTCAACCACAGTAACACCCAAAATATGTGCACACATTCACACACACACACACATACACACACACACAAAATAATCCAATTAAAAAATAGGCGTTCAGCACTCCTTGGCCTATACCCTAAAGACTTAAAAACAGCACACTACAGTAAAGCAGCCACTTCAATGTTTATAGCAGCACAATTCACCATTGCAAAACTGTGGAAGCAACCCAGATGTCCTTCAATAGATGAATGGATAAAGAAACTGTGGTACATATACACAATGGAATATTATTCAG
>CM053410.1:38324576-38380001 GCA_028644305.1 Xerus rutilus
TGAAGAATGTAATCTGCTTATAATTTTGTGCAAAGTTAGAAAAATTATGATTGTAACAATTTTTTTCTATTTGCCTCAACAAATGTTTTCAGTGAATAGTGTGTACAGCTTCTGATAATTTGTTTTTTTCTGTTATGTTTGCCAACATGTATTAAAATGCAACTTTTGGGAAAAAAAATAAAATAATAAAAAAAAAATAGGCGTTCAGCTTAAATAGACATATCTTCAAAGAAGATATGTAAATGTTCAAGAGACACATGAAAAGATGCTTAACATCACTAGCCATTAAAGAAATGCTAATAAAAATCACAATGAAGTACCATTAAGATGACTATTATTTTAAGAATGGAAAATGACAAGTAATGGCAAAGATGTGGAGAAATTGAAACATGTACATTGCTGTTGGGAAAATAAAAGAGTGTAGCTGCTATGGAAAAATGGAAATTCCCTTAAAGTTAGACATAGAATTAAGTTAAAACATATGATCTGGCAATTCGACTTCTAGATATACACTAAAAAGAATTGAAAACATTGACTCAAGCAGATATTTATGTACCAGTATTCATAGCACATTATTCATAATAGCCAGAAGGTGGAAACAACCCAAATGTTCATCAACCCATGAGTAAAAAAAAAAAAGAAAGTAGTACATTGGAATGGAATATTATTCATTTTACAATGGAATATTATTCAGTCTTTAAAAAGAATGGGACTCTGGTAGATGCTACAATATGGATAAACCTGAAAACATTGTGCTAATAAGCAAAATAAGCCAGACATAGAGGACAAGTACTGTAATTACATTGGACACTTACAAGAGGCAAATTCATAGACAGGAAGTAGAATGGAAGTTACCAGGATTTGGGAGAAGGGAATACCGAGGTGTTATTCTTAATGGGCAGAGTTTCTGTTTCAGATAATGAACTACTTCTGGAGATGGATAATGGCTATGGTTACTTAATGCTTCTCAGTTTTATACTTTAAAATGGTTACAGTACAGGTACCATAAAATTTTACCACAATAAGGAGAAATTTTAAAAACAAAAGTGTTTAATATCTGCTTCTAAACCCTGATTGATACACATCAATCATTTGATTTTGGTAATTCAATCAAATAAAACAATATCCATTTTATTTGTTAAAAGTTTATCATTTGATTTGAATAATGTTTGAAGAGTTAGCTTGTTCAAAATACTCAATTCAGTATTTCTATAAGAAAGTTCTAAAAGCGGCAGCAAAATGTCACCAAGATCCAAGGACAAATGTCTTCAAACAAGGTAACTATCAATGACCTATACCGTTATAGAACTTAAATTCAAACAGGGCATATCCTACATTTTATCAGTTTCTACAGCACCACTGACAAATCCCACTCCAATTGTAAGGTCTACAAATGTCAGCTCTTGGTGTTATATAATTTGAGTCTTCCTGAAAGCTATTCTGTCCTCCATGCTTCATGGTTGACTCTTCATACCTTCAGAGGTACTCTTAGGTCACATGCATCAGGACCTCGTGCAGATACCTAAGGCCTCAGACAAGTAAAATGTGTTTCCCAGCGTCAGGAATGTGGAGGAACAAAGAAGCCCTACTTGGGAGGCCTGCTGGGGAAGGCAGCATTTAGAAAGAACATGAGAGAGTACCATGGCAAACTTTGCCTGAGATGGCAAACATAACCAGAATCCAAATGCTCATTTGGTCATTTATTAGCTTTGTGTAAAAAACACCACCTTCAACCTTAGGGCTGAAAATAACCTTAAAGGTCTTGGTTCAATCTTAGGTTCACTAACAACATCTCTATTTCAACATGCCTGACAGCAGTGATCCTTTCTCAAATGTTTGGAACCTACTGGTGCCCTGCACTGTTCCAGAAGCTGATGGTTCAATGGCAAACAAAAGGGAATCGCTGCCCTTGTGGAGCAGATAGGCTGGTAGGGAGACAACGAAAGCTAGCAAATAAATACTTAATATGAGTGGCAATCACTGTGGAGGAAAGGGTAATAGAGTCATGGGGAATGACAGAAGTGGTACACTGAGCAGTGACAGAGGAAGAAACAGTGAGCCACACCGACATACCGAAGCGAGTACTGAGACAGTTACTTTCTAGATGAAACAAAATCCTAAATTCTTTACATAGCTTAAGTCTTTTAATTGTTATAAAAATCGTGATACAGGTGCTGTGATAATCCTCATTTTGCAGATTGGGGAACGAAACACAGAAGCTACATAGTTTGCCAATGATACCTTCCAAGTGGCAGAGGTGAGGTTTGTACCTAAGCAAGCTGGCTCAAGCTCACATGCTTACTCACCAAGCCACATCAACTCTCTGGGAGAGGATCATTCCAGGCAGAGGGAATGTGAGTCAAGGCAAAAGCCCTGCAGTGAAGAGGGAGCTACATGTTGTAAGGCTCCACAGGTCTGAGTAGCAAACACGAAGCAAGAGAGGGTATATAGAACCATGGTCAGAGAGGTGGCAGAACCCATAGGGTCCTGAACACCATTGTCAGACTCTGGAATATTCTGAGTAGTCTGCAGAGGCTGATGCCATTGCAATGTTTTGAGTAAAAAAATAAAATGAGTGTTCCAAGGTTTAAAAAAGTCTCCTTCTCATTGTAGAATGGAAAATAACATTTAAGATCAATGTATTCATTTTCTATTGGTGCTATAATAAATTACTAAAACTTAGTGGCTTAAAACAACACAAACTTTTATCTTATAACTCCAGGGTTTTGTTTGTTTTTGGTGAGTGTCTGTATATGTTTATTTCTGGGGATAAAGCCCAGGTCCTCTCTCATACTAGGCCCTTGCTCTACCACTGGGGTACACTTCCAACCCTGTAAGTTAAAATCTTGACTTGGGTCTTACTGGGCTAAAACTACTGTGTAAGCAGGGCTGCATTCCTTCCTGGAGGTTCTAGCAAGGGAATCCAGTCCCTTGCCTTTTTGGCTTCTGGAGGCCACCCACACTGCTTTCTTCATCTGAGAGATAGCTATGACAGCAGTCGGGGGCTGGAGGGCTTTTCACAGCTCATCATTTTGATCCTCTCTTCTGCTTCTCTGTCCCACTTTTAAGGTCCATTGTGATTACATTGGACCATCTAAATCATTCAGAATCATCTTTCCATCTCAAGGTCCTTAACTCAATCACATCTGCACAAGTTCTAGGAATTCCAAGCTATTACAATAGTGTAGGTGACTGTTGCGTGAATAATCATGTCAAGACCTTTATTCTTTTTTTTTTTTTGGTACGAGGATTAAACTCAGGGTTACTTGAACACTGAGCCACATCCCCAGCCCTATTTTGTGTTTTATTTAGAGACAACGTCTCACTGAGTTGCTTAGCGCCTCGCTGTTGCTGAGGCTGGCTTTGAACTCACAATTCTCCTGTCTCAGCCTCTTCAAGTGCTGGGAGTACAGGCGTGTGCCAAGATACCAGGCAAGATCTTTGTTCTTAAATAATGTACACTCTGCATTTTGCATATATTACTTCATTTAATTTTTATAAAAATAGTTCCAACTGTGTATTATCATCACCCCTGCTTTATAGCTGAAGGATCTGAGAGTTACAGCTTGCCCCAAATCACATAGCTCAAATGATAAAGAATTGGACAGCTTAAGTCCACATCCCCATGCCTCTTCTACTGCACTATACTGCTGTAATAGTAGACTTAAGGACAAGAGGTAATCATTAATTTAAAGGTTTTTAATCCTTTTGGATATGAGAAGTATAGAAAGTACCCATGCTGGGGAGCAGGAAAGCCTAGAATACATCCCAGATGACCAGATTTTTTAGCAAGGATTTGAAGGACAATGTAAAGATCCCTGTAAAGAACTGAGCCTGACTTCCCAGCACACTACACTTTCAGACAATTCTGCCACGTTAAAAGCCATTATCTATAAACAGCATTGTTATTTGTATTAAATCTCTAATGGCAATAGACCACAGAATTAAATCTTTCTGGTTAGCAAACCAGACCCAATGACAGATGGAGAATGAAAATATAAATATATGTTTTCCTTGACCAATTTCTAACAAGCTATTTATCAGCTACTTCAATAGAAAATTCATTAAGGACTTTTCCTCCCTGACAAGATTTTCCATTTCTTTCTTTCTGGCTAAACTGCCCTTTTACTCTAAATCACCTTTTTCCAATGTGTTCTGGCTTTAGAATGTAGTGATACTCAAATAAGATCAAATAATGCCTCAATCACTCATTTTCAGAGCCTCCCTAATGATGACACTTATCTCCTCTCCACAGAAATGTGCTGTTAGTGTGCTTGTTTCTCTTCCCATCAAGGAAGCTACACAGGTGAGCTTGTGGGCTGTCTGGCAAGATGTCTTGTAGGGATGGCTCCCAAGTGCACAGCTAAGCAGTGTTGTGCTGTTTGGGGGACTGAGGAAGATAGGATTTTGTTTTGTTTTGCTTTGCTGTATTGCATGATATTGCTTATGCTATAGAAATAGAGCAAATTTTAAAGGAAGATCCACCTGACCCTCTTCATTTACATATTTCCGCCTTAAAGGGAGTTTGGGATGAGCAAAGAATGAAGTAGATACCCCAGTCTCAGTGATAGTTAATCTGTAAGTTTGAAAAATCACTATGGATGATTTTGAGACTATTCCACTCCTGCTATAGAGTAATTAATCATTCTTGGAAATTCAAGGCCAACCAGACAGAATTCATGGGGAGAGGATTTTTAGGAAAAGAAGGGGTCATAATTCAGCATCTTCCTCAATATCCTTATGAGAGAACAACTTGCAAAATTACCCAGTCACAGCCAGAGAGTTAGGCAAAGTGATCCCCAAGCTAGCATGGAATGACCAAGCAGAGATTTTTGGCTCTGACCATGGGCTGCTTCCTACCTTGGTCACAGAAGACACCTCTGGTGCTCCAGATGGGTAGGAAGTTGTAATTCACTACCTTGTTCCCACAGGAAACTCAATATTCAAAGAGAGATCAGTCTTCCAAGATCAATTCAAATCAAACTATAAACAAACACTTGAAAGGTCTCTGCTCTCAGTTCTGGGGCAGGGGGAGGACTGCAACTTAACAGAAATTGAGGAACAGATAAGCTCAATTGTATGTGTCTTAAAAGAAGCCTTACCCACGCAGTCATTGGAATACAGTGGACTTGTTCTCCTTTTCTCTTTTCTAGTCCCTGGATGGAAAGAGTGAAAAGGGTGGGGGGAGGATGCTGCTCCCAGAACCTATGCTTTAAAGGATAGATCTATGTCACCTTAGGTGTGTCAGGAGCCCATAGCAGGCTGCATCTATTAATATATTTAGTTAATATGTTGAGGAGTTCCTTCCTAGAGGGAGAGCCAGCAGAAAGCTGTTTTAACTTTTCATTTTTAATGCATTACCAGTTTCCATGGAGACCAAGGTAAAGTTACTGCATGAATTTTTCTTGTAGAAGCCAGAGTGACATCTTAATGCCTCGGGAGGTACTCCTCCTCGGTCTTCCTGCCTTCCTTTTCAGGCTACTGCCCTCAGGGGCAACAGGCACTGAGTTAGAAGCTTGGATATACAGAAGCCACCAGAGCCAGAGTCAGGACCAGCAAAGTATTTGTGGGACCAAGTGCAAAATGAAAATGTAGGTTCCTTGTTCAAAAGCAGGACAAAAGTGCTATTAAAGGTGCTGAAATATAAAGGTTTACCCTCCTTTTCACAGTCTCCCTGTCTCAACGTATCATGGTGTTTTTTATTTGCAATTTAATGTTGTTTTAAGCAAAGCAAAATAGAAATTTTAAATTCATAGGTTGAATTTCACTGTTCACCCTTATACCATTCATCTTCAGGAAGCAGTTTTAAATGCAAACGTAAGATCATTTAACTAAGGCAGAAACACAGAAATTATACAACTCCTATTTCAGAGCTCTTAGGAATTTTCTTACCAGAACAGTGGAGATGCTACACAAAACTCATTCGGCATCTCTTTTTTACCTCTTGATAGGTGCATATTTGATGCCACACGTGGGAACTTCTGACCCAGTGGCAACAAAAATGAAAACTAGGCCAAGACAGGCAAACACACAGGCAAAGCTTTAATTGGGGGGTTTAACCTCAAAGAGAGGGGTGAGAGTACTGGTAGAGTAAGATCAGGAGTCTCCTGGAACAAAGGAGACTTTAAAAAACTATTTTTAGTTGTCGATGAACCTTTATTTATTTATTTATTTATTTATTTATTTATTTATTTATTTATATGTGGTGCTGAGAATCAAACTCAGTGCTTCACTCATGCTAGGCAAGTGCTACCACTGAGCCACAACCCCAGCCCAGGAGGCATTTTATTCCTGTGAAGGAGAGTTGGGGTGGGTTAGAGTTTAGGAATTTTAATTGACTTAAGGTACATTTCAAAGGTGTTTTTCTTTTCCTGTGTAAGAACTTCAACCTTAAGGGAGGGGCAGTCATTCAGTCTGGAGCCAAACATTACCTCTTTCCTATTGATAAATCTGTCTGGTATAATCATCTTTGCTCTGTGATAAGGATGAGTCACTGTAGCTGTTATGAGAACACACAGGTGAAGGGGAGAAGAAAGAACAAATCAAGCAGGGGACAAGGTTAGAGTCTGGGAGTTTGTCTTTAGCCCTTTGTGGAGATCCTACAACAGTATCATTCTCTCATCTTGTTTATCTTTGGAAACTTAAGGCAAAGGCATCATGGCTTTAGTGATGCACTTGGCTTTTGAAGTTGGTAAGATTATTTGACAGAGTGTGGAGGTAAAGAAGAACACATATCATACTTTTTCATGGATAACAGGCTGTAAGTTCAAGGTTGAGAACAGGAAAAAGCACATATCATACTTTCAATGGCTGACAGCTATGAGTTAAGTCCTGAGAGCACATCTGCCCTTTTATCAGAGGGTGGGATCTGGTCGTGTCATTCTCTCATAGGGTTTACTCACTTCATCTTAAGGGGTGCTGTTTCCCATAGGGGTCCCTCATATACTATTAGCATGCTCTACTTCCAACCTACTGATGTAAAAGGAAGAACTGAAAGGAAAAGGATTAATGGGTTTCCCTATCTTTCATTTTCTTTCAATGTCATCATTTTCAGTGTCAATGTTTAGCTAATAAAGAGAAGTAATGCAAACAAGAAAAGATATGATAGGGCTCTTTCTTCAGGCATATTTCTTAACATGCCATTTCTTTTCTATATTGGAAGCAAATTGTTTCAAATGGCCTTTTGGAGCTCTCATTTACAGACCTTCATTCACACTTACCTTATACCCACCTTGAGTCTCATGAACTCCCATACTTCATGGGTCCACCAGAATTCTGGGCGTGTGGGGTGTTACAGATACTACCTGCTTATGGAATGGCAGAGAACAGTACACAGGTAGGTTATACATCTCTCCTCTGCTCATGCACCTGTTCCATTGTCCCACAGAATTCCCTGACAACATGTGAGTTCAAAGATAAAATTAATAGGAATTTCAAGATGGCAGGAGTAGAGCATTGCCACTCCCAGACCCATTGAGCTTTTAAGAGGACAGGGCCTTGTGTGGTTACACAAAACCATGAAATTGGTCCTGAATTGGGTAATCTGGGCTTTATAAAGTATGTGTTGAAGACTCAGTTTTCTTCTTTGTAAAATTAGGGCAGAGAATTTGCTCCAAGGTGAACTTCAATTGTGTTTCTGGACAAAACTTATACAAGCTATGAGAACTTGTTTAGGTTGCCCAGCACAGAGGATTTGGGGGAGCCACTTCCCAGGAATATCCTTTAGAAGTTTACCAACTACACTTATATCTGTGCTTTCTCTTCTCCATCCAACACCCAGCACAACTCTGATCAATCTACCTGACACACCCCTCCAGGATAGTTCTTTAAAATAGGATCCTGAACTGCTTTCCCCACTTTCCCCATAATCACATTCAAGAGCTACACTTATCTTCATATGAGTTTCAGAAACCTGGTCTCCTAAGTTAAAAACTCTTGCAGTGAATAATAGGAAATTCTTAAAAGATGTCCATTTTAACCTAAAATTGACATATCCTCCAACCAACAGACCAATAATTCAGTTTGATATTTGGAACCCCCCATGATAAACAGATGGTATGAAAGGAGATGGGCACAAGCTAGACAAGGACACTATAGCAGAGACAAGTGTAGAGATTAGCAGGCTGATAAGGAGCCCACCTGCCTAAAGTGAAGTTTCAGTCAGCTTTCCTTCATTGTGACAAAATACCTGAGATAATCAGTTTATAAGAAGGAAAAGCTTATTAAGGCTCGCAATTTTAGAGGTTTCAGTCCATGCTTGGTTGGGTCCTTGCTTTTGGGCCACGTAGACAAAGCACATAATGGTGGAGAGCAGGTGGCAGAGCAAAGATGCTCACTACATGATGCTCAGGAAGCAGACAAAAGAGATGTGATCCTAATAGCCGGTTCATTCACTTCAAGGGCATGCTCCCAATGACCTGAGACCTCCCACTAGGCCCTATCTCTTAGAGGTTCCATCAGTTCCCAATAGTAGCGAGCTGAATACCAAGCCTTTAATACATGAGTCTTTGGGGGATGTTAAGATTCAACCCATAACCAGGCATAGTGACACATACCTGTAATCCTAGCAGCTCGGGAGGCTAAGGCAAAAGAATTGCAAGTCCAAGGCCAGCCTGAGCATCTTAGCAAGACCCTGTCTCAAAATAAAAAGTAAAAAGGGCTGAGGATGTGGCTTAGTGGTAGAGTGTCCCTGGGTTCCATTCCAAGTACCACAAAAAAAAATTATAGCAAAGAGGCTCAAGGTGAAGAATAACCTCAATCTGCAGTCACATAGTCACATATCAAACCATGCTGTCACCCAAACTGGCCTCAGCAATTAGCAGTAGAAGAGCCTGGAAGAAGTTTTACTTTCAAATAAAAGCTCAAATGAAATTTTTTATAGGTCAACCTGTTACACAATCTAATTGCTCAATTTCTTTTCCCCTCTCTTTGATTTGCAATGTACGCAAAAGCTACTTTGTCTTAAACTGACTGGTCAATTCTGGCAAAATTTAAGTTCCTCAGTGGAGCAAAGTCAGTAAATTGGGCTGCTTGGTTCTCTCATCCAAAGATAGAGGCAGATTGACTGTTTTAGTTCAAAAGCAATTGTAGAGACCTCACGTAGACATAGCTTAAGATTGTTCTTTGCTAATGTCCCTTCTCAGCTGGTAGTGCCTCCAGAATACTGAAACCTATTTCTGAGAAATCAATATAGAACAATGAAAAGAACAGTGTTAGGGTAGAATGCACTCCCCTTGTATGGTCCCTGATTGAAGGACAGATAACACTTGCAACTTGATCAGCACCTTAAACAGGATCTGTGGCCACCTGGCTTCCCCATATAATGATTCAATGTGAAGTCATTTCACAGAAGCCACTGTAAGAATACTCCTTATCAATAATATTCAATGGAGCTATTCTGTCTGCCTAGTGTGTGTTACATGAGTTAAGGAATGGATGGGCAGGCAGGTCATAAGAAAATTGCAAATGGGGGAAAATAGACTCCTTCAGCAAATGTCTTGTGTGTGTGCCTTGTGAGGATAAAACTCATGAAGATTAAAATTTACCTGACGGAATTCTAATTACGTCATTAGCAGAGCATTCTCTTTGACATAGAATTCCTTTTGCCATTCTGTGCTGTTTCTTAAAGAAAATCAGTAGTTTACTGTCAAAATTATAGCTATAGTAGTTTTGGTAATTTATGCTACAAGATTTGACCTTCATTTAGATAACTACTTACTGATCGAGAGCAAAAATTTATGGGAAACAGAAAATCACAAGAAAAAAAAGAGAGAGAGAAGCTGATTTCTGTAGCTTGGTTTTACTCTATTCTCTAAAGGATGAAAGTTATTGTCTCAGTAAATTTCTGATGTTTTGTCTTAGTATTAAATATTAAATGAATATTATGGATTTACAAATACTGATTTTGGCAGAAACTTCCACAGCCTCAGACTTAGCTTATATTCAAATCTGCTGATTTTGCTCTGACTTTGTTCTTTGGGAGAATAATATTACAAAATTACATTGACTATTTCTAGGCTTGTAGTAGCAGCAGGATCATTTCACTAGCTTGATGCTTGAATTTCTCAAGTCCCAACTCAATGTCTTATCCCAGCCACTCCTTTCTTGACAAGAGAGAAGACTCATCATTTTAACAAATAAATATGAGCACCCACTGTGTGGCAGGTGCTATTTGAAACACTGTAGGATATACAAGGATGAACAATATAAATTTTATTACATTCAGTGAAGGGAGGTGAAATAAACAAATAAGCAAATTGGTGAATTCCCAATAGTCAGACATGCTGCGAAAAAAGTAATTCAAGGTGATGCTAGCAGTGATTCCCAAATATGTTCACATGTTGCTATGCATAAAAACTGAGGTATCTGTAAAACACTGGAGTAAGGACAAGGTTGAGCATAGTTGAAGGACTCTGGCTCCCATGCCCCTAGTCCTTTCCAGGGTTAAGGGGTCACTATGACAACACTCTTTTAATCCCATTAACACCACACCAGTGTACTGAAGTGTTCAGGCTGGGAAACTGCAATGAGAGATGGTGAAGGGTACTCAGTTACATAAGAACATCAAGGAAGGCCTTTCTGAGGAGGTGATATTTCATCTGAGACCCAAATGATAAGAAGGAGCTTGTCATATGTGAATCTGGGAGAACATCCCAAGCAAAGGAAACAGTACATGCAAAGGCTCTGAGGCAGGGAAGTGCTTGAAATATTTAGAAAATGAAAGAATGATGAACCCAGATAATGAACAAAAGGGAGACTAAAAGGTCTCTTTGGGCCTCCAGAGTACTGTTCATCCAGAGACCTGAATATAAGCCATTGCAAGGACTTGGGGTTGATTGGAGTTACGATGAGAAACCACTGAAGGAGAGTGGATAGTCTGATTTACATATTTAAAGGGCCACTTTGCTGCTGCGTGGAGACTAAATTGAAAGAAGACAAAAATGGAAGCAGAGAGACTAGTTAGTGAAAAACAATATTCAATTCCCTGGCTTTCAATTTTGCCTTCTTTGCAAAACTTGTCCAAGTTATTTAACTTCCAGGTATGTGTTTTATAATCTTTAGAATGGGGATAAAAACAATAAACATATATCTGTAAGAGATATTATTAGAATCAAATAAAATCATGCAAATGAGAAGACTTTGAAAAAATGTATTTTATGTATCAAAGGATCAAGGCACCCATTTCTAATCATTCTAAACTGTTTTGAAAAAACACATGGCACATTTCTTATTCTATTACCTTTTAGCTCCTTGAGCATTAATTCTTTTGGAGCTGCCAATGTACTGTAATAGAAAATTTAATTTATATAGTACATAGTATTATGCTGGAAATACATAATTACAAAACATAGTCCCAGTTTGCATTGTTTGAAATGCATGCTTCTATGAAAGCTGGTATCTGGTGACCTGTTCTCCATATAGAAACTACATGGAAAATACACACACTCATGCACACTCATGCACACACCCTATCTGTACACACACATACATACATTATATGTGCAGTAATCTCTTAGCCAGAAAAATGAACTTTTTTTTTGTTTGGTCCTTGGGATTTAACTGAAGGGCACTTGACCACTAAGCCACATGCTCAGCTCTTTTTATTTTTTATTTTGAGACAGGGTCTTTCTGAGTTGCTTTAGGGCCTCACAAAGTTGCTGAGGCTGGCTTTGAACTTGCCATCTTCCAGCCTCAGCCCCACCCCAACCCCAAGCTACTGGGATTACAAGTATGCACCACTATGCCTGGCAACATTTTGAGTAAGAATTCAGATGAATTGAGAATTCAGTAGAGAAGGAGGAATGGGGGAAATTATAAATGGATAATAAGTTATAGTTAGAAGTCAGAAGTTCTGATGTGCTATTGCACCGTATGGTGACTGTAGATACTGATTGTGTACTAGAAGAAATGATTTTGAATGTGTTTGCTATAAAGGAATGATAAATGTTTAACCTGATTGTACAATGTGAACATGTATTTTAATAACATTTTTAATAACATCTAAAAACATTTTAATAACATCATGTTATCTCATTCATATGTCAATTTTTATGTTTTCATGTATCAGATAAAAATATATTTAATTTTTAAAAAAAGAATTTTCTTAACATCTTAAACATATCTCTATATAAAAAGCAATCTGTCAATCAGAAAGAAGTTCATGATAACTTGCCCTGATTCTGCCATTAAACCAAGCTGAAGGTTCACACATTCACAAATCCATTCATTCAACCAATATTTAGGTTACTTTGTGCAGTGTTTTCTCATTTTAACTTTCAGACAACCCTATGAAGTTACTGCCACTTTCCCCACTTTACAGATGGAAAAACTAAGGTCTGAGGTGACAAGTGAGTTACCATAAATTGCTAGTTAACAATAGCACAGCATACCTGACAACTAACTCCAGCATAAAACTCTCTCTATAGTCTAGATTATGCATCTGCTGTTTCTAACTGCAGCTTGTGGGAGAAGGAGACAGCAGGTGGAAAGTAAGGGATGCAAAAATGAATTCTGAAGCAAAGGAAAGATTCAGACCAGAGGAGAACCAAGGTGAAGATTTAGCCTTTAAAACAAAACAAAACACCGTTGTACACTTCATGGCAGATCATACCTATAATCACAGCCACTTGGGAGGCTGAGGCAACAGGATCACAAGTTGGAGGACAGCCTAAGCAACTCAGTAAGACTCTGTCTTAAAATGAAAAATAAAAAGGACTTGGGATGTAGCTCAGTGGCAAAGTGCCCCTGGGTTCAATCCCCTGTACCAAAAAAGAAAAAAAGATTGTTGTATATTTCTTTTCCAATGTATAGAGTTAACTGTAAGAATCTTAAAATGAATCAAACCCACTTGCTCCGTGATAAAGAAAATGTAATTTACTTTATATTTCCTGCGCTCTCATTTCCAAGTGAGTGGGCATGGCGAGCAGCTTAGCAAAACAATCCAGTACAATTCAGCTTGAAAAAGTGGGAGGGTATTAACACAACCCATTTAGGATGAAGGAGACACTGCCAGCACAACACACACACACACTCCCACACACACACACACACACACACACACACACACACACACACACACACGGCATCCTAATTCCCACACTGCCTCATGTTTTAAATGCATTGAGAGTGAGAAGCCCATAAGCACAGACAAATGGAGAAGTAAGTGAAGCTCAACTTCCACAGCTCTGTTGCCCTTGCTCAGTCACATCCTCATCTCTCTCCAGGGCTTTCCACATTCAGCTTGATCACAGGAAAGGATTAGAAATTCATTTGAACAAAGGCATTCTTATGGCTTGGAATATGAGGTCTCAGCAAAGCTACATTCGGGGCAGTCTTTCACTCTCCAGTGTAGGTATAAGGATTGCCATGCATCACAGAACCCTGGGCATGGCTGCTATAACACCTGTGTTAAGGCAGCTTTAGAAGATGACTTTGACCTAGCCTTCTAGTAACCCACAAACCAGTAACCCATGAACCAGACCTGCTGGAGATGACTAGGAAGATAATTCCAAGATTATATAATCCTAAAGTTATCCTAAAGATTCAAGAGATTGATAATATTGCTGTTTTGCATCAATGTATTGGCCTGGAGACTGTCTCTATTTCTTGCCCAGTTCTTCCTAATATCTTCCTAAATCTGCCAGTATAGTTTCCTCTCTCTGTAATTATTTAAAAAAAAAAATTGGCCTGGTACAGTGGCACATGCCTGTAATCCTAGCAGCTTGGGAGGCTGAAGCAGGAAGGATGCCAATTCAAAGCCAGCTTTAGCAACTTAGTGAGATCCTAAGCAACTTAGCGAGAGCCTGTCTCTAAATAACAGTATAAAAAAGGACTGGGAGCTGAGCGCAGTGCTGCAGGCCTATAACCCCAGCACTCTGGGAAGCTGAGACAGGAGAATAGTGAGTTCAAAGCCAGCCTCAGCAATGGCGAGGCGCTAAGCAACTCAGTGAGACCCTGTCTCTAAATAAAACACAAAATAGGGCTGGGGATGTGTCTCAGTGGTCAAAAACCCCTGAGTTCAATCCCCAGTACCAAAAAAAGGGGTGGGGTGTTGGGGATATGGCTCAGTAGGTTCAATATTTGGTACCAAACAAACAAAACAAACAAAAAGATCTCCTCCTCTCTCCTCCCCACTTCCTTTCCTTCCCCATCCACAATCACAGAGGTTACAAAACTCTCTATCTATCCTCCAAACTTAAGACATCTAATTAACTTTCTTCAAAGATGAGGAGAAAAAGAGCAATAAGCCATCTCCATTTACTTTCCTCACTCCTGGATGGCACACAGATACCCCTTAAACCCATGTGCCCTGGAAGACAGCACTCATCACTCTGGACCTGCCATAAGAATTTTCAGCATTTTAGGAAGCTGGGTCAAAGCCATCTTCTAAAAGTCACTGCACAAAATTCCTATGACCCACTCTTTATCACTAGGACTTAAAGGGGTAATTTAATGTAAAAGTTATCCTAAAGATTCAAGAGATTGATAATATTGCTGTTTTGCAGCAATGTGTTGGCCTGGAGACTGCCTCTATTTCTTGCCCAGGTAATGTAAGAGGACACATCTCTTGATGAAAAAAATACATTATCAATTCTGTTCCCTGAGTCAACTTCATGAAAACAGTGAGTTCTGAGTGTTTATTTCACTCATGTGACAAACATTTCTGGATAATAAGTATGAGGCTGGATATTCCGTCCCACTCTCTCCTTTTATTCCAGCATGGTAGGGTAACATCTGACACATCCACAAAAGCCCTGAGATTTAACGTGTTGTTAAGTTGCTTTCTCTCTCTCATTGACCCAGAAGAGTCCATTTGGGCTGTACATGATTTCCCTTCTCTTAGTTCAAAGACATCATTTTTCAAAAGGAAGTTTCAGCCAGAACAACATACCCCTCACTACCTGGACACTGTTCCTCCAAGTATCCCTGTGTACCTTCACCTCCACCCTGCTTGCCTGTCCTTTCCATTCATCTAGCCAGTCTTCCTCAGAAGCACTTTATGGACATTTCCCATGTGGTAGACATGGGAGTCCTTGGGCTATGAGGATGAATCATCTCTGCCCACCAGAAGCCCAGAGCCTCACTGGGGAGGAAGACAGGAAACAACCATAACAACACAACAGCTGTGAAAGAGGAAGTTATCATGGGATGCTATGGGAAGAGGACGAAGGAGCATTAACTCAGCCCAAGTGAATCAGGAAAAGCCTCTAAAGAAGGTCTTAAGAGACTATGGGACAGAGAAAGCATAAATATTTACCAGATGGGGGCACAGATAGGGTACAGGGAGCTAACACTGATTAATAGCTGTAGCAGCTAGACACTGGGCATTTTTAACCTTATGATTCCAGCATCAGGCCAAGCTCTGGGCGGTCCACCCCAAACCTTTATACATGGCTTAGTCTCTGTACATTGAGAATCATGCATCTGCCCTTTCAGGAAACTCCCCCTTTAAGCAGGAAAGGACCGATTCTTATTTTTTTGTCCTTCCTGACTCCACCTCAAAAGAAAACAACACCTTTCTGAGAACACTCTGATTCTTTACTCTGAAGTTTCCCTTGTGAAAAGAAAAGCACCTGAATACCAAGGAATTATAGGAATCAATGGAAACATCATCACAACCAGTAGTGTGTCTAAGCCATCACTAACCCTTACAGAAGCAATTGCGCTGCACAGGTGAAAATAAGTAAAACATAAATGTAATGAATATGGGGTTTTTAAAAAATTCAGAATTGCTAGCACATACATGTTAGTAGCCAACTAATATCATTTAGGAAACCATAGTATAGAAAACTCCACCCATCTTTGGAAAGCCAAGGTCTAGGGCAGTACTTCTTCTCAACATTGATACCACATTAAAACAAAAAAGGAGCTCTATATGTGAGTGGATTACACAGAACAATGGAAAGCAGTGTTTTGAGGTGGGACCCATGATTCTCCCCAGGTACAGCCCTGGCCCTAAGCAAGCATAGAGCAATTGGTCTTAGAGAACTTGGCCTAGCAAGGCACTGCATGGAATAAGAGTATGTGAACCATTCCTCTCTGCCAAGTATTGGTTCCTGATCTGTACCATGGGGCGGGGGGGCGGGGGGGGGTACCTGGTTATTTAAAAAGTTATTCTCATGGAAGAGAGTTTGGGTAGAAGTACTTTATAACTGTCAAGACTCCTTAAGAGAAGGATAAAATGGCATCAGTCAGTAGCAACCCTTATGACACACTGGGCTATGGAGACATGAATTTTCAGGTTGCTGTTTCTATTTCTGGTAGGATGTTGTCTGATTTATGATGGTTTGCCTTTTTTTTTTTAACTTTGCAATGGTAGTGGTATACAATTCAATAGAAATTATACTACAAGTTTTTGAATTTTGATCATTTGCCAGGCTACTGATATGCAATACTCTCTTCTTATGCTGGGCAGCAGCAACCAGCCACACTCCCAGTCAGCCACATTATCCCAAGAGTAAAACACAAGTGCACTACAGAGTAGTATGTTGTTAAGCTAGGATGTTTGGTGCATAGTTGTACTAAATGCATCTTTGACTTAACAGTGTTTTCAATTTACAATGATTTTATCAAGATGTAATCCTATCATGATCCAAGGAGCATCTACTATTGCTTATCTCAAACATCTTGGGAGGACAATGATACAGTAATAAAAATAAGCAACACAGAGGAGCCATCTTTCTGGGGAGACTTAGTCATTTCATCTGTTAATTTTAAGGTCCAGGTAAAAAGATGAACCAGGCAGTTGGACAGACTGCAGCCTGGGCAAGATTAGGACTAAAAACATACATTGGCTAGGTATCTGTGCAGAACTTGGATGAGACTGCTGCCTGCAACCCACAAGTCTGCTGCCTAAATGTCTCCTGAGCCTTCCAGCTTCACCTTTAATGGTTAACAGTTGCCTTCTCAAATACTATGGGAAACCCAGTGCTCTCTCTAACATTTCTGTAGGTCCCCAAAGGATGAGTGTTGGGGTGTGCAGCTCAAGTCCTTTATCACACCCTTTCCTTCTATTGAATTCTCTGTGTCTCTCCTAACTGGTTCACGTTGGCTCCCCAAAGCACAACTAACACGATGTCCTACTTTTTTATTAGGTACAGCAGCAATGGAGGAAAATAAAATCAAAACCAGGAACAACTTCACCTTGAAGGTTGCATATCTGGCCCCACACCCAAGGTGGAAAATTTCTCCCTGGATGGATTTTCCTTTATTCCTTGTCTGTATCCCTGCTAATAGCTCCCTTTCCTCTGTCCATCTGCAGATTCCACTCAGAGCTCTCTGATTCTCTGCATGTTTCTGCTTTTGTTTTCAGCCCTTCTTCCTAGAGTCCCCATTGAATTTCAAAATTCTTGTCTCTTTACTGTACAGGTGAATTCAGTTCTATCTTGTACTTAATGTTACCATATAGACTGTGTCGAAGGGTCTTCACTTTTCTGCTCATTAAAAGTCCCTAACATTCCATCAATTCTTAACAATATTCTTAAACTATAGAAACAACTATCCATTAAAAAAAGAATGCTACTTCTGCAGATAGCAAAAGCAGTAGCATTTATCTTTGAAAAGACATGTTTCTTTCTGCTACATAGAGAAAAGAGACAAAGATAGCATTATTAATTTTAATAGCCATCATTTTAAAAGTATATTTCATATGATAAGGTAAGAATTGTGGTGTCATATATGCATTCTTATCAGGAAAAAATAAATTGAGTAGCATTTGTTGAGGACATCTAAAATGCAGGGAAGCCACTGTTACTCAGAACTCAGCCCTGTAGGCCTAGGCAGCTGAAGCTTTGAACTATGCCGTAGACAAGGCTCCTCTTAAATGTTGTTGACCGCGGCTGACCACCTGCACAACCGATTCTTCCCACACTGGCTACATGGAGACCCCACCCAATTCCTTTCTTACAATAGAGCTGACTTCTACCTCATAAGACAAGTCATAATTCCTGACAAACAAATGATGGAATTATCAACCTCCACCCTTACTTAAAGCTATAAATACAGCTGCCATTTCATAAAACCTCAGAGCACACTCTCAAGAGTGTCTTCCCAGATTGCAATTCTATTTAGACCCAAATAAGTATAATTTGCACTCTTCTCAGCTAGGTTGATTATAGGTTGACCATCTTCACAACAAACCCATTTTATAGAAGAGGAAGCTGAATGTAAGAGAGATTAGGTGTTTCTGCCAAGTTGACACTGTTGTTGAATGGACTCAGAGCCCTCCAAAGACTGTACCCTCACCTTTGATCTTGGTAGTATGCTGGTATATGTTTAACAATTGGCTCTTCAAAGGAAAATCTTTGCTTTGTACAGTATACCAATTTCCACCGTGAAAACATACCCAAAAAGGCTAATTCCAAGCTACCAATGTGGCATCACTGAACATTGAGTAGGGAAGAGACAGAGAGTAGCATATCATTATATAGTGATTGCACCATATAAATACAATAGACAAATAATACCAAGAATACAGATAAATAGGATGTAAAAAGTTTTACATATTTGTTATTTGTTTTTAAAAGTCATTTAATTCTAAGTTTAAGGAATTTTGATTTGTATAATGATTGTTTAATGAATGACCAGCCTGCAAAATTTCTAAAAACTGAACAATTGGCTCTAGCTAACATAAGCCACTCTATCAAACACACAACTGCTTCTTGAATGGCCTTAAATATAATCCAGATTTAGAGGAATCGGGAAAGGAAACAACATCAAGCTGAAAAAAAAATTAGAAATGTGTTCTGTGAAAAAAATGAAAAACTTCAAGAAGCTCAGGCTGAAGATTAGAGAAGCAACTATTTATGTTAAACAATATGATCAAGTCAAGTTCAGATATATTTGTCATGAGTTTCAGAATTTAGTTCAGTAGACAAAATGATTAGGCAGAACCATATGGTTGCTTATTTATTGATCATTGTGACAAACAAAATATGAGCCTAATGACTTCTTATGCTGGAAAGAAACATAAAACAATACATGTCATTACTGTGGATTTAGACTTAGTTTAGAGAAATAGATATCTAATCAATGCCAAATATTTTTCAATTCAGTATCTACTCTTAAACATTTTCATATTGGAATTTTCACAAGAGGATTTCAGAGACTAAAAACAATAATCCCCTCAAAACTGTTGCATTAGTCAGTTTTTCTACTATGAGGAGCTGGAACAAAGTACCCTCTGCTGAGTAGATGGGGAACCAGAGACCAAGAGGAGCCAGGACTGTCTTATAGAATAAGCATAGACTTAGAGACATGAGCCCTGGATTCTAGTCTGTTTCTCACTTACTGGTTTATTAATTTGGAGATGAGTAAGTTTTTCCAGCCTCAGTTTACATGAACCGCCCCCACCCTCCCACCCAAATTCTGATAATCATACTTGGCCTATCTAGCTACTCAGTAGTGTGATACTGATGACAATGGCAACTGAAGCCAGTATTCCAGGAGTCCAATTCACCTTGAGAAATTGACTGAGCATTTAACATTTTGTCAGGCACTGGGGCTACAATAATGAGCCAGACAGACAAGGTCCCTGCCCATGAGGAATGTTCACTCTACTGTAAAGCGAAGAGTGTTTACAGAAGTGAAAATCTGTATACACTGTGTGAATTTCTGTTGTCACATCCTGTTCAAAGAACATTCACTGGGAAAATTGAGAATTGAAAAAGAATCCATGAACATCTGGAACTTGCAAGATTTTCTACAGATTCCTGAAATCTATTTAATTTTATACCATCAGGTTGGATGAGCTGGGTTTATGTAATTAAAAGAATAGGACAGAGTTACACCGAGATAATGATTTTCATAATTAAAAAGGCCCATCATTAGCACCAGCTCAAAAGCCAAGACAACCTCTACTTCTCAATAATGTTTTTTTATTTTATTTTAAGAAACTAAATGGGTAGTTTCATTAGAAATAGCATACAGAAGATAATCACATGGTTAAAAATAAAAGTCAAGACAAATGTCTAAAAGCCTTTTCCAACCTCCCTTACATGGTTAGAGCTGGTGACAAGGTTAGTTTTAAGTAGGATCTTGGGTATTTAACCTTGAATGTCTGGTTTTCCTTTGCATAGCAATAAGTTCTGGCCATTGTACACTCTGTCCAAAAACTCTAAATCTATTATTACTTGGCTTAATGGTCTGTGTAACCTAATTTAAAATAGAAAAGTGAACTTCAGGTTTTCTCTCTTCAGTTTACTTTGAAGTAGATATTAGCATATCATTGTCTTCTAGCTGTCATTTATAACTTATGATTTCTTCCCATGAAAAGAATTTGCCACATCATGGGTTTGGTTCAAAAATTTCTGGCTGAAATGACCCAGAAAGACACAAGGGAACATAATAGGCAGTAAATGGAGAGATCATGGGCTTTAGAAAACACAGAAATTTATATTTCCATCTAGGTTTTACATATCATTTATGATTCAAAGTGACCTTGTGACCCTCAGTTGCCTCATCTCTGAAATGGGAGCAGTGACTATAGTAGACAGCTCCTGGGAGGCTGCCTTCTCTGTAAACACAGTGATATGGGTCCCTATGGGGTGGAGTGGAGCACTCATAGCTGGGGTTAGCACCCTGATAAAAGAAGCTCCAGAGAGCGCCCTGTCTTCTTCCACTATGTAGGTACACAGGGGAAAGAGCCTTCTGTGAACCTGGAAGGGTGGCCCTCCTAAGGCACTGAATCTGCTGACACCCTCATCTTGGACTTCTCTGCTTCCAGAATTGTGAGGAATGCATTTCTATAGCTTGTATGTCTCCAAGTTTAGGACATTTTTGTTATGACAGCACAAAGAGACTAATACACCTCACCACACCTTACCTTTTTAACCATATAAGATGGATATGCTTGGCATGAGAGCTGGGCAGGTGTGTTCCATTTCCTCTACCAAATGAGGCCCTTGAGTGCAGAAATATATTTTATACATCTGATCCCTTACACACACACACACACACACACACACACACACACACACACACACCTTACTACCACCAACACAGTGCCTTGCAAATAGCACACAAGAAGTAGGCATTTGAGGAAGGCTGACATTCAGAAGTTTTAAACAACCACAGGCACACCACAACCTTGGAGAAAATGCCAGAGGCAAGCATCCGGTGCTCCAGCTCCATCTCTGAGGGCAGAAGGCCAGGATGAGTCTGTGGATGTACAGTTTCAGGAAGCTTTTGCCAAAGACGGGGACGTGGCATCATATGAATAAGTCACCTGTTGGTTCTTTATACACAGATAGTTAATTTGTTGTCTAACTTAAAGGCACAAGAGATCAGAGTAGGCTCCTCTGATGGAATCATAGATTCACCACATTTACTTGAGTAATTTCCCCTGGTGCCAATTTGTTCAGGAAATGCTCTCCTAATCACATGCTTCCCAGCTTCCTGTCCCAGAGGCAGCAGTGTCCAGCTCCCCCTCGTGGCAAAGCAGCTAGTATCCATTCCTAAGAAGCCACCTCTCCTGCTGCTGCAGGATATCACTACAGGTTCTCAAGTTATCATTCTCTGAGCATCAGGCCCCCTGAGGACAATCTACCTAGTCTGGGAGGTATAATATCTTACAGAAGGATTGTGTAAGAAAGAAGGACATTATAAGTAAAGACCATATTAAAATCTGTTAACTCAAACCACCACAGATTAGTATCAATGAGCTGTGAGGATGGTGCCTCTGAGAGAAACTGTTCCACAAAACCTGATGGAAAAAAAGATGTAGAAGTAGCCTCCGCTTCAGCTGGCACCTTTAATCGTGTTGATGGTACATTTACATAACCCATTTGAGGGGGTATTTGCAAAACTGCAAAATAAGAGAGAAATTAAGAAGAGGTGTGAGCCTTTTCCCTGGTGGTTAAGTCTCCATGTTTTCAAAAGCAACACTATTCAGGACTGAGTCAGCTGTTCTGATGATCAAGGGGATTCATCCTTCTTATCCTACAAAACTTCCTAGCCACAGTCTAAACATGAACTATCTGCCCTTATTGAAGTTGTTGTTTTCTAAGAGCTTAATGAAACATTTCTGTGTTGGATTGCAGTATTTTACTCTTCTCCCACTTACTTTATAGCTCTCTTGGCTTCCTAGATGCTTGGAGATTTCGATTTTAGAAGGTAAGTTTCCTTTTTTAACTCACATGGGAATTAGTCTGTGGCTAATCCACAGTCACAAGTTCCAAATAAACCAGCTGTCTATTTCATTTTTTTTTTTTTTGTGCTCTGTACCAAAAAAAAAAAATGCCCCATAACACAACTTTTTTTTTGGCTCATCTCAGCATAACTCAGAAACCATCCCACTCCTAAATGCAGGATTAGCTAAACTGCATATTTTTTGTTTTTATTGTGTATCTGCCTTGTGCTCTGCCCTTTGTTAAGGAAGAAGGCAAACTCAGGTGCAATAATGATTCTTTAGTATAAGGAAGTACTAAGTTGCAGCATCTAGGAGCTGCAGAATTCAGAGGAGAAAGGGGAAAAAAATGAAGTTGACAAATGAATGGAAGACTGGACTTGAGATGAAATCAAAAGAATGAATAGGGTGTTAACTAGCAGAACTGCATGAGGGAAGAAAATTCTAGAAGAGAGGAAGTCAGGAAAGTGGGAATGATCCCAGTGAGCTCATGCTCTATGAATCCTGAAGAACATAGCCCTCATGGGGAATGAGTTTTGGAAAAGCAGCAAGACTGTGGAGGCTGCTGAAAGGACCTTGAAAATGGGCTTGGTGATTTAAATTTGAAATATGGACTTTCCAAAGCCTCCAAACCTCTCTACCCAAGTGCACTAGCTGCTCTTTATATTTTTAAATACACTTTTTACTTAAATACTCGAACATATATTTGTTAGCTCTGCCAGGTGCCTTGCCTGGGGCTAAAGAATGGAATGCAGATGGAGGTGTTGAGCACACCCTCAAGGAGCCCTCACCTGTAGGAAAGGGGTGGCCTCCACCCAGTCGTAAGCAGTGACTATTCTTAGACAGTGGAACTATAGGTGGTTTTTATTTTCTTATTTGTAATTATCTATTTTTTCTAATTTTCTGCACAGAGGAAAGATTATATTGTTACGAAAATAATAATGTCTATACAAATAGCTGATATGATAAGTAATCTGATAGAGTTAAACAGTGTCTTTGAGGAAAAGGGATGAGATTTCCCTTGTGTCAAGAAAAACATAAAAGCTGGGAAACATAAACCAAACTATTTTAAGGATGAGATTATTTTTAAATACATTCATAGAGATATACCATAAAGGAATGTTTCTGAATTTACCCAAAAGAAAATTACTAAGGCCAGTAATTCTAAGTAGACCAAGGGTACTGTTTGACAATGCCCTAGGGATCAGCCATTGAAATGCACAAGTCTTTAGGTCTCTCATCTCACTCTGAGCAGGTGGCATTTGAAGCCAGGGATTCAGTTCTTTTTCCCTTTCTTCTCTTAGGTGCTCTGCGAGTGCCTGTCAAGAACAACTTGAACCATGGCTCCCTCCATTCATCTGCCGTCCCACAGCAAGCAGTATGTGAGCAGAAAGTTAGTTCTTTAGCTCTTTTTCTCAGTGCTTGAGGGTAAACCCAGGGCCTCACCCATGCTATGCAAGTGCTCTACCACTGAGCTACATCCCCAGCCCTGCAAAGAATTCTTTAAATCATGTATGTCACAATGCCCCACAGGCAACACCTAGAGTCCCAGAGAACATCTGTGTCCCCTCATGTCTGTTGCCCACTCCCTTCTACCCTTCACTTTCTTTCCTAAAGGCAGCAATGAGTGATCAAATGATTGGGGTTCAGAGTTGGATGGTTTCAGCTTGCTTTCTGGCTTTTGTCTCTACTGACTGTGATCTTGGGCTACTTATTAATCTCTCAAAGACTCCTAAGCCTCATCATCTTTTGTAAAATTAATATGTGGGTGGTTGGATTGATGGATGGATGATAGATAGATAGATAGATAGATAGATAGACAGATAGATATGCATCTTCCTAGTCTTCACTGCTATCCTCAAATTCATTTTACCTTTAATCAAAATTAGACTTGCATGTACATATATCCCTACAAGCCTTCTCACAAAAAAAATGGCAATCCCCAATCATTCTTTTACCATTCCATTTCCCCCTCCCTGAAAGCAGCAACTTTCAACTTTTTTAATTGATCTGTTCTATCTACCTCCACATCCCCATCCCCTAATCTGAATGGATCATGATTAGTCAGTTTTAGACATTATCTGTCAACTTCCCACAGTGGAGAATGAGGATGTGGCTCTTATTGACTACCTTCCCTCCTATGCCTATGAGCTCCAGTCACCCTACCTTTACAATCCATTAATTTTGATTGGATTAATAATCAGTGTTTATATTATTAATGCTCTGTACACCACTGGTTTTCAACCTGATTTATTAATGCCTCTTAGAAGGAATTTGAACTGTGGAGAGATATTTGGTTTGTCAGTGTATTGGGAAGGAGGAGAACTGTTTCAGTGG
This sequence comes from Xerus rutilus, assembly GCA_028644305.1. Classification (NCBI taxonomy): domain Eukaryota; kingdom Metazoa; phylum Chordata; class Mammalia; order Rodentia; family Sciuridae; genus Xerus; species Xerus rutilus. Next base: position 38,349,037 of record CM053410.1, read on the forward strand.
CATTTATGAGAGCCAGGGACACCAGCAGTTCTGTAATGTGCAGGACTTTGCTGTACAACAAATGCCCAAAATGCCAGTAAGTCCCTCTGAGAAACAACATTGCTTACTCCTAAGCCATACTCTGATTATTTTTTCTGTCCCAAACAACATTTTTGTTTTTCCTGGATTTGCATTGACTTGATGATTTTGTTATTGTCCTCTGGAAATTATCACAGTCATCTCTTTGTCCCTCTTTATTCTGATATTAAACAATGATGTGTCTTAGTATGCTTTTATCCTCAATGTTAGCATCAAGAGGACCCCTTCAATCTGAAGATTTATGACTTTATCTTTTGAGTGTTTCTAAAATTGTTTCTTGAATGGTTTTTTCCTTTAATTTCTCATAGCTTCTTTTAATATTAATTTATGCTATTTAAGTTTTAAAATTTGTAGTTTTCTAATTTTCTTAATTTTTAAAATTTTTAATCTTTCTGCTTGCTCTATTTCCAGTAGTACTTCCTCAAATTTTCCTACCAGTCCTTCCACTGAATGGATTTTTGTTTTGTTGTCTTGGGTTTTTATCACAGCTATTGATTTTTTTCTAGGTCACAGATTCCAAGATTTTTTTGTCTTCTAAATGATTCTGTTATATAGCATTCTATTCCTGATTCATGGATGCACTATTTACTTTTATCCATTTAGAAAATTAATAATCAAGAATTTTTTTGCTTGATTTTGTATTTTCTTTTTCTGAGAAGGAAATATCCATGCTGCTTTGTTCTGTTAGTGCATTTATCTGGCTTTCATAGTTTATATTACAATATGAAAAATAGAACCCAAATGTCTGATGATTCTTGGCAGTCTGTGAATATTTAAGTGGTGTGTTTGTCAGCTTTTTGTCACTGAGACAAAATACCTGAGGATAACAACTTAAAGGAGCAAAGATTTATTTTGGCTCATGGTTTCAAAGGCTTCAGTCTATCATCTGCCAGCTCCATTCCTTTGGGCCTGAGGCAAGGCAGAATATCAGGGCAGAATAGTGTGGAGGAGGAAAGCTGTTCACCTCATGGCAGCCAGGAAGCAGTGAGGGAGAAAAGATGATGGGGAGAGGCCAGGAACGAGGTATAGTACTCAACAGCCACACCCACAAACCCACTTCTTTAACTAGGTCCCACCTTTGAGTGTTTCTACCACCTCCCAACAATGCATTCAAATTATTAATCCACGGATGAGGCCAGAGCCCTCATAATCCAGTCACTCCTCCAAATCCCCACCTCTGAGCATTGCTGAACTGGAGACCGAGGCTTCAACATAATGAGCCCAAAGAGGACATTTCAGATCTCAAACTATAACAAGCGGGTGCTAAAAATCTGATTAAGAGTTGTCAGCACAAAGATGAGGACTTAACTATGCATCTAACTAATGTACTTGTTCCCAACACGATTTATCAGGGTTATTTCCTTAGGAATCCCCATGTCAGCATCTTACTTCTTTTGCTAGACTAGCAAAACTTCCCTGGGAAGAGATTTTTCCAATATCCTGCTTGAGAGGCATAAGTTTCGTTGTCAACTTTCTACGTACTCATGTAATATGTAATATTATTCTGTTTTTATACAGGCTTTTCTTCCTTCAACTGTAGATAGGTAACCTTAGCCCAGAGATTCTCAGTTATTCCCTCTCTAGGGAAAGAAGCATCAGTCTTCGGTAGGGGTTAGGTGGGCAGTCACCAACAGCATGGAACAGGAGAGTCAGTTTGAAGGTCTATTTGCTTCTTACACTGCCCCTCAACAACCACTGCTTTACTCTCCTCCTTTGGTACTGAGGATTGAACCTAGGGGTGCTTAATCACTGGGCCACATCCCCAGCATGTATGTGTGTGTGTGTGTGTGTGTGTGTGTGTGTGTTGTGTGTTGTGTGTGTGTGTGTGTGTATAGTGTCATGCTAAGTTGCTTAGGGCCTCCCTAAGTTGCTGAGGCTGTTCTCAGACTTGCAACCCTATTCTCAAACTTGCCTCAGCCTCCCAAGCTGCTGGGATTACTAGCATGTGCCACTGAGTCTAGACAACCACTGCTTCTGTATTTACTTTCATCTTGACCTTACTTCCAGAGGCACCTGATCCTGGTGCTTCCTGAACTTCTGCAGGGACATTAGAGGAGAGAGGTTTGCAATGCAAATCAGATGTTTTTCTGCTTCCTCTATTGTCACTTTGTACCTGACAAATCAGGCACTTTCTCATAGCTGACAATCAGATATCACACATCCTTATAGGTTTCAGCTTCCAACTGAATGTTGTTATTATGTTCTCTTTCATTCTTTTTGAACTTTATGGGTTTATCTATTTATTTAAATTTCTCTATAGTCATTTTAGTGGGTATTTGGGAAAAAGCACAAATTAATGGGTAAAATGGAACCCATTTTCATTTTATAAGCCCTGTGATTTATTCCGTATACAGCAGCCAGAATAACCTTTCAAAAATTTAAATCAGATCCTAATACAGATCCTGTAACCCAAATTGTCAATGAATTTTTATTATAATTATAAAAATAATCAAATTTTTTCTCTGGCTTACAGTTCACAAAGCCCTACCTTGCCTGGGTTCTGACAAATCTTTGGCCTAATCTTTTACCCTCTTGGTCTTTTAGTTACATAACATACCTGTTCCGTCTTTTGTACTAACTGTTCTCTCTGTTGAGAAGATTTTTTTCCTTGTCGGTCTTCTATCAGGCTATTTTTTGTCACCCAAATTTCAGCTTAAATGTCACCTCCTCAGAAAGACCTTCCATGACCTTCTAATCTAAAAGAGCTACCTAGTCACTTAAACTGCATCATCTTGTTTCAATTCTCTGCGCAGGCTTGAGTTCTTGTTCACCATTTTATCTTGTATTAATCAAGGTTCTCCAGAGAGACAGAACTGATAGTCTGGAAGTGTGGACACACACATACACACACACACACACACACACACACAGATGTTGCACATCCCTAATTTGAAAAGCCAAAATGCTTCAAAACCCAAATGTTTTTGAGCACTTACATAATGCTTGAAAAGTTTCCAATTTGGGATTTTTAGATTAGAGATGTTCAAATGGTAAAGCCTATGCAAATATTCTAAAATTTAAAAATTCCCAAGCCTGACGTACTTCTGGTCTCAAGCATTTCAGATAAGAGAAACTCAAAATAATCTCTGTGTATGTGCACGAGCATATGCGCATGTCAGGATGGGGAGGCAGAGAGACTACAGAGACAGAGATTTATTATGAGAAATTGATTCACATGATTATGGAGGCTGAGGTTCAGACGTAGGAGAGCAAATGGTCAAAGTCTGAATCTGAAGGAAGGAAAAGACTGATGTCCCAGCTCAAAGACAAACAGAAAGAACTCTTTTTTTTTTCTTCTTTTTCTTTTTTATTAGAGCTTTATGGTTATACATAGTAGTTGAGTTCATCCCAACATACTCATACATGCATAGAATTTGATTTCCTTTCATGATTCCCCTCTTTTCCCTCTCTTCCTCCCTGCTTTTTCTTCCTCTAGTCTACTAGACTTCCTTTAGATCATCTATTAATTTGTATTTGATTGGTTTCTTATGTAATCTTATCCTTCACCTTCCCTTTTCCTTTATTTTACTCTAGCTTCTGTATATGAGAGAAAACATTCGACCTTTGAGTTTCTGAGTTTGGCTAATTTTGCATGATATTCTCCATTTCCTTCCATTTATTGACATATGCCATAATTTCATTCTTTTTAATGGCTGAGTAGAACCCCTTTGTGTGTGTGTGTGTGTGTGTGTGTGTGTGTGTGTGTGTGTGTATATATACCATAATTTCTTAATCCATTCATCTATTAATGGGAATCTGGGTATTTTCCCAAAAGATCTAAGATTGGCATTCTACAGAGACACAGCCATATCAATGTTTATAGTAGCACAATTTACAATAGCTAAATTATGGATGAACTCTCTTATTCAGGCTTTTGTTCCCTGTAGATTGTCTAGGAATTAGAAAAGCCCAGCCTACAACAGAGAGGGCACTCTACTTTACTCAGATTGCCTATTTATATGTAAATCTCACCCCAAAACATCTTCACCAACACATCCAAACTAGTATTTAACCAAATATTTAGCACCTTGTGACTAGTCAAGTTGACAGAAATTTAACTAGAACAATGCCTGGCCTTTTCAGTAAACATGTTGAATAAATAAAAAAATAAGAATTACATGATCTTAACAGAGGTAGGCTTGCCCAGGCATACTTGGAAGTGAGTGGAACACAACTTCTTGTGTTACCCCTACTCCAACCACTGATAATGCTCCTGCAAAGTTTCCCCAGCCACTTGCCAATTTATCTCCAAGTCTCTGGTTGGTATCCTGGCTAAAGCCAGTCTTCCCCAGGCCCCAGTTTCTGCCTTAGTACTTCCATCATGGTAATTTTTGAAAATGTGCCCCAGACCCTGGTTTAGTTAAAAGCTGCTAGTTTCAACTCAGTAATCCCCTACTCGCAGTAAGTATAGCACAAAGTGCTGGAGAAGAGCTGGGGATGGGGGAGGGGGGATATAGTAGTACCTCTGAGTTTCAGAAAGGACCTGTGCAAGAATGGAAGGAAACTTTCAGAGCACAAGAGGTGATTGAAAATGCTGCTTCCACATGGACCAGAATGTGACAGTGGGCAGCCTATGCCCACAGCCCTTCCCAAAACTATCACCATAAAGATTTCACCTTCATACTCAATGGTAGGAAAGTCTCTGGTTGACAGGGAAACTCTCTGCCTTGATGTTTTCCAATTGATGTGCTATATAACAGTTTCTTGCAGCATCTGTTTACAGAACTCCAACTCCTAAGGTTGAGGTAATATTGTGGAAGAAATAAAACATCATCTCCAGCAGCAAGATCATAGCCCTTTCCTTTGGCAGGATATAATCCATCACTGGTAGACAATGAACCAAGTTTTTAACTTGTTAGCCTATGGTGGCTGGAGGTGGGGCAAATGCAAGAGAAAACTTCTTGCATATGATTGTTGCATCTAAGAGACTTGTATCTAAATAGCAGGTAACTCTCAAAAAGCTATAAATAGAACCACCATTTGACCTGATCATACCACTTTGTGGTATATATCCAAAGGATTTAAAATCAGCATACTCAGTGACACAGCCACATCAATGTTTATAGCAGCTCAATTCACAGTAGCTAAACTATGGAACCAACCCAGGTGCCCTTCAGCAGATGAATGGATAAAGAAAAAGTGGTAAATGTACACAATGGATCATTACTCAGTCATAAAAAAAAATGACTTTATGACATTTGCCAGTAAATGGATGAATCTGGAGACTTCATGCTAAGGGAAATGAGCCAATCCCCCAAAAAACAAGAGTTGAATGTTCTCTCTGATATGTAGATGATAACACATAACAAGCAGGGTGGAAGGGAACAATAGAAGTTCAGTGGATTAGACAAAGGAGAATGAAGGAAAGGGAGTGGGGATAGGAATAGAAAAGACAGTAGAATGAACCTGACGTAACTTTTATGTACATACATGAATACACCACAATGAATCTCCATGTCATGTATAACCACAGGACTTGGATCCTACTTAGAATAAGATGTTTGGATAATGTTTAGATAAATGTGTCAAAATTGACTCTACTGTAATGTGTTACTAAAAAGAACAAATAAAAATTTAAAAATAAAGAAATAACAGGTGACTCAATAATCTTCCAGGGTCTCAAGTCTAAGTCCTATTTTTAAGGAAGTCTAATTTGTAAGGAAGCTAGGATTCTATCATTATGTTCCTGATATGAAAATATCCAGATATTCCTACATGGCTATTTTTTAAAGAGGGTATTAGTCCTTAAAACTCCTGGGAATAAAAAAAAGATCTCAGGGAACCTCATTCTCTGTGCCTTTTACCTTTAGCAGTACTTTAGTCACACTCCAAGAAAGGTTTTCACTCTAGTGCTCTATAGTTAGTTGTCTCTTCCACACCCTCTGCCATTTCTGGCTGACTAGCTCCTGAGAAACATGCTGTGCCTAAATCATCACTATATCCCAAACAAATGTCTAAGAATTAATTAATACTCCATGGCCAGGGTGAATGCAGGCAATAGCCATAATGAAACTGGGAGTAGTAAAATTTAGGGTAATCTAGAAAGTAGGAGTATGTAGAGTCACCTATTTTATTCAATCTTAGCAATATTAAATAGCTATTAAGTAACATTAGCAGTCATGTGCTAACCACAGAATGGAATATTGAAAGCATTTGTCAGAAACAGTACATTTCCTGAAAAATCACTTTAGAATATTCAGGAACCATCTATGACTGTGAGAATAGGAAATATACTGGGGTAGTCTCTGGTTACAGTGAGGTTTTACTCCTCTAAACCAGCCTCCCCAATAGAACCTCAGTAAATAACAACACACAGGAAAGGTCTATAGTCACTTATTATCTTCCTACTTTTCCTCCTTTTGTCCTAAAACACAAACTAATTTGAAGGGATAATCCTCATCTTAGTAACATCAGATATTATGCAACGATTACTGACTGCATGGCTTGTGGTGACCACGTCACTCCTATCCTGCTGGATGCAGAAAGATTTGAGTGTAACGTCTCCTAGATAACTTCTAATTTGGAGCACACTTTGTCCCCTTGCCAGAAGTAATCATGCTTTTTACTTTAAAACGGTTTCTTCTTTTAGAATCTTTACATTTTACAAAAAAAAAAAAAATTGCTGATAGCCATTCAAAAAATTTTTTTTTATTTTCCCAGCAATGTATTTCCTATAACACCTTTTTCAGACCTGAAGACTCAGTCCATTCATTTACTAGATGCATATCCCATCAAGTTCAAAATCCATGGCAATGTCAGAAACATTTGAGACATATACTAGCTCTTACCTTGGACTTTGAATTTACAAATATATAGACTCTTATCTTATTAAGGCAGCTAGCTGAGAAGTTTCAAAGGAATGATTGAACTTGATATCCAGTCTGCAGTTGCAAATCCTGTCTAACAAGACAGTCTCTCCTGGATTGTAGATAAGACTTTGCCTTCTATTTTGACAAGAAAACAAAACTAGTTTTCTTGAATGGAAAAGGGGTGGGGAGAGACTTCCTGCTCAGAAAATCAGCTTCCGTGGAACATGCCATCCTAAAACCAGCCAAGGCCAAGGGTGCATTGTTAGGTCGGATCCGGGCCCAAGATGTCCAATTAGAGGGATCAGCCAGGGCAGCTGTGATAGCGGCCAGCCAGACGCTGACGTCAGCAGTGGACATGCCTCCTGTCAATCAGCGGGTTTTTCCTGACCTATCCAGGAAGGACTCTGGACTTCTCTTCCTGCGGGCCTCCCCTTCCTGACCGGGCCTTTTCAAACTCTGTGCACCGGAGCCCCAGCGCCATTTCCCGGGACACACTCTGATGGACAGGAGAATTCGCCCCTGAGCGTGTATTTTCAATAAAGCCTTGCCCAGCGGCTTTAATTCATCTCCTTCTGGTCATCTAGTCTTTAAATGCATTACAACTTACAAAGAATGGATTTGGAACTTCCAGGTATAAGAGGTGCCCCAGGAGCACTACGCCAGGCAGCGTGCACATGGTGGCCCCCATCTTGATGAGGGGCAGTCAGATTTCTCGATCTTATTGCTTGTTCCTGCTCATCATCTCCCATCCGTAAAGCACAGAAGTCACAGATAAGTTTTTTTTTTAATACCCTGCCATTTGTTTGAAATCAGACTCCCCAGAACATTTCACCTGCTATGACAAAGCAAGATTTGCCATTCTTTTCCTCTCCCTTAACCTTTACTCACTGTGAGTAGCAAATTCAAAAATAGCCCAAAAATGGACTGGGAGAAAATAATGGAAAGAAAAAGGAGTTTAAATGAAAATAACTGACCCCATTCCTCTAAAAAAGGTTATTCTCTCAATTAGTATAGATGGCAAATGGATCTTACCTGGGATCTTCTCTCAGAGACCTCAACTAACATTTCATATCCACATATCTGCACAGGATTCCTTTTGTTGTCATTTCTCAGATAAAGATACCAAGGTGGAAAGATATCTCTTATGCAGCATAAAAGATAGAGAGCAGATGAGAAAATCATCTTCAATCAAGTGAAACTTCTAAAGTCTGTCTACACTGTCCCAGTGTGGATTTCAAATATAACTGAAATTTTCTTACCAATCTAGAGCGGAATAATCAGGAGAACCAAGTAGAACAGTCTGTCTCTTCTATTTATGTAAAATTAGAGCACCAATTTCTTTAACTCTTGTGCAGAGACATCCAAAATGCCATGGAACTCCCAGAAGGAGTTCATTTGCAGAGAAAGCTATACTTGCTTTGGCCAAGGAGTGAGAGAGGGTTCTCTTTGCAGAACATGCAATTTAAAGGCTAATTTGGTGCTTGATATACAGAGGATGATCTCTCAATAAGTGCCATTGACTGGCAAGTAACTTCAAAAGCAATCCAAAGACTCCTGGAATTGATGATTTCTTAACCCCTTTCAGCCTATTTTCAGATTAGCATTTGAAACATCATCCTCAATGTTTCTGTTTTAAAAAATAAGATCATTTGGGATTCTTTAGACCTTTAAGATGCCTTAGAATTCCATTGACCTCAAAACTTTAGGGCTGGTACTTCTAAGATGACTAATGTGTGTGTGTAGGAGACATGCCTTCTGAGATTTAAGACAATCTTCCTTTAAATTGGATTGTCAGTCACCCAGTACACAGAGACCTAAGCCATTCTTCTCCTATTTCTAACGGATGCTCTGGCTGCCCTGGTAAGTAGAGGATTCCAGAAAACCCAGAATGATGTCCACTCTCTTTTCTCACAAGTGCCACTACACCTCCAGTCTGAACCTGTCACCTCTAATTTTTAGATGTGTTGGGTGGTATGACCAGAAAAACAGCATTACAGCTCTTCTCTTGTCTGTTAAAGTGAACTCTCTGTGTGTGACCTTTCCTGGTTGTGTAGAAATGAGGTAAAGTGTAAAGAGAGCTGAATTGATTTCCACTGGAAATGGCAGAGAATTTTGGTCCAATGAGTAGAGACACAGAAGATGAGATGGCATGGAAAAAAAACAGATGCCTTCAGGGTAGGGGAGTTTTAGGAAGGAGTTTTAGTGGGGAAGAAGAAAGATGAGTTTGGCTATGGGAGAAGAGAGCTGCAAGGGTAACTGTCATGTTCATAAGTTGCCAACAAAGAGAGACAAGTGGGAGAAAGATTTTAATAAGCTTGCACTGTATTCAGGATGATCTAGGGAATCATTCATAGTATTGAAATCGCTTTTCAGATATTGTTGAATGTCAGGTTGCTTTTCCTGTGAATGCTACATTGCACTAAGCGTGGGCCATCAGGGAACTCAGCTTTATAAGAATTAAGGAGGTTGTCACAGTTTTGCCCAAGTCTACTCTAGCAAATTGGAAGTGTATTTAAATGCATCATGTCATCTTATTCATCCTGACATTGGCTCTTCCTTAAAACTTAGTTCCACAGAAACCAAAAGTTTGATAAGACTTCAGAGTAAATCTAATCCAATTCTAATGAAATGGATTTTTTCAAATAAATGTGAAAACTTTTGTGATTTCTAAAGGCTGTTTTAATTAATTTTAGAACTTAGAAGATAAACTTTATATAATCATTCCAAATCCCCAAACACTAAAGTTATTAACATTCTTTTTTGTAATTCAAATACCTTGCCATTCACTCATTTAAAGTATACAATTAAATGTTTTTAAATATTTTCACAGTCATACAACCATTACCACAATCAATTTTAGAATATTTTATAACTCCCAAAAGAAATCCCATACTCTTTAGCTGTCACCTTTCAATCCCTCCATCACCCTCACCCTTAGGCAACCACTAATCTGTCTCTGTAGATTTACCCATCCTAGTTATTTCATACAAATAAAATTTCATATGTTGTCCTTCATAAGTTATGAAACAATATCTGAAAAGCAATTTCAATACTATGACTTCTTTCACTTTGCATATTATTTTCAAGGTTCACATGTATAATAGCATGTGTCAGTAATTTTTATGTACATCTTTGACCAAATAATATTCCTGTGTATGGATATACCACATTTTGTTTACCCATTCATCAACTGATGGACATATGAGTTGTTTCCACATTGTGACTATTTTACCTATTATAAATAATGTTGCTATGAAGTTCATTACAAGTTTTTGTGTGCACTTATGAGTTCATTGCTCTTAGGTATAAACCTAGAACTGAAGCTGCAGAATCGTATGTAACTATGTTTAACTTTCTGAGGAGCCATCAGATTTTCAAAAATGGCTGTACCATTTCACATTTCCACAAGCAGCACCTGAAGTTTCCCATATCCCCACATCCTCACTTTTTTTCTGCTTTTTGTTTCTTTTCTTTTCTTTTTCTTTCTTTTTTTTTTTTTTTTTTTTTTTTACGTGTGTGTGGCGAGGTTGTGCTGGGGATTGGAACCCAAGGCCTTGTGCATGCAAGGCAAGCATTCTACCAACTGAGCTATATCCCCAGTCCCTCTCTTCTGAGTTTCTTAATTACACCCATTCTAATGCATATGAAGTGGTGTTTTGTTGTGATTTTGATTTGTATTCCCATAATGGCTAATAGTGTCAAGCATTCTTTCATATGATATTAGTCATTTGTATCCCTTCTTTGGAGAAATGTAGCTGGGAGAAATGTCCCCTGCCCATTTTTTAATCAGGTTATCAATATTTTTTTATTTTTTATTTTTGAGTTATAAGTGTTCTTTATATATTCTAGACACAACTTCCTTATCAGATATATGTTTTACAAAAATTTTCTCCCATAACATGGGTTGTCTTTTAAGTTTCTTGATAGTGTCCTTTGGAACACAAATTTCTTGATTTTAATAGAGTCTGATTTATCTCTTTTTTCTTTGGTTGCTTATGCTTTGGGCCTATATAAGAAACCAATGTGAAATTCAAGATCTTGAAGATTTACCTCTATGATTCCTTCTAAGAGTTTTACATTTTAACACTTATAATTAGGTTTCTGACCCATTTTGATTTAATGTTTGTATATGGTGTGAGACAGGAATCTAACTCCACAACTTTACCTATGGATATCAAATTGCCCCAGCATTGTTTGTTGAAAAACTATTCTTTCTTCTCAAATCTACTGGACACCCTCATTAAAAATACATTTACCATGAGATACATGGGTTTATTTCTGGGCTTTAACTCCATTTCATGGATCTATATATCTATGATTATGCTATTATTTTCTTTTTTAAATTTGTCCTTTTTAGATACACATGGTAATAGCATATATTTGGACATATAATATATACATGGAGTATAACATTGTAACTAGGAACCCATTCTTGTGGTTGTATATGATGTGGAGTTTCATATGTGAAAGTTATGTCCAATTCATTTCACTGTCTTTCCTATGCCTATCACCCCTCTCTTCCCTTCATTCCCCTTTGTCTAATCCACTGAACTTCTATTCCACTTCTACTCCCTGCCTTGTTGTCTGTTAGCATCCACATATCAGAGAGAACATTCAACCTTTGGTTTTTTGGAATTGGCTGATTTCACTTAACATAATATTCTCCAGTTCCATCCATTTACTGGCAAAAGTCATAAAGTCATCATTTTTTATGGCTGAGTAATATCCATTGTGTACATATCCATTCATCTGCTGAAGGGCAACTGGGTTGGTTCCATAGCTTAGCTATCGTGAATCGAGCTGCTATAAACATGGATGTGGCTGCATCACTGTAGTATGCTGATTTAAAATCCTTTATATATATATACCTAGGAGTGGCATAACTAAGTGAAATTGTGATTCCTTTCCTAGTTTTTTGAGGAATCTCCTTACTGCTTTCCAGAGTGGTCGTGCCAATTTGCAGTCCTACCAGCAATGTATGAGTGTACTCTTTTCCCCACATCCTCACCAACATTTATTGTTGCTTGTATTCTTGATTGTGGCCATTCTGATTGGAGTGAGATGAAATCTCAGTGTAGTTTATATTTGCATTGCTCTAATTGCTAGAGATGTTGAACAATTTTCCTATATATATATTTTGACCATTCAGTCAGTACTTTCTTGATTACCATTGGTTTATGATTTTGAAACAAAGAAGTTGAATTGTTTTACTCTGTTCTTTTTCAAGACTATTGTAGCTATTCTGAGTCCCTTGCAATTCTATATGAAGTTGTTTAGAAACAGCTCATCAATTTTAACAAGGAACTAGCTATGGTTTGGATAGAAATTTTGTTAATTTCTAGACAGCATAGCGTTCATGTGGAAGCATGGGTTTTGCTGGTAGATTTTAGCTAAGTTTATTGTGATAATTAGGAGAGAAAGCAGACTTAAGAGTTTTGGCCCAAAAAAACGTGAGTAAAACAGGGGCTAAGGAAGATGTAGTAGTTAAAGGGATTGTAGTCATTAATGAAATGCTAATTCCTCACCCAGAAACAATAGAAAAGATGGCTTGATAGCATCTCAGGAATGGGCAAGACCAGATTATTTAAAATTAGCCTCACATCGTCTTTAAAATTAGCCTCACAGAAAGTCTCAGGACATGGAGAAAATGTAGACAACTTCTTAGCCAGAATGTAACATGAACGGTCTCTAGTCCAATTTCCAATAGAGTCCTCATTTTCCTCTGAAACCCCTGAGCTTAGTCTTTATTGTCCATAGTGCCATCAATATCCTAATCTTCTGAGCTCCCACTAGATCACCCATTAATCCTCACTTATAACAATTTAAAACTTTTCCAGCTTGCATCTCTAAACTTTTCAAAATTCCTCCCACAAATTCCAAAATGCTCCAAAAGCGATTAGTCACAGCAACATCCCCACTTCTTGTTACCAATTTTTGTTTTAGTCAGCTTTTTCACTGCTCTGAACTAAAGACCTGACAAGAACAATTTTAGAGGAGAAAAAATTTATTTGGCGCTCATGATATCAGAGGTCTCAGTCCATAGATGGCCAACTCCATTCTTCAGGGCCCAAGGTAAGGCAGGGCATCATGGCAAAAGAGTGTGATGAAGGAAAGCAACTCAGGACATGACACTAAGAAGCAGAAAAAATCTTCTTCTCTCACCAAACAAAATATACACCACAAAGGCATGTCCCAGTGATCCACCTCTTCCAGTCATGCCCCGTCTGCCTATAGTTACCACCCAATTAATCCCTATCAAGGGGGTTGATGCACTTCTTAGGTTAAAACTCTCCTAACACAATCATTTGATCTCTAAACTTTCTTGCATTGTCTCACACATGAGATTTTGGGGGAAACCTAATATCTAAATCATAACAGTGAGCTAGCTATTCATGTTTTTAGTCATAGCTATTTGTCCAGGACGTACTAAGTACAAGGCAGTGTCCCAGGAACTAATGCTAAATAAGTTACTATCCTCAAAAGGCTAACATTTTTATCAATTTTTGGGTGTTTTGTTTAGAGAACTGGAATTTTAATGTGTATTTTATTAGTGCCCTTCCTCACATTAAGATTTAATGTGATTTCGAAGAGTATGAGACAAGGACATAAGGAAATTTAGTACTCTGAATCCCATGGGCTTCATTCAGCATTTAGCATAAAATGATTCCCCACCCCATACATAAACACTCATTTTCTTCTTCTCTCTCTCCTTTTTCCTCACCCTCTGCTCCGTAAGTCTATACTCTGTCCCCTGATCATTACCTTACTGCCCTGCTGACCTTCACTTTCTCAATCTAATATAGGATTTTAACATTCATGATTTTAAGTCTCTTACCTAAAATAATTCCTACTGCTGTGTTTACTATTAGATGTGTCATCTTCTTTGAATTTCTTTCCTTGATCTTCTCTATTTTTGAGAAATGATGGGAATTGTAGGTTCTTGGCATGGTGAGGTATTCCTGGATGTGTGCGGAGTGCCGAGGGCTTTCTTTATCACTCTAATCACAGCATCTTGACAGTTCCTACTACAAACATGACTTGTTCTGGCCTTGCCTATGAAGCTGTCCCTCAGGGCTTGTAGGAACTTGTTTGTATTCAAATTGAGACAGCTAAGTGTCTGTCACAGATTCTGGGGCTGGACTAGGCTACCTGAGATCATTGAGGCAGTGAAGAACCTTTCAAATTGCATTCCCAGCAAAACACGATTAGTCTCCATTCAAAAAAGTGAAGAGCGTTCAACCCTAGTCAACAAAATGATCCCCTTTGACAGTTTGATTAAATGCTCAAAGTCAAGATTCTTCCAGACAGTCTTATCATCAGTGCCCAACAGCAGTACTGATCATGGATTCCTTAAGAGCTCACTCTAAGGAAGAAGCCAATTTCTACAGTGATGACCACTCACTCCTCCATTGATCACATCACTGAAATCGGTACAGCCTCTTCTCTTCTCTGCATTCGTTCATGGCTTTCCACAAATATTTGATGACCACTTACTAAGGACTGTGTTGAATAATTGTGAAGATAAGAAGAGACTCAGTTTTCCAAGATTTCATACTTTAGTGGGGGGAACCCTCAGTCCAGTGGAATGCGTAACATGGAGTATGTGCTTTCAATTTAAATTCCTCATGTCACTAGGGGACCTAGACAAAAAAAACCTTGCATCAAGTCATAAATTACATTTAAAGTTCAACTCTATAAACAAATATATAGTGTTATATGTTAGATCTGGTCAGGGTCTAAGATGCCCAATTAAGGAAACTGGTCAGCGGAGCTGCTGCAAGCCAGATGTGACGTCACTAGTGGACACGCCTCCTGTCAATCAGCAAGTTTTCCTGACCTATTCAGGAAGGACTCTGGCCTTCTCTTCCTGTTCCCAAGCCCTCCCCTTCCTGAGGGGGTTTTCTTGAAATTCTCTATACATGGAATCTCCCCACACGCTCTGATGGACGGGGGATTTGGTCCAAGGGGGCGCATTCCAATAAAGCCTTGCCGAGGCTTTAATTCATCTTCTCCTGGTCGTGTAATCTTTACGTTATAAATAACATAAACAGGACCATTTCCAGGAAGCTTTCACACATCCCAGAATCTATATTTTCCATAATAAAGCGAATAAATACCTATGAGCACCTCTATGTGACAGAGTGTTGGAATACAACACTGAATAAATGTTTTTCCTTAAAATAGGTTTAATGTAATTGGAAACTCAAATAAGGCAGCAAGTGAGAAATTTCTGTAAGAACCAAAGAAAACTTTCAACCAAAGCAATTATTATTACAAAACACACTAAACCCCTGTGTAAGATACAACTTAATAATTAACAGTTCCAAAAAGACTCAATTGTTTCAGGCAGTCTCCAAACCAAGTGTCAGATTAATCCCTTTAATCAATCTGTTTATTTTTTAAATAAAGCATGACTAGAAAGACACCTTCTCCAGGTCTCCATAGCACAAACCATTCAGTATCTTTAATGAAACAGAAAACATTATAACATGAAATCTCCTCCAGGACAAAATACATACTGAACCTAGTTTTGTGTGTCTATTTCTGATTGGTGCTATTAGCCTTAATATTTGCCTGTGTGCACTCTGTGGAGACGGTATGGCAGAACTGAGTGGTTGGTGAGAGCAAGAAAAACAGCCAAGTGAGGAGGTGAAGTGCCTTGGGAGTGGGGCCTTATGTGCTGGGTGTCAATCAGTCCTGGATCCTGCTCCAGAAGCTTAGGATCTAGAAAAGGAGTGAAGATGTCTATACATATTTTAGGTAGAAAATGAAATCTTGATTGACTCTGTTAGGGGAAGGAACTAACAAAGGAAGAAATAGGTGTGACCCAAACTGTAATACTGATTTTCACATGGTTGTAAGTATATTCTTCTTAACTGAGCATTCCATCCTCTGTATGAGAAGGCTACATGGAAAAAAAGGAAAAGATAGAAGGACATGCAAGATAAGCTACTTGGGGACATATATACAAGTTCTTAGGGCTACTAGGATTGTCCCACTGAGTTTAATCCAGGCACCAGCTTGGCACAAGGAATTCAGAAAAGACACCTGAACAGGAAACTAAATCCTATATCCTCTACAGAGAAATAGCTTAAACTAAAGGAAAAAAATCCATAATACTAATGAATTTGAAATGCATCAAGTTCTGCTGCTAACCACTTTTGATAACTCCTTCCCCAGCTACATTGGCTGCCTTCTGGTTCCTGTGACAAGCTCTTACGTCATGATCTTCACATTTGCTGACCTTCCAGTGGAATATTCTTTCCCCTTCTCTCCTCTGACTAATGGCTACTCATTCATTAGGTCTCAGTTTAGGTATCAACTTTTCAAACTCCCTTCTATGAGTCTTCATTCTAAAAAAAAGAAAAGAAATTTGTCTCTGTTGGGCTCCCTCACGATTATTTCATAAGTTCACTCCATAGCATTTAGCAAAGTCTGTGGTTACAGAATGAATGTATGCAAATAAGTTTGAGGCTAATGCAAAAAGAGCTTACATTCATCAATTCAGTAATTTGTGATAGTCATTAGTTTATCAGTTGTTGGTAAGTAAGTACTTCTTGCATGCCAAACTCGGTGCTAGGTGTTAAGGATGGAGTAGTGGACACAGTGTGGTCCCTGCCTCTGGTCCCACTCTTGTATATTTCTGTGCATAACGTCTCATGCCTGAGGTACCACTGGGATTATTTAGCTCTTGCTGTAGTCTTAGGTTGAAACTGGTTTTAGAAGCCCCAAAGTGAGAAAGTTATTTCTTGCCAAGGGAGGAGTGGGAGCTTTTCTTGAGTGTTGTATTCCAACTGGAAAGCCATTCACAAATTACACTCAGGTTGATAGTGCTCTCAAGAAGTAAATTATAACCTGACCTTGTGTGGCTGACTAGTATTATCAAGAAAGACATTTATCCTATGCTTGCTTTAATAGTGTGCCATAGCTGCCTATAAGCCAATTGGACAATAATGTACCTATGCAGCTGGACATAGCAAACTGTTAAAATGACAGTTCTGATTCAAGTACCTTTTTCAGGATCTTTTTTTTCAATGCTTGCTGACATCTTGAACCCATTTCCAACTCAGGTCTAATGGTAGCCAATAGACCCAGTTTATTGGCCTGAGACTAATAGCAGTTGTACAGCATTTAACCAAACTTACTTTCCCTGTTAGGTTTCCTCTCCAGTGTTCAGTTATAGCTCTCTTTGCTCCTTTCACTATGATTAGCAGGTTAAGCACAATCATGCCAACAGATAAGGACACGAAGATAGTCTTGATCCTTAAAGGCACCAAGCAGGTACTGAACAGATAATAAGGCACTACTGAGCCTCATCTAGGATGTTATTCTTCAAAGACCTTTCCCATCATGGAGTTGAGTGGGTGTGGATCGCCTTATGGTTTGAGGCTTGTTATCCAGTCCAGTTGGGGCCCACAATGAGAGGACTCTTTGCTACTAAACAAATAGGACTTACTCTTATCTTGGCCTCGTGTTTATTCCTCAGCTCTTCCCTCATCATATGAAGTAGATCCTATTTTTCAAGGACTATATTACAAATTGTTTTGGCTTTAGAACTTACTAAGTCTCTCCCCTCCCCTCTCCATCCTTGAAATATTGTTTTCCTTGCCTCTTTAATGCACAAACCCTTTCAATTAAATGACTGCACCAAAAAATAAAACCTACTTAGTCTTAAATCAATGACTCCAGATGATAACAAATAAACAACGAAGTGCTAAGTCTTTCCTTGCATTGGCCAAGAGCTCTTTATTTTTTAATATTCAATAGACCACCAAAAATGGATTTCCATTCAAGCTTAGAATAATATAACTGTAGTTAATTGATGATTTGTTCTCAGTGAAAGATTGTCTTCTTTTTCCTATCCATGCTTTGTTTGTTTGTTTTGTGTTTTTTGTGCTGGGGATTGAACCCAGGACCTTGTGCATGCGAGGCAAGCACTCTAACAACTGAGCTATATCCCCAGCCCTTCTCATCCATTTTGAAAATTTTTTTTATTTGTTCTTTTTAATTATACATGACAGAATGTATTTTGACATATTATATGTATATGGAATATAACTTCCCATTCTTTCTCCCACCCCATTTTGATTTAAATACTTCCATGCTCTAGTTCAACAGTTTAGACAAATATCAGTTCCCCAGATCTAAAGAAAGAATTGGATGCTGATAGAGTCTAGAATATTCATCTCTCAACTTACCCCTGCAAGTTCTGACAACAGTGTATTATCAGACTTAAAACTCCCACTTATTCTCTTCAGAACCTAACTCTCAAAAGAAAATTACAGGAATAAAGAGCTTACCTCTTAAGGTAGGAAACAGGGGATTAATAATAAGTGGAGAGCATACTTATTAGTCAAATTTATTTATTTTTAATCTAAATGTTCCACTCAGAAGAGTAAGAAGGTCAAAGAGATAAAGAGAATACATGTGGCTGAGATTATATAAAACCATTCTAACAAAGTAATAAAGCTATGCAATAAATTCCCTGGCATTTAATATCCAGAAGGACAGCTAGGAATCTCCAGTACTACAGCTTGGGAAATTTCCTTTAGAGAGGGTGAGGATGTCCTTCATCAAAAGCTGTGGACTCAGGCACTCATTCACATTTTATTATGACATAAGATGGTTTGCTCACACATCAAGGAAAAGAAACCATATCCGTATGTGCCAGCTGCAGGGTAAAATTGGAAAGCAAATCTATATGCATTTGCAATTTTAAATCAAATGAAACCTTTCTGATTAAGTTCCTTCTTTAATCACAAAGAAATAAGAAAGAGACAGATGGAAAACAAAGCTCACTGCTCTTTGAGAGGATCTCAAGGCCCTCAGGACCATCTTTCTCTTGGATACATTCAGTTTTATACAACTAACACTCCTGGATTCATTTCCTACCAGGAAATGTATCCAGCAACTTGGTCTCTAGCCAGAAACTATAGAGTGAATGGCTAAGAACTTGACCTATATATTTTCAAGGTATCTTTAAAAGACATTTCTTTAAAGACACTCAGTTCTCCTGGTGATTCATGTAGCTGGGCAACGGTCCAATTTAGCTGTCTAATACCTTTCCATGAACCATCTCTCAACAGTGGTCAGGGGAGTAGCACTCAGTAACGTCGAAGAGAGCCTTAAAGGGCCTCTACTTGGATTTAGGATGTAGAAAGTCTCAAATGAATGTCCCTCCCATCCCAACAACCAGAACAAGGGAAAGAGTCTACAAAAGAATAGCATTTTTCAGTTCCTCAGTAAGCTGAGGTTGTAAAGCAACCTAATGAATCAAAATCATGCTGCTCCAAGGAGAAAGGAACACACAGTTATTTCATCTCTGACTGGTAAAGCAGAAGTGGAGATAATTTTCAAAGGAGGAAGAAGAGACCCTGACAAGTTTAATCAACATTTCAAAATTTCCTACGAAGTTAAACTACTTTTTGAAAGATATATTAGCTACTTGACAGTCATTCACTGATAAGAATAATGGCTAATGTTTATCAGGTGAGATGCTAAACTTTACATATTTTGCACTTTTTAATTCTTGAAAAAACTACTGCAGAAGATTTTTGTTTTATATATAAAGAAACTGAAGCTTAGCAAGAGCAAAATAATTCCCTAAGTAAAAACTAGTACACAAAACCTTTAGTGCAGGCCAAGTCATTCTTCCATTGCTATTAATGATCAGAATGAAGATCAGGGGCAATTACATTGCTAAAAATTTCTGAATATATGGGACAGATTTAAGAAATACTTGTGACAATTTCAGGAAAAAATATAAAGTTTTAAAACATATATATGCTCCCAATTAAACTGTCTAAAGTCATCTGAATCATTTGAATTCCTAAAGGAATTGAACAGAAAAATGGAAGATACATGAAGATTAAATATTCCTTAAAAGAACTATTTGGATGCCTAAGTACCTCATTGCATAATCACTCTTGACTTTTATTTTTCCTGAGGTTGCCTATTTCTGAAATTATTATAAAAGTCAATATAAACATTAGATTTCAACATGTAAATATTCACTCTACAAGTACTTTATTCAGGAATGTAACAAACGTTTAAAACAAGATTAATCTAGATTACCAATGAAATTTAATATGCCACTGATAAAAATTTAATATTTAGGATTTAACCCATTTTCTGTTCAATAAACTAGATTGAGGGAATAAAATTTGTCCTTCTCATAAACAATAAACAGTTTTAAAAAGGAAGACATGTTTTTTAATGTAGATATGAAAATATTTTAATGAAATAGTTTTATTTCCATGATAGTAGAAAATATTCATATTTTCTATACTAAATAGAATGCATATTCTATTAAGTTCTCTAAATATTCTATTATATATATTTAATGGGATATTCTATTTAATATATATTTAAATATGTACATTTATTCTATATTAAATAAAATCCACAGAAATAAATCAATCCAGACACTGCCCAGGTATTTTGAGAAAGATGCCAATATTCAGAGACATAAATCTACATTTATAAACACAAAACAGTGTTTTTGTTTTGAAGTTCTTACAAGAACTCCAATTTTTTCCATTTCTGAACAAAAGAATATTCTTCCAAGTTTCATTTCACATAGAAATTTCCCCCATGATGGCATTTAATGCATATCAGCTGTCGTTCCTCAGTCTAAGAGAACATCATACTTTCTGTGTCTTAAAATGTAGATGATCTTTCTATATCCAAAGAACTCAGACCATAATGGAAAATTTAAGGTATTTGGATTCCAAGAGATACAAAAGTATTTTTTACCCCTTTTAAACTGTTGTGATTGCTTAACAGCTACATATTTCCATGAATTTTATAACTGCTTCTTATTCTTTGCTGGAAAACAAGGGTGCCAAGGACTCAACTGGGAGTTATTCAGAATGTGATCCATCCCTGCCACTAACCAGAAAGAGGATATTGATCATAATAATGATGATTAAGTCATCAAGTACTGTATCAGGTACTGTACATCAAGTAAGTAGTCACTAAGTACTGTATATTACATTTTTTGATTTAATAGCCACAACAGCTCTTTTATAGGATTATTTTTTATAGATAATGGTACTCTTGTTTCATAGGTGAGGAAACAGCAAAAGAATTTAAACAGCTTGCTCAAGATCACCCAACTAGGGAATAATGATCTAGAGGCAAATCTAATAATGTGACTCCAGAGCCATGTCCTTTGCTCCATGGTACTTCTGAGCCCCTGTAGCTCACCATGTTATACAGAGTCTCTGGAACTCCATGTCATAACTTGTTAAACAAGAACTTTAGGCCACTAGCTTAATATTCTAGAATCCTGACAAGTCTAGTTCATGGAAGCAAAGTATGTGAATAAGTGAAATGCATTGGAATACCCCCTTGCTCCTCCACTCGTCAGTGTATGTTACAGTTTGGATCTGGAATATCCTGCAAAGACTCATGTGTTAAAAGTCTGGTCCCCAAATGGTGACACTGTTGGGAAGTTGTGGAAACTTCAGGAGGTGAGACCTAGTTGGAAAAGGTAGGTCACTATGGGTATCATGAGCCAAAATAAATCTTCCCTCCTTTTAACTTGACTTATTTCAGGTTATTTGGTCACAGTAACAGAAAGCTAACTAACACAATATATGAATCAGCAAGTGTTTATTGCATGGTGGCAGGCTTGATCTGGATGCTGAGGAATACTCCTAGTTCAGGTGTTTAGTGTCTGCTTAGGAATAACTACCTTACTACCATTGTATAAATTAGAAGTTACTTGGAGGCACTTTCTGAAGCAAGTTCGTGTCATCAAAACAATACTCAGGCATTCAGACCTCCATTGTTAAAATTTTTAAAACATGCCCATGTCTTTTAAAACAGAAAAACATGAGTTATCAGCTAAATGTTCAATCTTAAATCATGTAGACAACTACTCCAAGCTGCCCCACTCTGAATTATTTTGAAGCAAACTCAGTATATTAAATCATTCTGTTTGTAAATATCTCAGCATGCAATAATCAAAGAGGGAATCTCACAGAACCAGAATCTCATTATTACACTTTAAAAATTAATATAACTTAGCCGGGCGCAGTGGCGCATGCCTATAAACCCAGAGACTTGGGAGGCTGAAGCAGGAGGATTGCGAGTTCAAATCCAGCCTCAGCAAAAGCGAGGCACTAAGCAACTCATTGAGACTCTGTCTCTAAATAAAATACAAAATAGAGCTGGGGATGTGGCTCAGTGGTCAAGCGCCCCTGAGTTCAATTCCTGGTACCTCCCCCCCAAAATTAATATAACTTGACATCAAATATTCAATCTGCACTCAAATTTCTCTGATTGTCTCCTAAATTTTTGTACTTTGTTTAATACCATTTTCTTCTCTGTAGTGGTTATAGATCATAATTTTCTTAAGTATCTAACCTGAGTTAGTAATTGATTTTATGTAATTTTTAAAGGGCATTATATAGGTCAATAAATTTAGAGAACACTGAATTCAACAGAGTTAAACAGATTTCTTTATCGCAGATCTTTCCTAAGCCTTTAATGTGTTAATGGGCAATCAGGCCGTCACAGAGAGATCTGCTTTGACGTTTTTTTCCCAAATCTGTTTGAACATGAATTTTTTATTTTCTGAAATAAGGAAATATTACTATAAACAAGTGACTTAATTACTGTCTGTTTTTTCCCCTGAAATTCAGTGCTGTTGATTTTGTCCCCTTAGAAATTTTAATGGAGGTCAGTTTTATCTCCACAAAGCCTGAATACTGTTGAGTGGCCATTTCAGAACAATGGTTACAGAGTTAGCATGTGGGTAGATCAAGGAGGACAATATTTTAGAAACAGAAGTTTAGTATATGTTGAACCGATGCATGGTTTGAATATGTCATAGCAAAAATGCAGATTATTGAAACCAGAATTGTTGTTATAATGCACAACCCGTGGTCAAACTTTTGGATAAAAATGGAACTGTTCTACATCAAGGAACAACTTTATAGTGACTGATTCTCAAAAACTGATAGAACCTATTGCATACAAAGTGATTTTTTTATCACAAGGAACAGGAAATAAAGTGATCTGAGAGATATAGACTAAAGTGAGAAATAAAGGATTATTCAGGACATTTGATTAGCTTAGAGGAATAACAAAGCAGAACATTTGAAATTAGGAGTCTCCAAGAGATTGGAGAAGTGTTATCTTTGAATGAGGAATGAGCTTCATTGTCTTATCTAGTTCCAGTACCGAATTTTCAGTGTTTCCTGGGATACATATTATATTTCTAGAATTTACTCCATCATTCCAAAACCAATCCTGTAGAGAAAAAGTGACTCAATTTGTTTTTCAAAATGAAGCAAGCTATATTGTCAGAAGACAATTCTTTCACCTCTCCTGGTAAGGAGGGTCAAAGAGAAAATGGAATGTTAAAAAATATTGTGTTAGGATTGCTTTTAATTGGCTCAGGTGACCCTGAGGCTTTTGTAAAATCCCAGAACTCACCCTCCACCAGGGCTAGTCTTTGAAATGGGTTGTTGCATATCTGCCAAGAACCTTTCCAAAGTCTCTTTTAGGACAATAATAAGAGTTCAGTACCCCAGGGGTTATGTGTTGTTTCAAGATTTTACTTAGCTGACTTTCTTCAGCTTGGGCAGAAACAGCAATCAACTTGAGTGATGCTAATTGGTAGGCTGGTTGATTTCTATTTTCTTTTGCATCAACTGCTCTGGGAGCAAAGTTAGAAAAGTTTGTTTTTGATGGCAGGCATCAGAAACATGACTGCAATTACCACCCTTTCATTATTCAAGCTAGGACTATAAAGAGTGAAAAATGTCAGGGCTCCTTCCACTCCAGCAACACTTTTGGAATTGCTGGTCTGTGTGAGTTTCTGCACTGCCTTTGATTAATGATGGGGCACCTGTGTTGAGGCATTAACACATGAAACCTGAAAGGTGCTAGGTACTGGCCCTGGTACTGGGGCTACAGAGGTAAAAAGTGGGGACTTGGCTTACAAGGGTTTGCAGTCTAATTGCGCGAACAAAATTATTTATCATAGAGCTCGTCATCTCTTCTCTTTCCTATGATTTATTATGAAAAGCATCAACAGTGAGAAAATCTGTAACAATAGTATATACTGAGCACTCAATTCAATCAAAACACCAATGGCTACCATCTAACTTTATTATTCTGCACGTGTGTCATATTATTGAACATCTTGAAAGCAAGCTGCAGATATCATGACACTTATATCCCATATATAATTCAGCCATATCTCTTAAAAATAAGACCATTCCACTGTTTAACCACAATTATAATATCATATCTAAGAAAATTATAAAAGTTCTCTAATACCATCTAATATTCCATGTATATTCAAATATATCAACTTGATCCAAAAAAGTCTTTTCAAACAGTTATGTTCTAACCACAATCCAATTAACATTTACACATTAGATTATTTAGTACCATTTAATCTAAAATAGTCACCATTACTCCTCCCCTCCTTTTTTTAGGACATTGGCTCACTGAGTACTTGAAGAGATCAAATGGGTTATAGACTGCCCTGCATACTGGTTCTGATTGCTTCTTCCTACTGTCTATTAACTTCTTTCTCTGTCAGTTTCCTATAAACTGAAAATTGGGACTAAAAACTTCATTAACCAGATTAAACATGTTTGACAAGAAAATTGAATACTTTCTTACATTGCTGATGGGAATATAAGATAATGCAGTAGCTTTAGAAAACAGTGTGGCATTCATCAAAATATAAACCTAGATTTACCGCATTATCCCTCAATTCAAGGTATACACTGAAGAAAAATTAAAGCACGTGACAAAATAAAAATATGTACACAAGTGTTCAAAGCAATATTCTTAAAATATCCAAAAAATGTAAATGACTCATGTATCCATTAACCAATGGATAAATACAGTTTGTTATTTCATAAGCAGAATATTATAAAAAGGAATCAAATACTGATACATGGATGAACCTTGAAAACATAATAGGCAAAAGAAGCCAGTCACAAAGAACCCCATGTTGTCTGATTCCATTTATATGAAATGTCAGCAGTAAGCAAATCTACAAACAAAGAGAGTGGATCAGTGCTTGCCTAAGTCTGAGGACAGGAAGAGGATGAGGGAGTGATTGCAAATGGGTGTAAGGTAATGAAAATGTCCCAAATTTGACTGATGATGATTACACAACTCTGTGAATATAAAAAAATGAAATTATATACTTTAAATGGGTGACTTGTATTATGTGAGTTATATCTCAATGAAGCTGTTGGGGAAGAAAAGGGAAAACCTCACAAGTGGTGTGCATCTTGTATTGTGTTGCATCAAAAGACCCATCAGTTGTGTCTTGGTTAATGATGCTCAATTTGACTTCCTTGTGAAGCAGGGGTCCTTGGGGCTTTCTGGAGGAAAGACTGATTTCTGTCTGTATGTTGTGAACATTCTGTGAGAGTGATGGATTGAAAGCACACAAACAGTCTGTTCCCCAACATCTGATCAAAGGCTTTAGTATATGTTGAGGAGCCTTGTCTGAATCTCAGATGGTTTGACAGAGTTTCCAGAGTCACCAGGCAAGTTGGTGGCAGAATATGGACTAGGATCCAGGGCTACCTTTTCTAGGAGCATGGACAGGCATAGCTATTGCCATATTCACCTACATATAAAGAGAGGGATGGAAAATTATTGAATAAAGAATATTGTAAGGATCTAGGAGCAAAAGTATCACCCTCATCACTTTGCTGGAGTCCAGGGACACTTCCTGTAAGAAGGTTGGACCACCTTCAAGTGAGTTGAGACTAACTTGAAACACAAGGCAATTTCAGGTATAGCATAAGCCAAGAATCCCACCAGAAATAGCCTAAATTCAAAGGGGAAAAACTGTTGGTGAGCAGGAGAATCCCAATTCATTCTAACCTACAGCTGAGGAGGATGAGCCCTTGTCCCAGATTGCCAGAATCTGAACACCGTGGCTAACACTTACTACCTATGCAAATTTGAGTGAGTTACATAACCTCTCAGTGCCTGCATTCCTTGGCTGTAAAAGAGGAATAATACTAATAGCAACCTTATAGGGTTTTTGTAAGAATTAAATGGATTTGAGAATAGTTCCTGGCAATAGTAAGTCTTTAAATATACTGGCTATCCTTACATTCCACAAAAAGTTTGTATAGCAATTACAAAGAATAAGAGTACCACAGAGGCTAACAATCGACTGCCTTTTCCTCTGAAAACAAGGCATTGTTCCTGCTCAGCAGACATCCCTGGTATCTGGTGCTGCAAGAGGTGAAGTGGACTCCAGACAAGTCAGGATTAGAATCAGGAGATCTGGGTTGCAATCCTGTATCTGCCATCAACCACTGGGTGACCCAGAGTAAGTCCCTTTCATTCTCTAAGCTTCAGTCTCTACAACACAAAAGGAGAAGTTGGACTAATTCATGTTAAAGGGATCATCCATTTCTGTCTGTGTGATTATAGTAGTCTGCAGCCTCAAGGCTGCTAGTGTGATATAGAATCAGCCCCTAGAACCATTGCTTCCCTGAGGCCAGAGTTTGGGCACATGTCAGAGCACCCAAGGTTACTCAAGGTCACCTTCATTTACCTGTTTTTCAGAGTGAATAGCTTAAATATAATAGCTTTAAGTAGTTTAAAGTGAATTAGTCGATCCCACAACAAGTATGTAAATTTTTAAATAATATCACTATTATTATGAGTCATATATAGCTCACAATGTTAATGTCATGAAAGTTATATTAGCTTTCTTTAATTTGCCCTCTACTTCGTAGTCTATCTTCAATTTATCAGTAAGCATGTTGGCCAGAAAACAAAATTTGTGGGGGAAAAAATGTAAATTGTGGTTTCATGAAATTCTCTTCAATGTCCATAAAAACACAATATGAAGTACAACTAAATATGTACATTATTTTTATGAATGAGAAATACCAAATGGAAAACACTCATCCTGTATGCCCTCAGCTAGATATTTTATATATGGTATTTTCCTTTTATGCATTATCTAAAATATCATAAACACTTGATTGGGGAAAACAAAAACAAAAACTGGCTGATTCATTGCCAGCAGTTGGAAAATGTCTCCAAGCTGACCCATAGTATCAATTGCTAAAGTTCACTTCAGCTATTCTGGTGACATATTCGTTATTTTTTTTATTCTTCATTCATGCTTTCTTGAATCTCTCGCTCTAAAGGAAGAGGGCTGACATGTGAGCAGCCTTGTGAGAAGGCCCATAAAATGAGGAACTAAGGCCTCCAGCCAACAGCCTGTGAGTGAGGCTTCTTACAGCAGATCCTGCTTACCCAGTCCAACCTTCACATGACTGTAGTCCCAGCCAACATTTTGACTATAACCTCTTAGAGACCCTGAGCCAGAACTATCCCACTAGGTCATCCCCACATTCCTAACCCTCAGAAACCTTACTAGATAATGATTGACATTGTTAGCACAAAATTTTGGAGCAACTTGTTATGCAGCAATAGGTAACCAATACAAATGCATAAATTAATGATAAGAAAGTGTTTCCTACATATGTACTCAAGGAATGTCAATATCCAGACATTATTCTCTTTTTTCCTTTTAAATTTTACAGTTTATTACTTTTTTACTATGTTGAAAAAATAAAAGTCCATGGGTTATTTTGTGGCAGAACTGTCAAAAGTGATAATGAAAATATAAGGATATATGATGTGATCTGATTGAGATCAAGTTAGAGACATGTAAAGTCTAGCTAACCGGAAGAAAAGCCCTAAAACATCACAGACAGAGAAAAAACATTCTTCCTTCTTTGTCTTTTACACACACATAACAAGCTATCAGTCCTCTTTTTCTTCGCAGGTAACAAAGTTGCCTTCCTCCCTTTTTTGCTAAGAAAAAAAAAAAAGCAAACTGTAGTTTTTTAGCAGCAAGAGGCTATAGAGTAAGTTAGGTTATCTAGGAGAAACAGGAACATTTCAATCCAGGCTAAAATGATTTCTTTAAGGATAAAGTTCCAAATATATCTCAGATGGAATTTTCCAGGAGAGGAACATATTTTGAGTTTAGCTTGCAATTAGTTCATTGGTTAGACAACATAGAAGCCAGGATTACTGATTGTATATTTTTTTCAGACTATCTTGACTAGTTGGATTTGTTTCAATATGGAGTAAAGGAATCCAAACTACTAGACTTAGTAATTGCAATATTATAAATAAGATGGACTGCTTCAATAACAAAAAATGTAATCTCAAAACCATAGAATGATTCAATCATAGAAGCTTAATACTTAACATATGTAAATCCCAAAGTATGCTCTGATCAGCATGTTTTGATGCTGATGGAGACATGTGTTTTCATCTTATGGCTCCTCCATTGTTAGTCAATTTTTCATTACTATAACAAAATACATGAGATAATCAACTTAAAAAAGAGAAATGATTTATTTTGGCTCATGGTTTTAGAGGTTTCAGTGCATAGTTGGTTGGTCTCATTGCTTTTCAGAGATTAGATAATTCATGGATCAGGCCAAGGAGTAGCATGTGTCACTTCTGCCCAGAATTCATTGGTTAAAACTCAATCACTTGGCATCCTGACCACAAAGTGAGCTGGTGTGCTCAGGAGAATGGAGTGGAGAGTGAGGATAGATTCTTGAACAAGTAGCCAGTCTCTGCCACAGTAATAACACCATCTACCTCTGTATGACCGCAGATCATCTTCTTAGTTGCCTCCCTTATTGAGCCCACTTAGAGATGGGCTTAATAACCATAAGAACTGCATTTATGGCGGTTCCAAGATGGCGACCTAGATGGACCCCACAGTCAGTCTCTCCAGAACCGGAGATTGAAGTTGTGGAAATACCATCTCCCAGCCAGCTTCTGGACATCATCCTACAGCAACCTCCACAGGAATTTCACTTGCACGTGTACACAGGGCCACCAGGCAACAGTGATTGCCACAAGCAGCGTGACTTCAGCAGCAAAAGGCGGCAGAGCTCCTCTGCCAGCAGCTCTGCTGTTGGTGGCTCGGAGCCCCAGCCCAGAGTTTGGCCCGGGCAAGGCCTGCTTCTACATAAGGGGGCATGGGACAGCCCCTGGAAACAAACTGAACTCAACACAGAACACCGGGAATCGGGAGCGATTCCACCAGCGGCCGGGCCCAGAGTTACACCCTACTGTGAAACCCACACCCAGGACACCAGCGGGAAAGTCCAACAAGCAACAGACATTGCCACCTACTGAGGGTGAAAGGAACCATACCTGTTTATTTACATTGAGACTTTTTTTTTTACTTTTTTTATTCTCATTTTTTATTTTATCCTTTATCTTTTTCTCCTAATATTTCTATTGTTTAATCTTTTTGTTTTATTTCACTGCTCTTTTCTTCTTTCCTTTCTTTCTTTTTCCTTCCCTCTTTTCTCTCTCACTCTTTTCCTACCCTCTAATCCCCAACAGTTGTGAAACCAAGTATTTGTTATACAGTGGGACATGGTAGATTGGGATTTATGAACTGTATACTAGAGTGGTAATATATAGTTTTGTAAAACCCACTTGCATATGTTTTATTTTTCCTGCTATCATCTCTCCTCGCTGTACTCTCTTTTCTTCTTCCTTACTGGTCTTCTCCAAATCTCTGTTGCTCTTTCTAGTAATAGCCAACTTCTCTTGGATTCCTTTTTCATGCTTTCTAAGATCTAATAACCATATCCTCACTTCCTACTACCTACACCTCACCCTCAAGCTTCCTTACCTCACCAACAGAAACTATAGACCCTTGTGCAAACTTATTGTTTACATAATAGATTGTAAAGAAACCCATAATTGATATATATCGTGATTAAACTGTAAATGTATTTGGGAGATATTAGGAACTACTTGGTTTGAAACTATATATTGCTTGTATTGAGATCAATCAATATTGGTCTTCCCCTTAAAAAAGAGGTATTGAAACCCTGCAGGGAAACTATACTTGTATAGGAGTAAAAACTTTACAACTTGGATCAGCAGTGCTAGAAGGAAATAACACAATCAACATGAAAAACCAAGGGAAGAAAGTGACTCAAACAAACCAAGATAACACACTATTAGAATGCATGGTCAGTACGGCAGAAGACATGACAGAACAGGAACTCACGATGTACATAATTAAAATGCTCTGTGACTTAAAGAATGATATAAGAGAGCAAGCCCAGTCAGCAAAAGACCATTTTCATAAAGAGATACACAGGCAAATACAGGAAGTAAAAGATCACTTCAATAAAGAGATACATAGGCAAATACAGGAAGTAAAAGATCACTTCAATAAGGAGATAGAGAATCTGAAAAGGAGCCAAACAGAAATCCTTGAAATGAAGGAAACAATGAACCAAATTAAAAACTCAATAGAAAGCATCACCAACAGATTAGACCACTTGGAAGACAGAACCTCAGATCCTGAAGACAAAATATTTAACCTTGAGAATAGAGTTGACCACACAGTGAAGATGGTAAGAAACCATGAACAGAACATCCAAGAACTTTTTGATAACATTAAAAGACCAAACTTATGAATTATTGGGATAGAGAAAGGCATAGAACTCCAAACCAAAGGAATGAACGATCTGTTCAATGAAATAATATCAGAAAACTTTCCAAATATAAAGAATGAATTGGACAATCAAATTCAAGAGGCTTACAGGACACCAAATGTTCAAAATCACAATAGACCTACACCAAGGCACATCATAATGAAAATGCCTAACATTCAGACCAAGGAGAGAATCTTAAAAGCCACAAGAGAAAGGAATCAGATTACATATAGGGGGAAGCCAATTAGGATCACTGCAGACTTCTCAACCCAGACCCTGAGAGCAAGAAGATCATGGCAAAGCATATACCAAGTGCTAAAAGACAGCGCATGCCAACCAAGAATCTTATATCCAGCAAAATTAAATTTTAGGTTTGATGATGAAATAAAAACCTTCCAAGATAAACAAAAATTTAAAAAATTCACAGCAAGAAAGCCAACACTACAGAACATTCTTGGTAAAATATTCCACGAGGAGGAAATCAAAAACATCAATGAAAACCTGCAGAGGGAGGAGCTACATTAAAGGCCAATCAAAGGAGAAAACCAGTCAAGTTAAAAACCTAAGA
>CM053410.1:38380501-38434493 GCA_028644305.1 Xerus rutilus
TGAATGGATAAAGAAACTGTGGTACATATACACAATGGAATATTATTCAGCAATAAAAGAGAATAAAATTATGGCATTTGCAGGCAAATGGATGGAATTGGAGAACATTATGCTAAGTGAAGTAAGCCAATCCCAAAAAACCAAATGCCAAATGTTCTCTCTGATTAGTGGATGATGATACATAAGGGGGGTGGGAATGAAGAACATAGGAGAAATGGAGGAACTCTGGACGCAGCAGGGAGGAGGTGGGCGGAGGGAAAGGGGAATGGGCATAGTAAAGATGGTTGATTGAGATCATCATCACTACCCTTGGTGCATGTATGAAGACATAAATGATGTGACTCTATCTGGTTTGCAACCAGAGAAATGGAAAAATTGAGCTATATATATGTACTATGACTTGAAATGCATTTAAATAAATTATAAAAAAAAAAGAACTGCATTTATTGAGTGCTTAGTGTGTTCCTGGTAGTACACTAAGCATTTATTTGCATATGAAGAAGGTTCTAATATCCCCATCTTATAGGCAGTGAACCCGGAGATTACAGAGTTAAATAACCTTCTGAAAGTCATCTTGCTGCCAAATGGTGGAGCCAGGCTTTGGGCATGGGAAAGTGTTTTGCTCTGTGTGTTGCATTTTCAAGCTTGAATTAGCAATATGATTGGCTGGTCTAATAGGGACATGTCTTACTTACAGACTTTATACATTAAGAAATTGAGTGACTGGCCTGGAAAAGATATTAAACTCTGACATTCTTAGGGCTTCAGAATTTATACAACGGCTCCCCTTTATGCATGGAAGATACATATCAAGACCCCCCGTGGATGCATGAAGCCATGAATAATAACAAGCCATCTATATACTGTGGGTTCTTATACATACATAGCTATGATAAAATTTAATCATAAATTAAGTACAGTATGAGATTAACAACAATAGCAATAATAAAAATTTTTAAATTAGAACAATATACTTAAAAAAGCCAGTATCTCTACTCTTGCACTTTGTAGCCATTATTAAGTAAAATAAGTGTTACTTGAACACAATTACTATGATGCTACAACAGTTAATCTGATAATCAGAAGGCTACTAAGTAATTAACAGGAGGGTAGTATATATAACATAGAGAAGCTGGGCAAGGGATGATTCCTGTCTCTGGTAGGATTGGATATCAGCACACTACTCAGAAAGGCACACAATTTAAAATTTGAGTTGTTTATTTCTGAAATTTTTCATTTAGTATTTTTCCGCCATGGTTCACTGAGGATAACTATAATCATGGAAACAAAATTGCCGGTAAGAGGAGACTACTGCAATTGCACTTGAGCTTTCATGTAAAGTTCTTGTTAATCTAAGAAATTTCTGAGCTGAGAGGGGGTGTTGTTCTGTCTCTCAGCCAAAAACTATCATAAGGACTTTGGAAGGTTTTCTGACTAGCATGCATGTGTAGAATCACTGAGAATTAATCGAACTTAGGGAAACACAGAAAAGACTTAAGACATCTGTATTTCATCAGGAGTCTGTTTAGCTTTAAGTTGCTTTAATTAATAAAATTGACTTTTGAGGGAGCTACAGAAAGGCAACATAACAGTTTAAAAGTTTTCCTTTTTATTTATTTATTTATTTATTTGGTACCGGGGATTGAACTCAGGGGCACTCGACCACTGAGACGTATCCCCAGCCCAATTTTGTGTTTTATGTAGAGGCAGGGTCTCACTGAGTTGCTTAGAACATCGACATTGCAGAGGATGGCTTTGAACTTGTGATTCTCCAGTCTCAGCCTCCCAAAGTGCTGGGATTACAGGTGCGCACCACTGTGCCCAGCTTAAAAGTTTTCTTGATCCTGCATTTCTAAGGGTCCCAGGCAAGTTATACCCAACTTCTTCAAAGGGAGGTAGTAGCAAGGGCTTCTGAAGAACCAGGTTAGACCACCTGGACTCATTTTGACCATGTGCTTTTGGACAAGTGACTTATCCTCTCACTACCTCACCTTCCTCACCTGCAAGGTAGAAATGGTGACAGGTACCACCTGTATTAAGGTTAAGAGAATGACATGAGTTAAAATTCAGGAGATGCTAATAAGAATAACTGGCATGTAATGAATACTTGAGGTGAATTCTCTCAGGTTCATGCTAGTGATGGTATTTTATTCATTTTTTAATAACTTGGGACCAAAGATTCAGGAAAAACTTTATTTCATAGTTACACAGTGAAAGAGTGACAAAGGTGAACAGATCAGAACTAATTCAGCAACAAAGAACTGGGCCCTGAAACCAGGATTCATTCAGGTCCATTTGAACTTGGTTTCATGGGCATCACCAAATTGGCCAGTCCTTCTTGTTACTAAGCCCTGTTATTGGGAGGCCCTTGAAAAACAGCTTAGAATTCAGCAGAGGGTGTTTTGTTTTCTAAAGATACATCCAACTAGATATATAGAATCACCAGTGAAACTGTTTTTAGCTTCTTACAGAATTACAAAAAAAGCCTAGGGATGTATTAATAAATATAGGGCTGACAGCACATAATATAAAGTAATATCAGGCATTATCCATAGATATTAATGGAGGCAGGATTCCAGGGACAGACAAAATTTTACCATAGGGAACTGACCTACTTTATTATTTTTATGTAGGTTCAGATGGTAGTTATTTTATAACATAAATACTTTATTCCATCAACTGTAACCCCAGCACACAGGGTTGCCATATTTCCCAGTGGAATACAAGCAAATAAACATTTAGGCATTTAATGGAAATGTATTTTCTCTTCTTTCTCTGCCTTCTTCTGTGGAACAGAATTAGTTTTTCCTTAACAGTAGGCTCTGTTCTTTCAGACCATGTCCATATCAACTCCCACAGATATTTCAAAGTTGGGAACTGCTGTGGTTTGCAGAGTGTCCCCTACAAGTCCATGTGTTAAAGACTTGGTGTGCAGCGCTTGCCATTGTTGGGAGGTGGTAGAACCTTTACGAGGTGGGGCCTAGTGGGTTTCTTAGGTCATTGTGAGCATGGCCTTGAAGGGGATAGTGGAATCCTGATCTCTTCCTCTTCCTTTCTCTTCTATTCCCAGCCATGAGATGAATGGCTTAGCTTCACCATATACTTCAGCCATAATATGTTCACACAGACCTAGAGCAACATGGAAGATCAGTCATGGACTAAAACCTCCAAAACTTTGAGCCAAAATAAACTTTTCTTCTTTATAAGCTGATTATCTCAAGTATTTCATTATAGAAATGGAAAAATAACACACAGGCTCTTTCATTCATTAAGATTTAATAGGAGGAAAAAAGATTTAATAGGAAGACTAAATAAAAGTTATGCTGACATGACAGCAAACTACTCAATTCTTTCAAGA
Organism: Xerus rutilus; assembly: GCA_028644305.1. Classification (NCBI taxonomy): domain Eukaryota; kingdom Metazoa; phylum Chordata; class Mammalia; order Rodentia; family Sciuridae; genus Xerus; species Xerus rutilus. Next base: position 38,383,860 of record CM053410.1, read on the forward strand.
CTCAGTGGAGATGATATTTTTGTGTGATGTAACGAAACATCTTGATGGCTAACTTAATTATTTAAATGTTGATCTGTTTGCTTTTGAGGTTGTAAATGCAAAGCCTGAGCTCAAAATACCAACTCATCTCAGAGTAATACATTACAGGTAGGGAAGAGCTTCTGGAAGTAGCCCAAGCTTATTGAGCTCCTCAATTGAGAAAGAGAAGCAATGATGTAACATTTATGGAAACTCCATTGTGACCCAGATTATTGGGATTTGTTCAAGTTTCATAAAACCTATTTGATCCTATATAAGCAAATATGGAATTTCAATCCCTTTCTCATTTCATCACCCAAGAAAAAATAGAAACAAAACAAAAATAATATGACAGCCCATATCAAGCACTGTGCTCATGCTCACACAAGGATGCAAAGAAAGTTAACATGTCTTCCCTACCTGGATGCTTTTCACTAGCTCAGACCTCAGATGTCTTCCTCTGATAGCATCCTTGGCTAATGCATTTTAAATGATTGAATCAATAATTTGATGTGTTATTTCTGTAAGATTCTAAGATGGTCCACAAAACACTATTTAAAAATTCATATTTCTACATACCAGATGTGTCCCTATTGTTCACAATCAATATTGATTCTCTGGCAGGAAGACCAAAGACAGCTCTACAAAAGATTCCTCATTGATATTCCTACAATTTTCAGCAGATAGAGAGATGTGAGTAGGAAGCAAAGCTGGGACCCTGCATCCCGGATTTCAGTGCCATGAAAGTGCCACTGCTGACAGGTTCCTGGGCACCATCTGGAACCAAACCGACTGTGGGGTTGAAGCAGGCCACCCAGAAGAACTGTGACACTCCTCTTCCCTGAGTGCCCAAGTAATTTTCTTTCCATGCTAAATTGGACCTTCACTGAGGCTGGAAACTCTCAGATTGCAGAGTTGAAAAGCTCATTGTTCCAATGTTCCTGCTGTTCCCATTCTACAAGTTCCTGGAGAAATCTCCTAGACCCTGAGAGATTTCAATTTAGCTTCAATCCATCCCAGAGGGAGGGTGGAAAACCTGTGGGCGACAAGTCCCTTTAGATCCTAAAGTTTTGGGAGAAACAATCATATTTTGCCTTCTTCACTTGATTCCAGCTCATCAATTATTTGAAACAATTTCAATTGCAAGTACAATAGACCTTCCTGGACATGCCAAAAACATAAGGCAATTCTGGAGTCTAGGCTCCATGGCTGCTGAGGGGGAAAATGTGAAGCCAACTATGGGCTCTGTATGCTTCTCTCTTCCAGCATCAGCTCTGCCCAGGCCTGGTGCAGGAAGGCAGGCAGGATGACTCCTCAGACCCTGTCCCTAAATGTCAGATGTGTAAAACCTGAGCACCAGTCTGGAGTTCACATCTCACTTGGGTTTCAGAGCTTTGTTTTCCTGTGGTCTAATTACATTTTCCCTGTGTTGAATAGCTACTGTCCAGTAGGCATGCTTCTGTGGAAAAAAATCTCTCTAAGCTCAAAAGCAAGTGAGAGCAATGGGCAGCCAATCTCTGTCCATGCAATGAGGTGCAGACACTTTGGAACCCTCTTGCTGCCCCAGGTCTGTTCCAACTCAGGCATGTGGTCCAGAGCACAAAGGCTGGTCTCTGACCCTGGTTCCCTCTCGGCTTCCTCCCTTTCATTATCTCCTCCTCTGGTGTCAGCTGTCAGGTTGCTTTGTCACCTCCAGCAGGGTGGGGAATGCTTTCTCCTGTGGAAATAAAACTGCAGTTTCTTTCTCACAATCCATTCCTGTGTGCTGGGGCTTCCAGCCCTACCCTGACAGTGCAGCCTGGTAGGGGATGAATTATCCTGAGCTTTTAAGAGCTTGAGTGAAACCACCTCCGACAGAGGCAAAGTACTTCAGTAGAAGAAGTTTTCACACTCTTAGGTATATCTCAGTTCAGCTGATCATCTCCCACTCTGAATTTCAAAAGAAATTTCTGTTTTTATTTTTGGTTTAGAGTATGGGTATTAGTGGGAGGATTTAAGAATGTGGGCCTGTTGAAGCAGCTGACCTTTATAGGGCCACAGCTGGGAGCAGGACAAGGTGTGGGGTTGAGGAATTCACCAGGACTGCATGAATCAGGTGTCCTGTCTCTGACACAGGAACTGACCCACTGGTCAAAACAGAAGGCAGAATACTGCTGGCTAGAGTCACCATCATCTCTGTACAGTATCTAGAGATAAATGCATATTTGCTTTCCGAGGACTGTCAAGATCCACACACCCTACTTCTAGGAAAAAGCCACAATTTTCCTTTGGGAATGCACCACCAACCCAAATCTCAGTCTAAGTATATTTGACAGAGAGAAACACCAGCACACCACCATCTCTCAAAGCCACTCATTTTGCTGACTCTGTAACTGGTGTGCAAGCGACCCCATCAGAGCCAGACAGAGTCCATGAGGGCTTAATGGAAACTCTGGATTGAATTTTCTACCAGATTTCAATCTGATCTGGAGCCGCTGTCATTCTGTTACCACAAGGTCAATCCTATCTGAAATGGAACCAACATGGAGCAGAATACTTTCAGCCAAATAAGGAGGCTGAAAGAAACCATTTTCTGGTAACAGAATATGTGCCCTGGACTTTTTTACTTAAATCATTTTGGATTGAATTTTTGTTCATTTATAAACAAATATGTACTATTAATACAAAGGAAGGCGAAATGAGTATCAGAGACAAAAAAAATGAGGAGTACCCAGCACCAGAACCCCAGATATTCAGGGAGGCAAAGAAGCAGAAGCATCTGATAAGCCCAAGCCTAGCATCCAGGCCTTGGGTCAGTGCTTTTCAAGCTTTAACCACAAAGGAGCCACACAGAGAACTTTATAGATTCCCAGTCATTTCCACAACCAGTTTGGATCCTTGAGTCTAGAATGGGAACTCAGGATTTGGTATCCAGGTAATTTGGAGGCAGATGATACAGAAATTCACTCTGAGACACACTGACCTACCTTCTGAGCTTAGAGTTAACAGAGTTTTGTCCCTGAGGGTGAGGGTGCAGTACAGAGGCAAGGGCCACATAAAAGAGAAGAATATGAGTCTAGGGTTTAGAACAGGACTGCAGAGACAAGAACAGCAGTGAAAGCTCAGCAGGTAACTGTGACACACAGTGAGCCTGCAGATCACAAGCAATGATTTTAGAGCTGGAACATCACATAGTAATTTGGAGGAGCAGGAACAATGACTTGATCTGAAGCACCGGGTGAACATTTCCAAGTCTAAGCTACTCTCATCGGTTGATCTAAGCTGTTCCTACCAACCAAACTCTCCTGCAACTAGAGATTAGGAAACTGAAACTCAGAACATCTAAATAGCATGCACAAAGCCGCATAACTAACTTGTCTAATAGCCTAGACCTGGATCCCAGTCTATCTGTTGCCAAACCCCACACTTTTAAAATAATTCCCATTTCAGCTGGCAAAAGTACTGGGATACACAAAGGTCAGCCTCCATGCTTTGATCAAAGAAGGGTCACAAAGGATATGGCTCAATGAGAAGACCCTACTCAGCAAGACCCGGATGGGGAAGGGACCACTCCACCTGAAAGAGCAGGAAGGGAAGACCATTTTAACACCTGGAGTTGCCTCAACTCTTTTTGCCTAAAATACCCTGCCCCAGACTGGAATGGAGAGTAAGGGAGGAAGGATCACCTTTGGAAGCAGTAGAAATGATTCTCTTTTACAACCAAGTCAGCTCCTGACATTAGCATGAGCCCACCTGTACTCCTGATTCTGCTTTGAAATAAGAGAGGTGGCCTCTAGTCACAATAGGGTTGTAAGTGACCTCAATCTTCAACACACAGTGCAACAGGCTTCATCTGCATATTAATTCAGTTCAGGACAAGATTTTATGGAGCACCTACACTGTGGCAGGTATTATGCCAAATCAGTGGGATTTTTGAGAAGAAATAGAGATTGCTCCTTCCTGCCTTTGAAGGTATGATTCCATGGAAGAGGTAGGAGCATGAAAAGTAAGGTCTATTTAAAGTAACAAGTGGCACAATAGGGGTAGGAGGAACATACAGCCCAGCTAGGAGGTTCCAGAATGTTCTTGGAGGTAAAGTCCCAAAGCTAACTATTAAAAGGAGAGGTACATAGGTAATGGAGGAGGCTATGTGTAGGTAATAAGGAAGAGTCTATGTGTGGTTAGAGTTCCCTGCAGGGTCATAAGAGGAGTTGACTACTGATGAGGTCATTTCCTTTTTGTTTGAAATGCAACTTAGAACTGGACAAGCTCACCAAATGAGACCAATAGTGACCCCTACAGACCTCACCACAGGACCAACAGGTGTCCTAGCCAAACTTTGTCCCCAGCCTCCACACGGCACCTCAAAACAGGGCACCTCCTGCCCCTCATTGGTGGAACATTGATAAGTGACAATAAAATAAGACTGAGTACTTATAACAGACTTCTCTGAATTTTCTTTTATATAAAAATAATATGTAATTAATATAAAATAAATATTTCCCAAATTTCATTGGAAATACCAATAAGGTTAACTGCTATCAATATTTTGGTGCAAATCCTTCTAGGTAATCTTTGAAGAGAAGTTGGCTGGGCATGGGGGCATATGCCTGCAATCCCAGTGACTCTGGAGGCTGAGGCAAGAGGATCACAATTTGCAGGCCAACCTTGGCAACCCTCTCTCTCTCAAAAAATAAAAGCACCCCTAGGTTCAATCTCCAGTATGCCACTCCCCTGGAAAAAAAAAGTGTGAACATACTATACATATTGTTTTTCTAAACTGGCATTTATTATAAGCATCTTTCCATATCAGATACTTAAATGCAATAGAACATTAGTGTTTAAATAACATTTCCTGTATAGTTAATCAGTTCCTGTTATTAAATGTTTAGATTTGTTTCAAATTTTTACTACTCTAATCTTTGAATGTGTCTTTAATTAAATCCTTAAGAGAAATTTCTAGAAATGTTATCTCAGAGTCACATGACTTGGATATTTTTTAAACTCTTGATACATGTCGGAAAATTGCCTTTGAAGAAAATTACAACAATTAACCTTGTTCCCAGGGGCAGCATACTTTGAAAAGTACACAGCATTTAATATTTAACTTTGATAAATGTAAACTTCTATCTTCTTTTTCACTCCAAATGTCGTGTGTCCCAACCACTTCTTAGTGTCTCTTCACACTGACAAGACAATTGGCAAATGCTAACACTTCACAGTTTGCAAAGCACTCTGACACACCTTTAGTACTTCTAACAATTGTGAGAGATAGGACTTACTATTATTATCCCCATTTGCAAATGAAACCCAGAGAATTTGAGAAATTTCTCCAAGGCCTTATGGAAAAAAGACATTGGGAATGAGATAAAAACCAAGTTAATTTATCTCCTAGTCCTAGTTGTCCTTCCACATAGGTGATTCTCCACCCGGGCTGCTCCTTAGAATGTACCATCTTCAGGATTCTGATTTAATTCTCCGGGTGTGGATGTCTGCGATGAGTGAACCCTCTCAGATCCATTCGAGAATCTGATGGAAATGATAGCTCTACTTCCCAGAAAAGGGGACACCCTTATGCACACACAAAAAGTTAACACAATTCAGAAGGAAAACATCTGAAAGACCTGCAACTACAAATGGGCCCAGAGTATAAAGATCTCCAGTTAAAATTCAGTTAGTGCATTATGGATTAACATGAGTAGTAGGCAGAATTCTAAGATGACCCCAGTCAATCTTTCTCTTATATAATCCCTCCCCCTTTGATTATGAGAACTCACTCTCAATCCCAGGATTATGTATGGCAAAACATACCACAAAAGAGAAATATCCAGGACAGGCCCAATGTAATTATATGAACCCTTTAAATCTTGGATCTAAGGATCAGAAATTGTGAAAGTTAGAGATGCAAATCATGAAAGAGATTCAATGCAATTCTCCTGTTGACTTTGAAGATGGATGAGACCCTGAGGGTGGCCTTTATGAGCTGAAAGTACACACACACACACACACACCCACACACACACACACACCAGAGCATGAATATGGGCTTTCCATGAACATCTGGTGATGGAGGGGCGCACACAATTGAAGAAAGCTTGTGTTGAATGTTATGTATGAACAAGGCTAGAACTTGAATCTGCTTTAGGAGTCCAAAGAAAGGAAGTTTCAGTGGAACAAGGGCACTGTCAGAAGACCACTGGCAAACAGGTAGACCATGAGATGTGCTTTGGGGAAGCTATGGTGTGGACAGCAGCCATAGGTAGGGGCACTCTGAAAGTGGAGGAGACAGGCCTGAAGCAAGGACTTCAGAGCATTTCCAGGAAACAGTGATTAGATTCAACTTGCTAAAGCCCAGGATGGGTGATGGATCAAAGGGAAATAATTCCAGGAAGGGAAAGACCAAGTTTTATATAGTTTGGACCTTTGATCCTGGGTCTGGTCATCATTCTCTGTGCCATGGAAAGGCATGGAAAATGCAGAAACTGGAATGACTTTCTAGGAGGCAGGCTTTAGGAAGAGTGATCACAGCTCTCATGATAGACCCATTTCTGAATGTTCTTCTCCTTACTTTGTCCCCATGTTTTTATTGCCTGAGGAAGGAGGACATGCTGAGCAAGACAGCTGTGGATCCTTGCTCCTGCCCAACCCTGCACCACTACCATGGATTTGCTGGCACATCTTTACTACCTAAGCTCCTCTGCCCTGGTGCTAGTGGTCCAAGTGAGGAACACCAAGGTAGCACACCACTGCCAACCAAAGGTGACAGATCTTCTCTCTGGCCAGCACAGCCCATTCTTTCTCTCAATCCTCATGGCCCTCTGCTTTGCTAAGTGAGAAAAGATACTTTCTCAGGACTTGATAAATGTTATAACCTGGTCTTTCTCAGGCAGAGAAAGTGTATATGGTGACTTTTAAAGGGGCTATTACTGCTTTCGAATATTTTATTTTTCTTGTGCCAGATCATCAACAACTATAGCAGATCAAAGTCAATATAGAAAGGGGGAAATTTTTTTTTAACAGTTTTGAGAGTTTATAACTAATATCAGACAGCTCCAGAGCTATGAAAACCAAAGGGAAATTGGATTTATGATTTGGTGTTGGCTCTTATAAGTAGAAATTTGATGTAAAACTCAAATGTGTTAGCCATAAAGGCTAGCTTCGTCAAATCATTCATTTACATAGAGTTAAATTTATTACTGGTTTATCTCCACAGTGTAGTGCTCAGCATATACACACTGTTCTGCTGTCTTTAATCAGGTTGAACTAGGGGACTTTGTCTATCCTTCTGACCCTCAGTTTCCTCCTCTGTAAAATGGGAATAAAAACATGATCCAGAGTATGGCTGGCTCCTGCTATGCCACAGATTGGGGCTATCTCACATGGAATGCCATGGTATTTACCCATCAACAGTAAGGTAAATGTTCATTGCACAAGAATTTAAATGTGTTCTTACCACAGGCTGGACACTGTGTGAGGTTCACTTCCATCTGTGTTAATGGATTTGTGAGATTAGCCCTCATTCTCAATCTGTTAGTGGTGCTCCAGCTTTTATGAACATTGGAATCACCTACAAAAATTCTGATTTCATTGGTCTGGGTGCAGCTGGTCTTTGGGATTTGTTAACTCTCCCTAGGTGATTCCAGTATGCAGCCAATTTTGAGAGTACACAGAGCCAAGTCAGCAGTGCAGTCAGGGACTATGATATGGCCGAGCCAGAGGAAACTGGCCACACTAAATTTATGATATGAGCCTCATCCACACTTGCTGAATCCATTGGCACACAAGGAGGGCTCAGGGGCTGCCACTGAAGGAGGCAGGAGAAAATGAAGAAGCAGGAGCCCAGCCTTGAGGCTGGGTGTTATTGTCCTAGATTCCAGGACATAGACCATGGCCTTAGCCATCCAGACCTTTCCTTCAGAGAAGTGAGAGGCCAGGGCTATCCTGGAGGACCATAAGAGGACTCATGAGGCTAACTGTCCACCTCATCTTTTTGTTTCCCTCCTCCTTGGGAACTGCTTCTGCTGGAATGCTCTAGCCCTTTGTTCAACAATCCCTGGTCTTTTATCCTCCTTTAAAGCAGTCAAAATACAAAGTTGATATTTAGAGGCCTCATTAGTGAAACAATGATCCAACACAAAGTCCCAGATGCTTTAAACAGAAAAAAAGCAGACGCTTTCCAAGGCAAGAACCTCCAAATTGTCAGTGCCCCAATAACTTCTGGAATTTTCTTTGTGTGCAAGGGTTTGTTGTTGTTGTTGTTGTTGTTTTATTTTGAGATACTATGGGCTCAAAGCCTTTATCTTGTTTGATGATGCATTACAACCACAAATCCTAAAACCAAATGAAGCAGCAACCATAGGGTGGGCTGATATTTTAGTCAGCTATTTCATGACTGTGACCAAAAAATCTGACAAGAACAATAAGAGGAGGAAATATTTATTTGGCTCACAGTTTCAGATGTCTCAGTCAATATGTAACTGACTCCATTGCTGTGGGCCCAAGGTGAGGCAGAACATCGTTGCAGAAAGGTGTAGTAGATGAAAGCAGCTCAGGACATGGAAACAGAGAGAGCTCTCCTTCACCAGGGACAAAATATAAACCCAAAAGGCAAAGCTCCGGTGGCCCACCTCCTCCAGTCATACCTACTTGCCTGTAGTTACCACTCTGTTAACCCTATCAGAGATTAATGCACTGATTAGGTTATAGGTCTCATAACCCAATCATTTCACCTCTGAATTTTCTTGCATTGTCTTTCACATGAGCTTTTGGGGGACACCTCATAGCTACATCATAACAGCTAATTACTCAGATGTGACATCTATTTTAATTACTGCCATGCCCTCTCTGCTAAAATCCTGAATATGCTGATTTCTCAACATAACTTTTTATTTGTTCTTTTTAGATATACATGACAGTAGAGTGTATTTTTACATATTATACATACATAGAGTATAACTTCCCATTCTTGTAGTTGTACACAATATAGAGTTTCACTGATCGTATATTCATATATGCACAAGGAAAGTTAAGTCTGATTCATTCTACTGTCTTTCCTATACCCCTCCCTGCTCCTTTCCCTTCTTTCCCTTTGTCTGATCCATTGGACTTCTATTCTTCCTCCCAACCCCTGCTCGCCCTTGTGTGTTAGCATCCACGTAGCAGAGAGAACATTTGAACATAAATTTTTAACTAAGCTGCTGGTCATGCAATGATTATTTCTAATTTATATCCAAGTAGGCAAACCCTTCCCGGTCGCTGAAGTCTCTCCTCTGAAGCTGCTCAAGTGTCTACCCCTGGGAGCCAAGATACTGACCCTGACTACTAAGAAGTTGACCTCTGCTGCCTGCCTTCCCAGGCCAGGATAGTGACATCACACTTGCTGCCTCTGGAACATACAACTAAGTGTTGGCTGCCAACAGCACGACTGCTTCCAGCAGCTTTGTCTGACACTGGATCTGCTTCTCCGTGCCAATGGCCCTGGAACAAAAGAACTGCAGATGTTACTACGATGTCCTCTCAATTCACCAGGCCAGGGTAAAGCACTGGGTAAGGGTGGGGTGAGAGAGTATGAGAAAATGGAATGGTCCATGGGTGTGAAACAATAAATACAAAAGCTGTATTTTTCATAGCATTTGCTGCCACAGGAAATTTCTGTTTTTAATTTTCTTCGTCCTTCTCACTGGGATATAAAATCCCTGAAAGCAAAGATGTTGTTTATTTCTGTATCCCAAGAGCCTACTACAGTGCCTGGCACATGGCAGAAACTCATAAGATACTTAAGATATAAAGGGAAGAAGAGAGTAAAAGAGGGAACGAAGGCAGGAAGGAAGGAAGAAAAGGGCAAATGATATAGACTATGAAGTTAGAAAAACTTAGGTTTAAAGTCTTCCTGTAGCAATTCTAGCTGAGCAAAATGCATGGATTACTTATTTTCCCTGAGTCTTGCTATGTACCATATTACCTTCCAATAATAGGGCTGGGATAAAGAGCAGATATATACATACATGTATATATATGACTAATAGCACTAGTCAGCAACCAAAACATGAGAGCAAATTACTTCAATTATTGGCAGTATTATTATTAATAAGTGAATTTCTGTGGCTGGGATTGTAACTCAGTGGTAGAGTGCTTGCCTTGCATGCGTGAGGCATGGGGTTTGATCCTCAGTACCACATAAAAATAAATAATAAAGATATTGTGTTAATCTGCAACTAAAAAAAAATTTTTTTTAAAAGTGAATTTCTAGACACTACTTAAGATTTGAGTATTGGCTTCCAGTCAGAGCATATTGGATAAAAGACATTCACCAGTTTGTCTTTCTAATTATGCTCAGTTTGGTCCCCTCTTGATTCATCAATACTCTTTTTTTTGTTAATGAAATGTTTAGTTTTTTCTATTCACTCTCATCCTTCCTGCTTGTTTTTCATTAATAGGGTCCCATCCTTCCTCATGACATGAGTATCTCAACAACTGAGCTCATCTTGAAGCCAAAATTAGATAGGTAGTCAGTGTAGATAGGTAAATCAAGTCAGGTTGGATCAAGGAGACCTATTTGGGTCTGGGAAATTGGAGAGGTATTGAAATGCTAATACCTTTAGAGTCTTTCCTCCCTCCTTATCAAGATAACCTGCCCCTGCCCCCAACCTGTTGCTAAGGTAACCAGTCCCAAGGATTGTTCTTCCCTACAGGGAGTTAATTATGCCCCCTTCCTGCCCAAATCACTCCACCTGGGCCCTTCTCCCTGTCCATCTGCTTTTCACCTTTTTGCCCATCCCACCAAGCATCTCCTGGGCCTAGTCACACAGCCAGGAAGGAGAGAGTTAATGTGAAGAGAGCAGGAGAACAAAGGAAGCCTAAGACATATAAAAAGTCCAAACACTTGTGCTTCTTGGGATACCAGGATATCAGCTATGGCCCCCTTCTCCCTTCTGGGAGAAGTCTATGTTACCCCTTTTACATAAACCCTGCTTTATATGCTTGCCTTGGTGTGCTTCTCTAATGTTCAAACTTCAACATGTGAAGAAGCAGAACTCATCACCAGTAACTGGCAGTACCAATCTTACCCCCATATTTGACCCTAGCCCAGGATCCTCTTTCTGAGAATGAACCTCAGGTCAACCATGATAGAGCAGAACCTGGATCTACCCAACAATTCTCAGAATTTTCCCTAGTCTGTTTGCTTAAATGGTCAAAGTATAATTTTCAAAAAGTGAAAACATGATTCTCATGTAAGTACACAGGGAAATTTATTTACTTCATAAAGGAGAGAACCAGAGGATGGTAAAACTATTTCATGGGAAAATTTGAAGAACAAAGATTTAGATAGATGATCAGGAACAGCATGCTGGAGTAAGTTTGCTAATTTGAGACCAGATTGATTAATGTATAGGGCAATAAAATCCTTGTACAGGAAGAAATCATGTATATCTCTAGCAGACAAAAATTACCATGTAACTTCAAGCAGTCTGGTCCTTAATCAGTAATAAATAGTAAGACAAACAAAACTATATTTCCCTAGAGAATTAAAAATCTTTAAGGATCTGTTAGGCAAGTTCCAATATAGCACTAGAAAAGTACAGTCATCATTTTTTATTAGTTTTGGATAGTTTTTCTTAGTAGAGTTGGTCCCTCCAGCCTAGTAGATGTTGCTGCAATATGTAAAAATACTATTGTGTTCTAAGTGCCTGGAACTGTTCCCTAATTCTCAATTGTTTGAAGAGAGCACCTGCCCAAAACAGTGAAGAGTGCCTATCCCAGGGATAGCTGAATAGGCACACAAGGCTGTTCACTCTGTGCTATTGGTAGAGCAGCTATTCTTTGTTAGCTTTCTGTAACTATAACACAATACCTGAGATAATCAACTTATAAAGAGAAGAGTTTATTGTGGCTCACAGTTTTGGAGATTACAGTCCATGGTCAGTTAGTTCCATTGTTGAGGGGCCTATTACAAGACAGCACATCATGGAAGGAGCACCTAATGGAGCAAAGCTATTCAACTCATGGCTAGTATGCCAATGAGAGGAAGAGAAAGGACTAGGGTCCCACTATCCCCTTCAAGAGCACATACCCAATGATCTAAGGACCTCCCACTAGGCCCCACCTCCTAAAGGTTCTACCACTTCCCAAGAGTATCCCCACGGAAACTAAACCTTTAACACAAGGCTCTAGGGAGAATCCAACATCCAAACTAGAGCATTCTCCAAGAAAGGGAATAGGATAAAATGGAAGAAAAGAGTATTAAAGAGGAAGGAACCACCACAAAAAGAGAACTGTCTTCCTTTCAGTGTCAATCCTTCTAAGATTGGTCAGTTCCTCCCCTGAAATATCATTTGATGTCCAGAAGTGAGCTGATAGAGCCATGACTTTCAAATACGTTACAATGAAATTGAAGGGCCTCAGAGAGGCAGGAATCAGACTCCTTTACCTCCATTCCACCCAACCTCCCTGCCCAGACTACACTCTCAGGCATAGTGGCTCTATCTTATTGATCATAAATTCTGGAATCTAGCTATGATTTATTTAGGAAAAGAGTAATGTTATTTTCATTTTTTTTTAACCACTGCACAAAAAGAAGGCCACCTCACATTCTCTAGTAGACTGAAACCCGCAGATTCAAGAATGCACAGAACAACAGCTTCTATTCATTGGTCTTTTACTTTATTTGGTTTCCCTTGACCCTCATTCACATTAGCCCTCAGAGATAGGCATGCATATTCCCATTTTCAGCTGAGAAATCAGGCTAAGGGTATATACAGCTCAGTGGTCAAGCACTTGTCTAGCATGCATAAAACCCTAGGTATGATCTCCAGCATAGAAAATAATGTTTTTTCAAGTGAGAAGTTTGTGCTTAGACAGAGCTAAGCCTGGGCAATGCAAAGTCTTCCCATAGATTTCCCTCCCCTGGCCAATCCACAGAGCCATGATCTAAGCTCAGATCCTGGTGAGGAGCCAATGATGAAGGACAGGGATCAAGTCAGCAGATCCAAGGAATGTCTCAGACTAGAAGTGATGTCTTGACATCCTATTGCACTGAGCCTCTAGGACATCAGGGTCTGATTTGTGTTCTTCAGTGAGTGAGGACCAGGCCAGCTGTTTTTTTACAGTGACAGAAAGCTGATTAACATGAGATTGCAACAAATAGTGAGCCCCTACCCTACATCAAGCACCAGTATAGTTACTAGGACAACAAGTAAATGTGACCAGAAAAATCCTTGCCCTCTCATAGCTTCTTTTCAAGTTAAGGAACAATTAATTTTAAAAAATGGAGTATAACACAACACCATATAGTAATAAACACTTTGAGGAAAAATTAAACAAGGTAAGAGGGTGGAGGTTGCTATAGGGTACTCTGGACAATCAGAAGGCTGATGTTCCAGCAGAGAGACCTAAAGAAAGTGAAGCAGCAGTAAACAGAAGACTTTGGGAGAAAGACCATGTGGACCTTCTCAACCTTGGCATGCACTGCCAGCCTAGTGTCTGGCTCAGCACTGCCATCTTGAGGGCTGGCACAGGCTGGTACAGAGTCTGAGAAGGGGCCCAGGGCTGGAGGCAGTGAGAAGAGAGGCTGAACTGTTTCTCTTTTGGGAGTGAGGCAGGGAAGATGGGAGGGAGTTTCCCAGTGGAATCAGATGCTCAGGCAGAGCTCCATGTGATCTTTTAACTCCTGCATAGTTGTCAGCATCCACACTCTTCTTGGCTGTGTTGGCCAAGAAGATAGTTGTCCCCCCTTGCACTCACAGATAAGTTCCCCTGACTTGAGGCCTGATGGCACCCTCACTGGCTTGACCACCTTAAGCAAGTTGCTTAAGCTCTCTGAACATCGGCCTTTTTGCTATAAAATAGAAAAAGATAGTGAGAGTTAAATGAGCCAATAAGTGTAAACCATTTAGAAGTACCTGATGCACAAAAAGCTTTTATTAATATTTTATGTATTTTCATGTGTGTATGTTAGCCATCTTTGTGTCACTATGATAAAATATCTGACATAATCAACTTGAAAAAGGAAAGGTTTAGTGTGGATCATGGTTTCAGTCTGTGGTCACTGGTCCCATTTCTTTCTGGCCTGTGATAAGGCAGCACATCATGGCAGGAGTGCAAGGTGGGACAAGTTTGCTCCTCATAACAGCCAGGAAATGAAAAAAGGAGGAGGAAGAGGAGGGACCAGGGTCCCTTTATCGCCTTTAGGAGCACACCCCCTGTGACCTAAAACCTCCCACTAGGCTCCACCTCATGAAAGTTTCACCATCTATCAATGAATAGCTCCACCCTGGAGATCAAGACTTCAACACTTGGGCCTTGGGGGGACATTTCAGATCCAAACTACAGGAGCATGTGTAAGGGGATGGGGAAACAATCTCTAAAGTTTCTTTTTTACTACATTTTATCTGATACTTTACATGGATAGCAGTCAAGGAGGTGATCAATACCTATTAGTAGGCTGTATTCCCATTTTCCTACTTGATCCTAAAAGTGAGAAAACTGACGCAAGGGATAGACTAACTTCTCAGGAAATTAACACTATGTTGGTAATCACTGTGAATATTTGAACGGCTGCATTAGGGTAAATTTGAAGTCACCCAAAGTACAGAACTGTGATTCCCCACAGTTAAAATGAAGCTCTCTTTATTTGCTTCTGCTAATTAAAAAATCAGAGTCAAAGATACTTAAACACTACAGTTAAAATGGCATGGCTCTATATTGGCTTAATGAATTCTCTTATGAAATGAGCTCTAAAATGTTACCCACCCTAAATTATGAAACCCAGTTTTTCTTGTTCTCTTTTGAGCTTTACAGTTAATTTTAAAAATCGATGTTTACATTCAGCTCTGTAGGTTGTGCAATAACCTTTGGTCAGAAGAAACAAAACTGACTTGCTGACTTTCTAACTTTCCTTTGTATCAAAAACAAAAATTTGCTTTATTTAAAATAAAATAAAATTCTGGGTAAAATAGGGACATGAATACATCACTTATAAGAAGTTATCATGGTTTTATTAATAATTGCCATTCCCAAAATGCAGTGAGCCTAGACAGCTACCAAGAGGAGGACAAAGGAAATAATCAGGACACACATTCACTCTCTGAACCTGTTAACTTAATCACAGGGAATAGTTTGTATTTAAAAGTCCCAAGGATTAAAAATAAGAATACTTATGAAGTAAATACTCTTCACATTACTTGGAGTGTTAGGCCTAGATTTCTATCAGAAACAACATCATCAATAACAGCAACATGATGACAGGGCAGTTTCTGAGCACCATGTATTTTATTGATACATGTTCACTGAACAGAAAGTGCAATTGAATCTAAAGAAGAAAATAAATGTGTTCCACATCCTATAGCCCCAGACTGACTGCTGTAAAGAGTCTGGCATGGTTTTAACTAATAGACCAAAAGACACATTCATTGGAGGTTCTCAGCCTTCTTGAATCCCAATGTGGAATCCCCAGCATCTCAGTCTCCCCACATCTGCAAAGGTCTTTGCAGCAGTCTTCTCTAAATCAGGGAAAGAGTTCACATGGGAGCCATCCCCAAGAATCAGGATTTCCAAGTCACACTGGAAAAGAAGAGAGCAAACTCATGTAAGGACACTCAAGGAAAAGTCAAGCAAATGAGTCCAGGGTAGACTGGGAGGTGCAGAGTGAGATCACCCAGGCTGCTGATGGGGCTCCTCCATCAAAGCCTGAGAGTGGTCTGCTGCCCAAAGACTCTGGAGAAGGACAGTTAGAAGTCAGCCAAGCCTCCCAGCTAGATTGCAGGCTTACTCAGTCTTGAGTATGGTGACAGACAACTTTGAAAATATGCCAACATCAAACAAGAAAGTTTAATAAACTCTGGGAGATTTGTAGACCCTAGAAAAATGTAAGCTGCCATAAGAGAGGGGGGGAAACCTCACAATGATCTTATCTTCATGAGAGTCATTTGCTGCCTGGAAATTAAGGTTTCCTTGGGGATGATATGATCGTAGGATTGATGGCAATGAAAAGGAGTCAGCCCTGGAAGGCAGCCCTCCATTCAGCCGCAGTGAGGAGAGCATGAGGCAGATGTCTGTGTGTGTTAGGAGGCAGAAGCAGTTCTTCAAGATGTTTCTATTTTGTCCTCATTAGGGAATAATAAATGGGTGACTTCCCTAGTCACCACAGTGTAAGGAAATCTACAAAAGTAATTTCCCAATACCATTACAAGATAGGTGGAAAACACATAAGACATAACTGTGGTGAGTTATTAAAAAATGGCTTTTTCAGGTGAGCAGGAAATTAGTTCAAATAGTCATTCTGAAAGGCAGATATGGACTCAATACTTCAGAGAACCAAGCCAGCACTCCTCTTGCACTGGATTAAGAATAATTCATTAAGGCCACCACTGTGGACTCAAGGCACATTTTTTGAAAAATTAATACTAAACTACGGACTCGGGGAGTCAATGAGCTTACTTGTCTTTGTTTTTGTTTGTTTGTTTGTTTGTTTTGGTTTGGTTTATTGTTTTCAACATTACTGTAACAATTATAGGTCCCAGTAGGTTACATAAATTGAAATGAGTATGGATCTACTTAGTGTCTTTAGTAAAAAAAATTATGTTGTTAAGACTAATCCCAAAGAAAAGCAAGGTACCTTCAATTGAAATGGTGTGGGCTTCTTTGTGTGTGTTAGTTAAGAGATAAAAAAAGAGAGAAAAAAGGAGGGAAAAGGGAGAGACCAGGGGATAAGAAAATGTGCTTTGAGGAATAAGAATGTTCAGTCCAATATCTTCCATTTAATAGATAGTGAACTATAAGAAATATTCCACCTTTAGACAAAATTACAGTCTAGCCTATCTTAGTCTGCTTTCTGTTGCTATAAGTGAATAATGGGTAATTCATGAATAAAAGAAATATATTTCTTACAGTTCTAGAGACTGAGAAGTCCAGAATTGAAGGGCCATATGTGAAGAGGGCATTCTTGCTGATAGGAACTTTGCAGAATCATGAGATGGCACAGGGCTCATAAGGGGCACATCCAAGAAAGAGTAGCCCAAGGCGATGGTTTCATGACATCCTATGTTTGCTTTGTACCACCTTTTATTTTTTCCTTAGATGGGCTCAGAATCTGCAAAAACTAACCTCATCCTCCTGTTTTCAGTTATGATGCTACCAGCAGACTATTTTCTAAATACACATTGGCCATGTATATATGATACCTGAACTAGTGCTTTATTTTCCCAATTCAGCAGCAAGTCAGATCAAATAGTGGTTTAATGCTGTATTGACTGCTATCAACTTGTTTTTACTTTTCTTAAAATTACTTAATACATAATTGAATTATATCAATGCCAAAATTGTTCTTGTCTCAATTATCCTAAAAGTTTAAACACATTTCTTGATATTGCATTCTATTGAGGAGACTGAGTTCATCAAGAAGGACTCCATTGTGTTCCACCATGCCAGGTCTGCAAAGCAGATCTTTTAAATGAAATTTAATTTTTTCCATGTGTTTCCCCTATATTTGGACATATAGAAAAATCACCCAAAGAGAAGACAGTAAACCCTGTGAAACAAGCTATATATATGTACTATGATTGTTGTTAGGGTTTATTCTCCTTTCAAAATAAAATTGTATGATTGTAATTCCACACTATCCTTGAAGTGAAGCAAAGCTATATGACTTGTTTGATCATTGAAATATGAGCAGAAGTTGCAGAAGAACCTTTAAGAGCACAAGAAAGATTCTTGCTTTTTATGCCTGATACCCAGAAACCTTGTCCCAAATGACCATGATGGGAAGAGCTCCCTATGTTAAATCATAGAGATTTGGGGGATGTTTGTTAACACAATATAAGCTAGCCCATCTTAACTCATGCAATAGTAAAGTGTATAATAAAGAAGTCTGTCAATGCTGAGGGGAAGATACTTTAATTAAGGTTCTAGATTGTAAGTCTCAGAACTTCTCCTAAGGATTCTAGATAGGAAATTAGGTAAATTCTAGATTGTAAGTCTCAGAACTTCTCCTAAGGATTCTAGATAGGAAATTAGGTAAATTAGGTAAAAAATAGGAAATTAGGAAAATAGGAAATTAGGTAAATTCTAATCATTAAAGTTTCTAATATTCTACCATCCCATCCTAATATGACAGAAGCAACTACTGAGTTACTTCTAAAGTCAGGGATTTTCCTCAGAACTCTGAGTCTGCCACTTGAACAGACCTGACACACTTTTCTCCTTCTGTTATTGTTGCTGACTCATTCTAGGTCTTAAAAATTCTTTATGTAGGAATCTCACTTCTAGAAAAATCACACAGATACTCTCAGGAGACTAAATAAGCACTTGTATTCCTCCACCCACTATCAGGAGGTCAATTGCAGTAGAAAAAGGAAGTTGCAATGATTATTATGATATGGCAGGTTAGGGTACCAAGTGAAGGTATTTGTCAATTGTGATTTTCTTTTTGTGTTTACTTCTGCTTTACTGGGATTTAGCAAATAATATTGATGAACTAATTAACTAACATGGCCATTTGACTTCATAAAGAACTGATCTCCTAAAAACTGAGGGATGCTTTTTTCTGGCATTTAATACATAATACATTGCTTAGAAAGAAAACAAAACTGCATTAATTACTAGTCATATAAGTGAAATAAGTGCATTATTGTGGCCTCCTATTAATATATTTTTAAAAGTCAAATAAAAATAAATTTTTGTGAATGAGAGAGACAAAGAAAGATAGTGACAGAAATAGAGGGAGAAGAGAACCAAGCTTATAATGCTGGATTCAGAGGAAAAACGTCCCCAAGCCCCATATGAGAAGACCTAAGTGCCACTATTGTCAATCTCAGTGGCCTCCATGCTGCTTTTATAGCCATTCCTCAGGTGCCTGATACAAGTACAATGTCATTTAGCTTTTGGGTTATTCTGTGGTAAATCTGGATAATAATAATAACAAATATTCAACATAGATATTCTCGACTAAGAATAGCAATTAGCAAATTCACAAATGAAGTGTTAGCTTCCTCCTCTTTAGTCAAACAAATACTTATTTAAAGATACTTTCTTTAACTAAAATTTTGCTCCCAAGAAATAGAGAGATGTTTGAATACCCACGTTGCTGCTTGAACCTCACACTTTTTGATCATGCAAGGCACCCAGATCCAATTACAGTGTCATGCAATAGCAAGTGTTGCTAACAAGTCAGTATGAGTCAGGATGGGTGATTTTGGTGGAGTGCCACAGGGCTCTCCTTCTTATCACACATGGTTCCTGCTTTTATGGAAAAGTGTTCAATGATGTCAGAATGCTCCAGGGTGGGGCTAGTTGGAAGAGTGCCATCACAGGCAATGTCTAGGTGAATTCATGAAGTTTAAGTTCTGATTCTCAACCTTGTAGATGCAAAAGCTGATTTATTAACAACTGAAAAATGATGAGTAGTTTTGGAGTCAAAGTCATCATACTTACTAAGCATACGGAAAATAATACATAGAACCAGTCATGGGACTGACTGGTTGCAGTCACGTGAGCTGAAATTTAATACTATCATGTCTAGTACATGCTTTCCCTGCAGATGGAATTATATGGGATTATGATTATAATAGGACTGGTGAGCAAGGAACTACAACTATGGAAGAAAAGTAGATAAATTTGTAGAAGTATGCCTCTGTCTAAATAACATAAGGTAGTCTCCCTCATCATAAGGATAATCTTGCCCAATGGGACAGTAATATTGAATACATTAGGAATAATTGCTGTACTTTAGACAGTTCCTGGACTTGCATGGTTCATTAAGCTCATAAAGTTTCATACAAAAACAAAAGTTAATTCACCATTTTCAGATGATTCACTATATCTCTATTTTAACTCTGGTTCAAATGGCTCAAGACATTGAAATAGGGTATCAAGATGCTCCCTAGAAAATGAAATGTTATCCTCCATCTGTGTACAATGAATCAAATTGCACTCTGATATCATGTAAACCTAAATAGAAAAATAAATAAATTAAAATATGAAAAAAAAAGATGCTCCCTAGAGAGGGGAGCTGTCCATGATCTTGAATCATTGCTAACAAACTTGAAATTCTGTTGACTCTTACTCAAACTCCCTAGAATTTTAAACCTGTGTTGCTAATAGTGAGTTGGTCAAATTTAAGGGAGAGACAAAAGTTCTTTATCAGGGATAAAATCCAAAATGTTAATCACAAAATATGTATGCATAAATTTTTATACATACAAATTTTATTAAGATAAAACATCAGGAAATGCAAGCTGGTATAGAAAGAAAAATGTTTATAAAATAAAGGTTTAATTTACCCTTCTAATCTCATAATATAGCAAAAAAGGTGACCAAAAATCTACATGAGACCCTAATGTATATACATATAATTATGTAGCAGAACCTCTAACCAGAAAAAGGAAACACTGAGTTTTTATATAAAATATTTCCAAAATTGAATGCATATTAGCCCCTCAATCTTATACAGAATATAAAATGATAATAAATTTACCAATAATAGTCTCTTATTATATTACAATGAAACTAAGAATTATAACATGAAAATTTTAAAACTTTTTCCTTTTTGTCAAAAAAAAACACAAAAATAATTTGCAGAATATCTAGAAAATGATGACAATAAAAAATATTGCATATGAAAAATAGCTATATCAGAAGGAAAATAAATGTATTAAGTAGTAAAAATCTGGTAGAATATGAACTACTCCTAGGAAAGCAAAAGTAATGTATTAATAAATATGAAAGCAGGAACTACTAAATTAGAGAACAAACACAGAACTAATTCATAAATCAAAGCACTATACCTTGGCAAAAGGGAAAAATTCTGAATTAAAGTGCGTGGGAAGAGATGATTAGAGAAGAGAAAACCCAAAGAACAAAGGCAGCTGGAGAAGCAAAGCCACCAAAAGATAACTGAGAATCAGAAAGAAATGTTCAATTTGCCATCTTTTCATGTGTTTGCAATTCCCAATGAAATTATGTCTCCCCTCTCTGGAAGTTTGAGAGGCAGTTCTATAATCTTCTCCCTTCCCCCTGTAAACACACACACTCATAGAGAGTCCATGCTCTTCTCATTCTCAAATGACATCTTGAATGACATTCTTATTTCCATTATTTCATTTTGAAATAGCTTGCATTTCCTTCTTGTGTACAAAGCAACCATTTATCAAATGCCTGTCATGGGCCAAGGAAAGCACAGGGCTTTACAGACATATTTGCTAAACTCATGCCAAAATTTTCAATCATTGTGCTTATCTTATAGATAAAGAAATTGAAGCTCATACAGTTAAAGTAACTTTTCCAATGTCACATGGCTGGTAATTCAAACCTAATTCTGTCTACCCCAAAGTCGAGTTTTCCTCATGATATTATCCATCTCTCCATGGATAGAGATGGAGATCACATATTAATAAAATCTGCACACAGCTGACAAATTGTTTGGAGGGAAAGACAAGATGATTAATAAAACAAAGAGTCAAACAATCTCAACAACTGGAAATTATGGGCCAACACCAACTTGAATAACTCCTGAGGGCTAATATCTAAGTATGATGTTGGAGAGTTTCAAAATAATAATTTTATGACTAGGCATAGTGGCTCATACTTATAATTCTAGTGACTCAGGACACAGAAGCAGGAGTATCACAAGTTTGAGGCCTCAGTAACTTAGCAAGACCCTGTCTCAAAAATAAAAAATAAAAAGGTCTTGGACAGTAGCTCCATGATGAAGTGCCCTGGGTTAAAAAAATAAATATATAAAATAAAATTCTGTGTGTTTTTGTGTAATGTGTGTGTGTGTGTGTGTGTGTGTGTGTGTGTGTGTAGTTTTGCACATTGAGAATCAATGAGATTGTTCTTGTGCTATTCATGTGAAAAAATTCATCAGCATTTTAGTAGTCTATATCTGTTAGGGTCCCAGCAGGAAATGGTGCAATCTCCAAGTGCTTACCAGGAAAAGTTTAATAAAGAGTCTGTTTACAGAATTCTGTTTAACTAGAAGCTAACTAGAAGTTGTAGCAGCTAACTAGAAGGGAGACACTCAGGAACTGGCACTGTTGCTTACAAAATAGGAGCTGAGGTCATAAGTAGAAGGATACACACATTGTTATGCTTTTAAATGGTTCAATATCTCTTTGCTTTTACTCTCAAAATTTCTGCAGGGGCCTCCCATTAGCCAACTTAAAACAAAATCTAGCAGGGAAACCCGAATGGTTCATTCAGTAGAGGTCAGCATCCCAGAGACTATTGCAGAGAGAACAAAGGTAGAGAATCTAATAAATGGGGAAGTAAATGAATGACCAACCATCACATTCACTCTCCTCCAACAGACTAAGATGCTAAAATAGCAACACTAATTCAGTTGCAGTTTATTTGTATATATTCTACACTTTGAGCATCAGAAATTACAGTCCTGTTATCCTCTACACAAATCAAAGCATACTTGGAAGTTGCTCAATCAGCATACTTCACACAGAAGGAAATTTACGCAGATGAAGTACATCCTGAGAAGTATGGCTGGTATATCATATGTTACAAAAGCTAGTATGTTTAGGGTAGAAAAGAATCAGAGTATGAGGACTAACATTATGGGGCCCAGAAAACAGACATTAAACATATGCAAAAGTTATTGGGAGGCATAATTTATCTTATTATTAGCAATAAGTTTCTGATCTTAGAACTATCCATCAGTGACATTCATTGCAGTTGGAAAGAATTCCCAGTCACTTATAAAATTCAATCATAGACTAGGCTGCCACCTGCTGTCAGGGCTGCTGTAGAAGGAATGCTTGCATTTGGCAGATATTGAACAGGAGAGCATTTCCTTTCCCTTTTTACTCTAAGCTTCTGACTCAGTGATCTGACGCCAGTATCACAATTCAATAAGACCCACTTAAACAAATGACTGTTCTTCACACTAAGCCCTAACAAGACAAAAAAAAAATTTGTTCATATGTCTTCTCACCTACTAACTCATAGGCATTAAATTATTAATTACTCCATGCTATAGTTTGGATCTTGAATGTCCCCCAAAGGCCCATGTGCTGAAGGTATGGCATCCAGGGTGGGCATAGTGGATCTTTTAAAAGATGAGGCCTGGTGACAGGAAGTTAAGACATTAAGGACATATTGTGACCCCAGTCCCTTCCTGCCTCTCTGTCTTTGCTTTCCAACCATTGTGAGATGACAGACCTCCTCTGCCACAAGTTTCCACTATGATGTACTGTGCTGTGCTGTGCTGTGCACAAGCAACAGGGCCAGATGAACATAGACTGAAACCTCTGAATTCATGAACCAAAACAAACCTGTTTGATTATCTCAGCTATTTTGTCACAGTGAAAAAAAGCTGACTAACACACTCCATAAACAATCTTTGAACATTGCCACTTCTCAAAAAGGTCAATGTATGGTGATCAAATCCCCTGAAGCTCAGAATGCTTCTAAATCCCCCCAAAACAATAGCATATGAAGCAAAACAGAATGATTCTGCACTTGACTTTAGGCCTCATCTTATACCTCATTACTTGGCAAGAGTTATGGAGTAATCCATCTCTCCACAGACAGAGGAAAAGCTTGTTGGTGTATCCAGATAGAAGAGCAAATGCCTCATTCTAGAAGGTCTTCCAGAAAAAAAAATGCTACAGTGATAACAGATAACTTTTCACAATCTGTTCATTTAAAAAATTCATGAAATTATGTGTATGTATGGGTATAGTCTATAGAGAGAATTGAAAATATATATATATATAAATATATATATATATATACATATATATATATATATACATATACACACACATAAAAACAATAGGGGACTAGGATGCAGCTCAGTGATAGAGCACTTGCCTAACACATTGAACCTTGGGTTTAATCCCCAGTACTGCAAAAAATGAATGAATAAAGAAAGAAAAAAAGAGCTAAGCGTAGTGGTGCACACCTGTAATCCCAGCGGCTTGGGAGGCTGAAGCAGGAGGATAGTGAGTTCAAAGCCAGCCTCAGCAACAATAACAAGGCCCTAAGCAACTCAGTGAGACTCTGTCTATAAATAAAATATTAAAAAGTGCTGGGTATGTGGCTCAGTGGTTGAGTGCCTCTGGGTTCAATCCCCAGTACCAAAAATAATAATAATAATAATTATTATTATTATTATTATTTCTAACTCAGGAAATTATAGTTACCATCTATTTTCTTCATTTTGTATACTATATTTTCTACAATCAACATGTATTTTAACAAGAAAAATGATTTCTGTTGTTTTTTTAATTTTGTTGTTATGTTTTGTTTCGATTAAGAGAAGCTACAAAATTCCCTAGCTAGGTATATTTAGAAAACCTGACTGTTTTAGAAAGTTGACATATCCTTATTTCTTCCACAGTTTGGATTCTGACCTAGAGAGGAACATAAAATGTTGATTGAAACCCTGGCTTGGGAGTATCATTTTTACTGCTGGAGCAGTTTCATGGATCATGAACTAAGAAATGACTTCAGTAATACCAGCATTAAAAAACAGGATGCACAAATGATCCAAGACACATAATGGAAAACAAGGAACAAGTGAGGGAAAACAGTGGCCTTTAAAAAAAACATAGGATTAATTACTTTTTGAAATGAAGCAGCACTCGGCCCTGCTCTCCAATTCCTTTGTACCATTACAACTGAAAATAACTTGTTTTATAAAACTCAAGGATTCCAAGTGGTATACCAAGGGCAGTGTGGAGGGAGTAGTCAGCCTCCTTGGGAGCAATGGTATATTCTATAAAGATTTTAAAAATAATAATAGAGGCTGGAGACGTAGCTCAGTGGCAGAGCACTTGCCTAGCATGTGCAAGGCCTCAGGTGTTACAAAAATAAATCCCTAGTGCTATAAAAATAAAAATAAGGGCTGCAGGTGTGGCTCGAAGAACATGTGTTAGCATGTGCAAAGCCCTGGGTTCAATCCCCAGCACCACAAAATAAAAATAGTAAAATGAATAAAAAGTATATCTACTTTTAAAAATCACTAAGCATCAGTGAAAGGAGCATATGCCACAGACATGCCTGGACATGCAGGGACTCACTAAATTGCTGGGCATAAGGAACAGCAGCCATTGACTTAGTCATGCCTGCTTGCAATCAATAAGGGACTGAAAGGGGCACTAACCATAGGCATGCTTAGCAATGACTGGTTACAATTGATAGAGGAGCACAGCTCCATGGACATGTGCAAAGAATATGTCCAGTTGCAATTACATCATCTCACTGGACATAACCAATGGATATTGACTTTCATTGGGTGTAACCAATCACCAGCTTATACCATCAACTTGGAACTATATTTAAACTGCTTGTCCTGCCACATATGGAGCTTTTGCTCCAAGGACATCAATAAGACTGGCCACCTTGCTGTCCATCCCTGGATCAACTCCACCATTCCCTGATGTTCAGGTGTCAGCTGAAGAGAACCACCAGACAAAGACAATGTTCGCTCTTTGTCATGGGGCACCGGAGGTATTTTGGGGCTCGTGGTTGCCCTAGGATTGTGTAAATTGCTTGTAGGGTTTAGTTGCCCTAGGATAGTGTGACTTGCTTATACTGTTTAATTAGTACACATTGAATGCTAATTGGGGTGCGTTAATTGTTTATATTGGTGTGATCAAATATACACTTGTATTTAAAGACAATCTGCCTCCAAGTAATTATTAATAGTGCTGCTCACAACAATCAGCAATGCCACTGTAAGGAGCATATGCCATAGACATGCCTGGACATGCTGGGGACTCACTAAGTTGCTGACCATAAGGAACAGCAGCCATTGACTTGCTTAGTCATGCCTGCTTGCAATCAATAAGGGGCTGCAAGGGGCACCTAACCATAGGCCTGCTTAGCAATGACTGGTTACAATGCACATGCGCAAAGAAATGCCCAGCTGCAGTTATACTATCTCACTGGACATAACCAATGAACATTGACTTTTATTGGGTGTAACCAATCACCAGCTCACACCACCAACTTGGAACTTCATTTAAACTGCTTGTCCTGCCACATTGGAGGCTTTGCTCCAAGGACATCAGTGAGACTGGTCACCTTGCTGTCCGTTCCTGGATCAACTCCACCATTCCCTGACATCCAGCCATCAGCTGAAAAGAACCACCAGACAAGGACAACGTCTCCTTTTTGGCTAAGAGAAGTTGCGTGGCATTGGAGGTAATTTGGGGTTCATGGTTGCCCTAGGATGGTATAAATTGCTGGTAGTGTTTAGTTGCCCTAGGATAGTATGAATTACCTATAGTGTTTAATTAGTGCGCATTGAATGCTAGTTGGAGTGCTCCAGTACACCCAACACTTTCACATTAATTATATTTGGTGATTGTTGTGATTGAACATACACTTGCATTTAGAGACAATCCACTTCCAAGTAATTAGTAATTACACCACTCATGACAGTCACCCTGACCTTGGTATGTTGCTGACGACATCATAAAAACCCCAGTGGAAAACTCCAAGATGGGACAAGGATTTTCTTCTCCACTTGTGAAGAAAAGTAAGATTTTGTGATCTTTTGCATTTATGCCAACCCCCTCTCATTTTTACATTTCTTTCCTTCTGTTAAC
This sequence comes from Xerus rutilus, assembly GCA_028644305.1. Lineage (NCBI taxonomy): Eukaryota > Metazoa > Chordata > Mammalia > Rodentia > Sciuridae > Xerus > Xerus rutilus. The sequence continues at coordinate 38,410,418 of CM053410.1, forward strand.
ATTTCTTGTCAGGGTTCCCGATGTACCTCAGTGATAGAGCACTTGCCTAGAGTGCTCAAGACCCTGGGTTCAATCCCCAGCACCAGAGGGGGGTAAAGAAAGTAAGAAAAAAACACACAAACCTCTTTTTCTCTTTCTTTTTGCATTTATTTGTTGTTGGGGTAAAATATGTATTTCTTTAAAATTAATTCAGTGAGTCATCTGTATTCCAAAACCCTGGCAAGAAACAGATCTTGACACAAGACAATCCTGTTTATTTGTTTCTTTAAATTGGCATTTTATCTTAACTAGATCTTAGAGCCATATTACTTTTTCTTCATTTAAAACATTTGCACTGGAAGCAAGATGGCAGGCTAGAGGAAGGCTGCATTTCTTCATTTCTTGTTGCTACGTGACATGGTTGCTTCTCTGCAAAGTGGATGAAAGAGAGATTTCACTAAAACTCAATATTGGATAGAGTGTCAGAGACTCATAAATTTGGGTACATTAAACAAAGAGGAAAAAAAGACTGCATTGGAGCCAAGCTGTTAGTGGCGGCAGCAGCAGCAGCAGCTGCACGGCCACAGCACCGGGGGAATGGGGAAAACACAGAGTAACACAATGGAGAGATTTAGTGTGGCAAATACTGAGATCAGAGGGGCAGCCTGCCCTTGACTGATCCAGAGGCTTCACTGCACTGCACACTGGTGCATACAGGGCGCCCCATGCTTCCCAACTGTTCCCAGAGAACTGAGACAGGAGCCATCTTGAGGAGGCTATAAGGCAGTGGCCACTTAGGGAGCTGGGAGCTGGGAGACCTGAGCAGGGGTAGCTACATGGTGCTGACAAGCATCTGCTGCATGACCTGAGCTGTGCCTAGCAGAGATAGAGTGAAACAGCCACAGAGAGTATTTTACCTAAAAAAGAGGTGAAGGAGAGCCCAGCTCCCTTCCCCCTTTGAGTCTGGCAGTTCACAAGACCAGCTGAAGCAGGTCATTTGAATGGGTGGGCGTGGACTCCCAGCAAAAATGAGGCCCTAGGGGTGCACTGATCTAATCTCTCCAGAGCAATCCTACCTAGGTGTCCTTCAACAGATGAATAGATAAAGAAAATGCGGTGTATATCCCTGATGGACTACTACTGATCCATAAAGAAGAATGACATTATGGCATTTGCCAGTAAATGAATGAATCTGGAGAGTAACATGCTAAGTGAAATAAGCCAATCCCCAAAAAACCAAAGTTCAAATGTTTTCACAGATATGTGGAAGTTAACCCACCCACAATAAGAGGAGTGGATTATAAATTCAGTGGACTGGACAAAGGGGAATGAAGAGAAAGGAGGGGGAATAGGAATAGGAAAGATAGTGGAATAAATCTGACATAAGTTTCCTATGTACTTATATGAATATACCACAGTGAATCTCACCATTGTGTACATCCATATGAAATTAATTTTAAAAATAAGTATGGCAAACGGCAAAAAGATCAATAGATGTAAGGGGGTAGGGTAGGAAGAGAGGGAAGGAGAAAGAGAGGTACTGGGGTCTAAATTTGAACAAGATATATTCCATGCTTGTATAATTATGTCAAAATGAATTCTGCTGTCATGTACAACTAAAAAGAACCAATAAAAATTTTTTAAAAAATCACCATGCGGGGGTAGGGGGGGAGCATTTGCACCCTGTATTTCCTTGGTTCTTTGAAGAACTTGGCATTTTTTTCTCTTACTCCTTCATCAACATGCAAATATTCTGCAAATGTTTGGACTTGATCATCTAAGGACAAACATTGACAAGATAAATTTTATTTCTCATATACAGAATGTTGTTTCTAGGTGTCTTAAAATATTTCTATGTCATTGTGCTATTAGAATTTTATCATTTTGACATTACCAAGCTAAGTACTTTCTATATTATATCTCTAATGCTGTAAGGTTAATATGCCTAAAGATTCATAGGACTGGGAAAAATATTTGTTCTCCATTTTCACTCATGTGACATTTTTAATTTTAAAATTCTTTTCAGGTAAGGTTAAATTCCAAATACAGGGAAAATGCCCAGAATAGTAATTCTATTATTACATTCCTGTTGTTGTAGCTCAATGGGTTTTATTTCATTTTAACCACAATGAAATCTAGATAGAAAAGAGTAGTTTTCTTTTAGAGTATTTTAGAGACTTGTATCAACTTTAGAATTCCAACACTACACAACTAGCTGTGGGAAAGACCATGACAATGAAAATACTAGAAAATGAATTCCAATAGAACCAAGTTGTAACTCATTTAAAAAGTAAACTTCTACACTATTTTTTCCTTCCATGATTCCTGGATCATGAACCAGAATCTCCCCAGTACTGTATAATGCCTTATCAGGGAGTAGAGGAAGTTACCAAAGGGAGAATCAGTCACACCATGGGCTCCAAGTTTTCTGATAATGCTTCTTCTAGCTTAGCTTATTTGGGAAAACTTGCTGCCCAATGGGAACCATATTCTTTTCAAAAATTTATTAGCATGGTTCTATTTTGTGAATTGTTTTCAGATAAGTGAATCACTTAACATACACAGACAACAAAGTGAGCATAGAAGCAAAAGAGTTTCAAAAAATAATCCCCCTTTTAGCCAGGTGCGGTGGCGCAAGACTGTAATCCCAGCACTTAGGGAGGCTGAGACAGGAGAATCGCGAGTTCAAAGCCAGCCTCAGCAACGGCGAGGTGGTAAGTAACTCAGTGAGACCCTGTCTCTACATAAAACACAAAATAGGGCTGGGGGTGTGGCTCAGTGGTTGAGTGCCCCTGAGTTCAATCTCCAATACCACAAAAAGAAAAAAAAATAATCCCCCTTTTGACACCACTGTATTCCTTTATATAGACATACTATATATACAAGTACCTGCAATAAAATCTATTGTACATCACGGTGACTAGAGTTAATAACAATATATTGTACACTTGAAAACTGCCCAGAAAATTGACTTTAAGTATTCTTACCACAAAAAGTAAAGTAAAACGTATGCAAATTGCTTGACATAGTCATTTGACAGTGTACACACTCATCAAAATGTCACGTTGTATACCATAAGTATATACCATTTTTGTCCATTTAGAAAATAAATTAAAATATTTATATTAATATAAAATTAACAAATACCACTTTTTAAGTACATATTCTGTGCCAGGCACATTTTATATGCTATCATATTTAATTCTTAAATTAATTCTGAGAGATAGGCATTATTGAGCCATTTAATGGTTGAGGAAAATGAGGCATCTTCATCCATGGGAACATGCTTTAATAATAAAGGTTAGTATTTCCTTTACCAAAAAGATGTCTAGTATTGAGTCTATTTTATGTAATTTGACAAGGCTACTTAACTTAGTGACTTGGAAAAAAATGAAACATTTATAATATTTAGGCACTGAGAGTTTCTTCTGCTCTTAGGAGAGGTTCTTTTATGCCTCTTCTAGACTTACCAAAGACTCCTTAAATAAGCCTCCTTTTAATCATCAATTAAAGAAACAGCCAGGCAGGCATTTAATTGACTTTTCCAAATGTTAGAGAGCCAATCAATAACCAATATTGCAAGACAAGACACAATCCTTACCACTTAATCAGTTCTGTAGGCACTCAAAGGAGTGCTTTTTATTTGAAAACTGTAACTGCAAAAAAATATTTAGGACTTAGGTCCTTAAAATTGTGTTTGATATGAGTATCTCTACTACTTTCAAAAATATAACTGAGAGATAATGTTCCAGGACTTGGCAAGATATATTTATATATATAGTTTTTTCAAGCCACAATGGCAGAAGCTACTATTGCCTCCCAAAAGTCCTTCCCTGGTGTTTCTTACTAACAGAATCCTGAGTTTTACTGGGCATTGATACTCATCCTAATTTCCTAGGATTCCTTACAGTCAGGTGAGGTAATATAAATAACTTCTTACTGAACACACATAGGTAGAAGTGTTATGAGGGATTTCCAGGAAATCTACCTTAGAAGTCTGGTTTATCTGGGAGGAGTATTCCTTTGTTCTCTAGACTTTTCTCCTCCTCTCAGTCTGCAACACAGATGTGATACACACACACACACATATGCAGATGGGGGGTGGGGGGCTGGTTCCCTGATGACTATGAAGCTGCAATCTCAACCCTAGACTACTTATAAGACTTCTTTTATGAGACTCAGAAATAATAGTCTGTTCAAGGGGTCAAGACAGGAATTCTGTTATGTGCAGCCTAACTTCATCCTAATAGATACAACCAATACCCAAATATAGCTCCTCCTCACCCTACCACACAAAGAAAAGTGAAGTGATGGGCTAGCCTCATGGAAGTCCCCATGCTAAAACAGGAAAAACAGAAAATTAAAGTCAGAAATTCAGATTAGCATAATCAAAACCATTAGGAGACAATTATTGAATTGGAATAGAAATCCTCCTGCTGACTAACAACTAAAACTTCTGGACAAAATACTTTTTGAAAAACCCAATTGTTTGAAAGGCTGAGAAACTTATGAAGACTGAGAAACTAGAGGTGCTGAGATCGGGATAAGGAAGGAATCGAGAAAGGCAAGTATCTGGGGCCACCTCTACCCTCATTGTAACTGTTGATTCCAAAAGCAAAAGCAGCAGCCAGGAGACTGAAAATCAGGGTAGAGCTACTAGCAATTTCATGGTGCTGCCAAGACAAGAAATAGGGTTCCAGGTCCTCTGATAAGGAGAACCCTGGTAAACACCTCAGTACTTTTAATGGAACCCCAAAGAACTCCTGGAAATATGTCAGCTCTCATGAGGAATAAGTTCCTGTCTCAAATCATTTGCATTCTTGTCTTGATCCTAGCCTAGACTGCCTGCTGAAAATGTAAATCCTATGTGAGCAGGGCACTGTGGTGCACACCTGTAATCTCAGCAATTTGGGAGGCTGAGGCAGGAGTATTGCAAGTTAGAGACCAGCCTTGGAAATTTAGCAAGACAATCTCAAAAATAATTAATTGGGGCTGGGAGACTTTTGGTCTGGGAGCTCAGTTGGTAGAGTGCTTGCCGAGAATGCACAAGGCCCTGAATTCAATCCGCAGCACCACACATACAAAAAAATAATAATTAATTAATTATAAACAGTAAATCCTATGAGGAACCTAAAAACTGTTGAACTGAAAGTAATAAGCACTAGAGACTAGAAAGGGTTTGAATTTGATCAGTGCTTACTATATGGTTTGAAAGAGTTTGAATTTGATCAGTGCTTACTATATGAATGTATGAAAATATCACACAAAACCCCATTAATATGTATAATCAATACTTGTTAATAAACAATAATAAATTTTAAAAGAACATTATTGAGACTATTGATGATATTTGGATGAGGTTTGAGGATTAGGTGATAATAATAAGCTGATTTCCTGATTTTTATGGTTTTACTGTGATTTTGCAGAATGTTTTGTTTATAGGTAATATAAACTATTCAAGAGTAATAGGGCATTATATCAGCAACTTATCCCTAAACAATTCAGAGGGAAAAAATGTCTATGTATTATTATAGCAACTTTCTATAATTTTGAGTTTGCTTCTTCCTGAAACAGTAAGAATTTTCCAAGCAACTAAAAGATATCATGCCACACATTCAAAAAGTGCTATAAAACCCATACATTAGAAAAAATATCTAGGTACATCATAATAAAACCTGAACAAGAAACTTTTCATCTTGTTGATAACCTTCTTTGTTGGCTTGGAATTTTTGATGAAGGGGACATCCACTTCCTACAGAGTACCTCTGAACAGGCCTAAGGTCCCGACAACTCAATCCAAAAATCCACTGTGGTTATGTGTTATAGTTTGGAAATGAGATGGCCCCTACCCCCCAGAAAAAGCTCATATGGCAACATAGGAATGTTCAGAGGTGAAATGATTAGATTATGGAAGCTGTGACCAAATCAATGGATTGATCCACTTGATGAATTAATTTGAATGGATTTATAAGTGGTAACTATAGGCAGGTGGTGCATGGCTAGAGAAGGTATAGGTCACTGAGGACAGGTTCTTGGAGATTATATTCTGTCTCTGATTCCTCTCACTCTTTGTTTCCTAGCTGCCATGAACTGAGGCCCTTTCCTCTGCCACATCCTTTATCCATGATATTCTGCCTTACCTCAAGCCAAGAACAATGGAGCTGGTCAACCATGGACTAAATCTCTGAAACCATGAACCCCAAATAAACTTTTCCTTCTCTAAGTTCTTCTTGTCAAATATTTTGGTCACAGTGACAAAAAAACTAACACATTTTCCAAAGAGTACCATGTTCAGTCTTCAACATTTCTATCTTTATGACTCTCAGTCAGGATAAAGCTGCACCAGATTTAATTCCATTCCCTATCCCAGGGATTTTTTTCCACTTTGAATTAAAGAGAAAAGTTAAACAAACTTCTTGCTATATTTCAGCAAGCTGTTGAAACAGCATTCTTAAGTAAGACAGACTCACCATTACACCTCACTCTAATGTATCCCTGACTTAGCTATAAATTACATGGTGAGTCATAATAGTACAGATTAATACAAAACTTTGAAGGAAAATTCTATAAAGAAAGTACACTTGAAACTTGAAGCTCATTGGTTGTTTGGTGGTGGTTGTCATGGTTTTCCAGGATCTGAAACCCATTCTATGTTTGGGAAAGCCACTGTGTGAATCTTAGAGCAAGATAAGGCATAGGCAGTCAATTATGCATATGCATTAAGCTTGACAAATTATGGAACACTTCTTAGAGCTTTGAATTGGGAGCAAGTGACAAGGAAGCCTTAGTAGACCTTATTTTGGTTGAGAGAGGGGAAGCCTCCACTGACTACATTCCAGAGTGGTAAGGGCAGCTCTGCAGTGGACAGGCCCACTGGTGGCATTGGCTCCCTAAGCTGGGTGTTTCTGTGCAATGACTATCTGTATTGTCAACTACACAACTTCCCTTAGTCTTTGGATATTTATTTTCCAAGCCTAGTTCTCCAGTCTTTCCATCAGTTCTATGAGTTACCTGATGCTTTCCTCATAAATTCCTTTTTTTCTGATGTTCACAAGGTTTGGCTTCTACTGTTTGTAACCAAGAAAGTGAATAAAACCAGTTTTCAACATTAAACAAAATTCAAACCCCTCCTTTTTTTTTTAAACCAAAGAGAGTCTGTCCCAGAGGTGAATCAATTCCTACACTTTAGTCTGTAACACTAATAGAAACTTTTCAGTGGAGGGCACCTCGATTTTTTTTTTTAAATCTCATTCTAAAGCAAGCACCCAATTTCACAAACAACACTTTGAGGACTGCTCATGGTTGCAATATATCAGCCATACAGGACAGGGTAATTGACTTTTATGTTTTGTTATCTGATTTTATATAGTTTATGTCACTTGTTGAGTCTTTACTATAACTTCCATAGAAGAAAAGGAAACAAATCTTTCAATTTAAAGGGATAAAAGAAATAGAGCAACTTCTCCTACCTACCTGCACACACATGAGCACATACATGTACATATCCAGGAAAACTTCTAAAGATATTCCCATTGTGTATCTCTGTTTAGGCAAAGTCTAATATTTCTCTGGGCTGAAATTCTTATCTGAGGAAACTGTACATTCTTTCCACAGAACATGGAGTGCCAAAAGATCAGAAGGTTTTGTCTCAAATAAAAAATTGTCACCACTCTACCAGGAAATTCTGAAGCTAACAAAAACAGGGCAGGCATTTTTTACGGGATGACATTCCTTCTCTGCCAAAGACTTAACCTGATAATTCTCTTTCTAAATTAATGTTCTGAGACCAATTGGCTGTCATAGCCCCTTGGTTAATCAAATTCCTCTCACTCTCTCCACTGGTTCCTGGCCTATGGAAGATGCTCTGACCATTTCTCACTTGTCAATTACTGAAGAAATTTAGGTTCACTTTGAAATATGGAACTCTGCCATCTTTGGATGTTCATGACATTCAGAGAACTCTAAGAAACCTGAGTATCCTGAGTATCCTAAAGACGATGCCCTTTCTCCACATTTTATTTAGGTTTATCATGCTGTCTCCATATTTGCATTGTGCCTACTTGCAACCCATTAGAGCCCATATGTGACGTTTCCTCTCTTGATGTCCTATCACTCAGTGCTGTGGGGTTGCACTATTTCCTGCCCATCACATTGACAGTTGGTCTAAGAAATAGTTTCTTTTTGCATCTTGATTCCAGAGTAAATGTGGCAGGTTTTTTATTCCTCTCTTCCACTACTCTATCTCTTCCTGCCTAGCAGAAAACACATAAAGTTAAGGAGGAGGGAGGACAAAAGAATGAAACTCATATACCCTCAACAATCACTAGGTGTCAGATTTCTTACCACTGCTGGTTGTAACAGTATTGTAACAGATGTAACAGTATATAACAGATGTAACATTATTATTTATTTAGTGACTACTTCATGCCATGCACTCTATACTCTTGTATATATATTATGTAATTTAATTTTAACTTTTTAACAACTGTGAAATAGATATTATTACCATGCACATGTAACTAAGTTTGCTAATTAGCAGACTTTAAAATACAGAGACTATCCTGTCTTTTCTGGGTGGGCAAATCTAATCACAATAGTTCTTTAAGGATGGAAAAGGGACATAGAAGTTCAGAGTCAAAGAAATATTTGAAAATGCTACACCATTGACTTTGGGAAGTCCCTTTTCACATTTCTTACTTGCCCAGGGAGATAAAGGAAGATAAAGGAAGAGAACCATAAGCCAGGGCATGCGAACAGCCTCTAGAAACTGAGCAAGGCAAAGAGATTTTCCTCTCAAGCCTTCAGAAGGTGCACAGCCTACCAAAACTTGACTTTAGCCTAGCTAGACTCATTTTGGATTTGTGACCTTCAGTGTAGAGGCAATAAATGTGTATTGTTTTAAGTCACCAACTTTTTGGAAATTTAATGTATCAGTGGGAAAAAAACTAATATAAGTGCCTTGTCCTGGGTGGTTAGGGAAAGATAGGAGGTGATATATGGGAGGCTAGGGAGGGATGGATAGAAGCTCCCTGGGCAAGTAAGAAATGTGGAAAAGAGACTTCTCAGTAGGAGGAGGAACAAGCACCAAGGCTCATAAATGACAGACAGCATGACAGAAGGAAATCTGGATATCCTGACAGGGCTGGACATAGAGCACAAGCTGGGAAAGGCAGAAAATAATTCCAGATGGTCTGATGTACAGGGACAAAGAGCAAAAGATTTTATCTTTCAGAAAAGGGTAACCATTAAAGGGTTTTATAGCAGAGACTGGTGACATTGGACAAATTTTCATTTTAAGGAAAAGCACTCCTGTTATATTTTTCATCAACAACTTTCATCAGATATTTATTGAATATGGAAAATGGGCTGGAGGAGGGCTGTCCTAGAAACTAGGAGGAAGATTGTTGTCATCTAAGCAACAGACAAAAAAAGCCAGAAACAGCAAAGTTGGAGGATATCACAGATTTGAAAGATTTAAGAGGTAACATGCATGAGATTTGGTGATTTGTTTGATGTCAACATGCTTTATAACTTGAGCAGATATTATTGCTCTTAACCAAGATTTTAAAAAAATAGCCAAGGAGAAAAAAAAATGATACAGTCAATGTTTAAAAGGGTGACATTATTTTGGTTTTGAACAAATAATACAAATACAATTTATTAAGTGCCTATTATATGCTAACTCTTTATATACATTTCTTTTTGGGGTTATATATTTAAGGTGTACAACATGCTATTTTGATATACAGGTAAATTGTGAAAAGATTGATATAGTTAAGCAAATTTACCTATCTATCAGCTTCCATAGTTCCTGTATGTGTGTAAGAGTACCTGAAATCTGTTCTATCAGAAAATCTTCAGTGTACAACATTATTAACTATAGTCCTACTAAAATAAATTAAAATGGAGATCAAGAGCAAACAAAGCCAAATAAGCCTCATAAATGACCTTGACTTTGCTTGATTTGCAAACATAATTGAAATTTAACTTGGGTTATTTTATATAAATGTCTTTTTTAAAACAAATAAAACATAAGGCTAACCAACCATAAACCACTAAATAACTAATATAACTAGCAACTTTCCAGCAAGACAGACCAAATAAAACAACTACCTAACTGCTACTGAGCAAGTATTTTCTGTGATTTACTCTCTTGTTTGCCTTCCCTTTACATTCCATGTGAGTTGAGCCCCCAAACCACTTTTGGTTTAGAACTGCATAATTCAGGAATTTCCATCTGCTCAAACAAAATCCTTAAAATTGTATTATGCCTCAGTTTACTTTTTAATAGCCTTCATGCTGTTAGAAATCCAGATTTATCCATCCTATATAACTGCAAGTTTGTGCCCTTTGATGTCTTTCTCCCCATTTCCTCCCCATCCTTGTCCACATTTCCACTATTCTGTTTCTATGCATCCTACCTCTTTAAAGATTTCACATATGAGATCATATGGTTTATTTCACTTAGGACAATGTCCTCCAGATTTACCCATATTGTCATGAATGGCAGCATCTTCTTTTTAAAAGTTGAATAATATTCCATATACAAAAATTCATCACAATTTCTTCATCCATTTAACCATTAATGGATGTTTGGGTTGTTTCCATATCTTGGCTATTGTGAATAATGCTTTAACAAACATGGAAGTGCAGATATCTCTTTAAGGTACTAATTTAATTTCTTTTCGGAATACACCCAGAAGAGGGATTAATGGATCTTGTGATAGTTTAGAACTTTAATTTTTAATTTTTTGAGGAACCTCCATGATGTTTTTCATAATGGCTGAACCAATTTACATTCCCTCCAACAATGCAATAAATTTTCCTTTTCCTCACACTTTCACCAACACTCATAATCTGCCTTTTTGATAATAGTTTAAAAGATATGAGGCAGTATCTCATGGAGATTTTGATTTCATCTACCTGACAATTAATGATGTTGAGCATATTTTCATATACCTGTTTACCATTTTTCTGTCTTTGGAAAAATGTTTAAGTCTTTGTCCATTCTTAAATAAGATTATTTTTATTATTTTTTTCTATTGAGTTATGTGGGTTCCTTAGGTATTTTAGATAGTAAACACTTATCTTTTTAATAATTTGCAAATGTTTTCTCCAGGCCATACGCTGCCTTTTCATTTTGTTGATTATTTACTTTGTTTTTCAGTTTGATAAAGTCCCATTTATTTGTTTTTGTTGTTGTTGTTGCCTGAACTTTGGGAATGATAGCCAAAAAAAGAATTATTGCCAAGATCAATATCAAAGAGTTTTCCTCTTATGTTTTCTTCTAGGAGTTTAATTTTTTCATATCTTTAACATATTTTGAGTTGGGTTTTGTATGTGATCTAAGATAGTGTTATACAGTGACAAACAATGCTGTCAAGTCTTCTTAATTGAAGACAAGTTATTGTTTATCTTGAGAACATATATGTAATGGATTGTATTTGCTTGGCCATATAAAAGATTGGAGTTTCTTCCTATCATTGATCATTGTGGATCTCTTAGCCTGTGCATATTATGTTCTGATTTAAAGATTATTAACTAATAAACTGTTTTATTTCTCTACTTTCTTTGTGGAAAGGATTTCTAGGTAGAAAGAAAATTTTGTATTTAATATGTTTCACTGACATATGCTTGGAAAGGTGGCTTGCATAGATGACATTTCCTTCTACCTCTGTGACTTCACTCTGCACTTTCATTCTGGGACTCTGGCATACATTCACTTCTCACTCTGGCTTTCCATCTTTGCTCCATCCTTTAAACAATACTCCAGGTCTCTGGCCAGGTTCTAGCCTCTTCTTAATCTGAAAAAAATTTCAGCCTGGTGATGGAGGTGACCATCTATGTTAGTTCATTGATTTTATACAAAAGACCAGAGGCAGTTTTGAAACTTAGAGCAAATCACTTACCACGGAATCAGATTTCTACTTACTCATTAAGCCTAGCAGCTAGGAGTGCTGTCACCCTTCATATTCACATTCCAAAGAGGTGGCTTCCAGGTCCTCAAGAAATATATTTCTAGATCACAAAACTGACAAAAGTACTATCTAGCCAACAAAAAGATTTATACACATTTCAATGGAAAGCAAATTATAAGTTTTTAAAGTAAACACTCTAAGAAAAAGGATGGGGAAGAAGTCCCTTCTTTGTTTTCAAAGAGAGAATTAAATTGCTTATTTACAATTTGTATTTGTCTGTAATTATGAAGAGTACCTCTGAGCATTCAAACAAGGTATGAACCCAAATAAGGTTGTTTTGGCTATTGTTGCTTGGCTTTTTAAAGATTTAGCAGCGCAATGGGTTGAGGAGTGAAGATACAAGAAGTAGTGAGAACAAGCAGTTGATGTATTTTGGAAGAAGTTTGGTCAGGAAGAAAAGCAGGGAGATCAGACTTCTTTCAGAGGATAAGGTTTGTGGCAAAGATCCAATCAGATGTATTTGCTAAGGGCCAGTTTCAACAAAAAGGACCAGGAGAAAGGGAAGAGTATAAAGGATATTCCAGAATTTTGAAGAAAATGAGAAGAAGGATAGGCAAAAGCCAGGAAGAGGGATTCATGTGGCCACGGGGAGAAACAGGACTCTTCATCCAAGTCCAGAAGATTGGAAAAAGGGGAGAAAGAATGGGAACATTTAGACTTCAAGGATACATGAAGGAAAGGGTATAAGAACTTAAGTGCATTTATAATTAATATTCTCTATACTATAGTCTATAGTAAACTGGAGGCAAAGAGAACCATAAAGAGAGAAGGATCATAATTTAAGAAACTTCATGGAAAGCAAAGACAGTGAGTATTAATATTTAAAAGCCAAAGAGATGTATGAGTCCCAAATTGATATCATAGGGTTGTTGTGAGGCTGAGAGGAGATGATGCTTAAGCTCTGCAGCTTTAGTGCTGCTCAGGCTGTCATAACAAAACATAGAATGGAAGCGGAGCTTAAACAGAAATCTATCAACCAACTGCTATTAAACTGTAAGAAAACTTGAGGAAGACTAGAATTTAGTGGGCCTCCTACCTACCTCATCTATCAGGGTCATTCCCATCTCTCCTTGTGTCCCAGAAGGCCATTGTACAAGACTGTGGAAATAGAAGTTACTTGTAGAAACCTAATAGAAATCAAATAATTTCTGCCATAGAAAGGTAAGTTTTGTAGAAATTAATTTGACTTCCCTCCCCCACATGGACTTCTACTTTTTGATTTTTTTCAGTTTGCTTAATGTAAATACATTTCATCATATTTTTGTTGTAGTTCTTTTTAGATATATATGACAGTAGTGTGTATTTTGACATATTATAGATACATGGAGTATAACTTCTAATTAGGATCCCATTCTTGTGGTTGTACATGATACAGAATTTCACTGATGGTGTATTAATATATGAACATAGGAAAGTTATGCCCAATTCATTCTATTGTCTTTTCTATTCCCACTCCCTCCCTTGCCTTCATTCCCCTTTGTCTAATCCAATGAACTTCTATTTCCTGCCCCCCATTGTGGGTTAGCATCCATATATCAGAGAGAACATTTGGCCTTTGGTTTTTGGGATTGACTTATTTCACTTAGCATGATAGTCTCCAGTTCCATCCATTTACCAGCAAATTACATAATTTCATTCTTCTTTATGACTGCATAATATTCCATTGTGTATATATAACACATTTTCTTTATCCATTCATTTGTGGAAGGGCACCTAGGTTGGTTCCATAGTTTAGCTATTGTGAATTGAGCTGCTGTAAACATTGAGATGGCTGTGTCACTATAGTACGCTGATTTACATTTCATCCTTCTTAATAGGCTACAATTGTACCTGCTCTTTGAATTCTTTGTTAAACTACTTGTAAATAAACTTTCTGGTTTCTTCAAGAATTAGTGAGTTAGGGCTGGGGTTGTGGCTCAACAGCAGAGTGTTCCCCTAGCATGGGCGAGGCACTGGGCTCCGTCGTCAACAACACATAAAAATAATAAATAAATAAACAAATAAATAATAAAGAAAAAGAATGAATGAGTTAAGTAGAATCTTTGAGGTGTGCTCATTTTGTATTTGTAAGAGAATCATGGCTTTATCTTCTTTTAAAACCAACATATTTTCATCCTTGTTTGTTCCTAATTTCAAATTGCCCCACAATGAGCTTTACATGTCTACAGAGCTCATGACTTTTTATTCATGTTGCAGGAAGTAGACTGCCTTCCCTGAAGACTAAGCCATGGAGCTTAGTCTTAGTCTTATGTCCCTGGGAAGAAGAGAAGATAGAAGTAAGCTACCCTTCCTCACTGGTAGAATGAGGAAAGGACACAGGAAATGAGAGTGAACAAGATCAGACACGAGTATCCTCTTTTCTCTACACTCCTAAGAATAGAGTCTCATGTGGAAACAGGGCTGAGAAATAGTAAGGTAGGCAGGAAAGAGCCCAAGAAATCCAGTCTATTTCCTGACTTGTAGGGTGGGGAGGCCACAAACCTGACTTGGAGTTCCCACATTTGTGTTCCAGAGAAGGTGCTAAGGGAAGATACCAATGGGTGTAAATGGATAGAGACATGCACAGGGCTCCTCCAGGTCTCTGCAAGGGGAGCGGATGAGTCAATGAGTCACTGCTCTGTCCTGCAAAGGGATGCAGAGTACTGTGGCATCACCAGATAAAATACAGGATATCCAGGTAAGGTGGAATTTCAGATTAAAAAAAAAAAACAAATAATTTTCAAATATTTCTTTAACCCCTCCATATTCTAAAAGTAAATTCAAATTTAACTAAATGTCCTGTTTATTGTTGTTGTTTCTTTTGCTTTGTTTTTCTTCTAAATTTGACTGCCTCCAAAAGTGGACTCACAGCCTCCTCCTGCTCCACCTCTGCATTGTTCCAGAAACACATACCTAGACACTGTCCTGAAGTGACAGCACTAAAGGCAGAGATACAGAAACCATCTGGGTGTGGTAGTGTGCACCTGAATTCCAGCAATTTGGGATGCTAAGGCAGGAGGATCACAAGTTCAAGGCCAAACTGAGCAATTTGGTGAGACCTTATCTCAAAAAATAAAATGAGGGAGGGGTTCTGGGGAAGTAGGTTAATGGTAGAGCACTTCTGTGTTCAATCTTCAGTACCTCAGAATAAAGGAGGAAGTGGAGGAGGAGGAGAAGAAGAGCAGGAGAAGGAGAAGAGAAGGAGAAGGGGAGGAGGGGGAGGGTAGAGGAAGGAGAATAAAAAGGAAAGAAGGAAGGGAGGGAGGGAGGGAAGAAGGAGGGAAGGAAGGAAGGGAGGGAGGGAAGGAGGGAGGGAGGAAGGAAGGAAGATGAATAGAAGGTTAAAAGCTAGTAGTATCCAAACAGGATCATCTAAAATTGAAAAAGCAATGTTTTTGTGACCATCAATTAGCAGGTTGTTCTCACTCTGCCTCCTGCAGACAGAGATTCCTGTTAAAGTTTTGAAAGCTAAACCACAAGGAGGGGAGGGAAAGAAGAGAAGTTCAGTAGATTAGACAAAAGGGAACAAAAGGAGAAAGGGGGGATAGGAATAGGAAAGACAGAATAAATCTAACGTAATTTTCCCATGTATGCACATGAAAATACGTAAGTGAATCCCACCAACATGCCAACTCACAAGAATGAGGTTCTAATTAGAATAAGATATATTACATGCTTGTATAATTTTATCAAAATGGATTCTACTGACATGTATAACTAAGAAGAATCAATAAGAAATTTTTGACACTGCCATGCTGGCTGGAACAGATGCTTGGATTAGGAATATGGACAATTCCTAATGCAAAGGGAGGAAGAGAATGCCTGCCCTCTCTTTTTTTTTTTTTTTTTTTTTTTTTAAATATTTATTTTTTAGTTGTAGGTGGACAGAATATCTTTATTTTATTTTTATGTGGTGCTGAGGATCGAACCCAGTGCCTCACGCATGCTAGGCGAGCACGCTACCACTGCGCCATAACCCCAGCCCCGCCTGCCCTCTCTTAAGAGAAGCACTCAAAGTTCCTGCTATGCGTGAGATCTGTGGCAAATGCCACAGGACCATCTGTATCTATACCAGTAAGGGAATCCAGAAAGCACATGACTCCCTCACTTTTGTTATAAAGTAATTATTGGAGTACCAGTTTTATAAGTTAACTACATTTGTTTGTAGACCATGCAGGACCACGGGGAACTTCTACAAATTACTAGAGGAACAGTTAAGTTAAATTCAGCAACTAAATTTCCCTTCAGTGAAAGCACCTGAGGTCCTCTCTCCAGGAAGGCATTATATGTTCTACTTCACAAAGCTTTTGTTAAGATTAATGAACTGATGTTTTCAAAGGTGATTGAGGACTCTAGATAAGTGTGTCTACATTGTATGCTTCAGAAATTTATAAAGATTTGCATTATTTAGGCATTTACTGTGGACTCCAAAAAAAAACAACAACAACAACAACAACAAAATTCAAACCAGTATTAATCAGAACATATGTGTGAGAAAAGTACCTCAGGAGTTTATATGAATCTGGATATAGTTTATTTCTCCCTATGTTAGTCAGCTTCATGACACTGTGAGGTATCAGTGTGCAGTAACCAAAATACCCAAGATAATCAACTTAAAAAGAGAAAACCAAGACTTTTAAAGGTTATTTTGAAGAGGTTTAAGTCTACAGTTGACTGACACTGTTTTGGGGTCTGTGGCAAGGAAGAACATCATGATAGGGAGCATGTGGTAGAGCAAAGTTGCTCACTTCATGGTGGCCAAGAAGCAGAGAGAGAGAGAGAGACAAAGTATCCAGTGTACCAATATTCTCCTGAAGGGAATACCCCTGTAACCTAACTTACTTCCATTAGGTCCCATCTCCTAAAGGTTCCACTACTTCCCAATAGAGCCAAGGGCTGAGAACCAAGGCTTTTGCATATGGGCCTCTAGGTGACATTCCAGATCCTAACCATAACACTCCTCCAATTAGAGTAGAAAAAGCTATAATTCATAAGACATGGGGTAAATTAACAGAAAGGTTTAGTCTTGATGGAGGGGTGAAATTATCCCTAAAGACTGCTCTGATCCCCAGTAATAAAAGTGAACTTCAAAAGAATTAGTAATTGAGTCTAAGAACAAAGCTCAAGAATGTTATAGCAATACAAAAATAACCTGCACTCAAGAAGGTAAAAATTAAAAATGTTTAGCAACCAATCAAAAATTGCAAGACATACAAAGAAGCAGAAAAGTGTGACCCATAATGAGGATAAAAATCAATCAATAGAAATAAAATCTAAAATAGCAAAGATGATAGAATCCATGGACAAGGGACATCGTAACTGTTATTAACACTATGTTCTATATATTTAAGAACACAGAAGAAAGATGGAGCATGTTAGGTAATCATGAAAACTATAAAGAGATATTTTTTAAAATAACATATATTGAACTACAACATCTAAGATGAAAAACATGCTAGACAGGAGGCTAGTAGATGCAGTCTGACCTCTGCCTCATGCTAAAAAAAACAGCCAACAGATAAATGACAAGTTGTATGAGCTACAATATGGCTGCAATTTTACTCACTCCCCACAGATTACCCATAAATTTTGTGTTTTGTGGCCCATCCTAAACAGAAACAAATAGGAAAGGGAATTTGGGGAAATATGTTTCAATCAAGCTAAACTGACACATTATCAAAAAACCACCACAGCAACTATAGTAGCATTTGTGGGACAGCAGATGCTCTCTCTGGTTCCAATTAGCATTGACAATCAAAAATGTGGCTGTGGGTGGTCTAGCCAAGCTCCTCAGAAAATAAAGTGTTTTGTCATCACCTTTCCCTATATTTAGAAATCCTGTCTGAACACTATTTTCATCATGTACAAGTGGCCCACACTGCCTTTTAATGGAAAGTCCACACAAGGGATGAAAACATTTGCTGGAGAATACAAACACAACTAAATAATGCCACAGTAAGATCCATCTAGAAAATCCCTCCTCCCCTTGCTATTCAAAGTCATAAGGAAAGAGATATAGGTTTCCGCTCTCAGAAAAGATATTGACAAACTGCAGAATGAGCCAGAATAGCATTAAGTACTTAAATGAACTTGAATTTCAGTTTCCTCAAAAGGATGATGGTTCCAACCATGAGCTCTTTAAGTTAATTTAACCTGATGCAGACAACAGCTCAGTGGTGACAATACGAGGTAACAAAATCTTTCCTGAATGTGGCCCACAGGTCATTTTCCCCACTGAGGAGAATATCTGAAACCCACTTATTAGGATCTCAAAGTGTTTCCATTGTGCTAAACACTGGTAAGAGTGGTGGCCAGAGTTCTTCACAGACATAGTAGCAAAGGGGCCTCATTGGTGAGAGCCAAACCAACCTCAAATTGTCTCCAGTGGATGCAACCATAAAGCCATCCTTAGTGGTCCAAAGGAGGAATTCAGCAACTGATAAAGGAACACCTGATGAAAACAGCTTACAATAAAGAGCAGTTGGCCTCAGAAGCAGGACTTGGGGATGGGAACTTCTCTTTAGGAACAGGGTATCTGGGGACTAAGTAGGAAATCATACACACCACCACCACCATTACATCTGTGAAAAGGTTTAAAGGGCCCTGTAACAATAAAGGCTTCAAGTTCTAAGTGCTGAAAAGATAAAATGCTAAAAAAATTGAGCAAAGATCTATGTTAGTTCATTCCAGAGCCATTGAGTTCACAATAGTTCTGTGTTAGTCAGCTTTCCATTACTACAACAAATTCCTGAGATAATCAACTTATAAAGAGAAAAGATTTATTTTGGTTCATGGTTTAAGAGGTCATAGTTCATAATCAGGTAGACCCAGTGCCTTTAGGCTTCTGCTGGCGATATCAGATGGCAATGTCAGGGAGCACATGGCAAAGCAAAACTGCTTACCTCATGGCCAGGGAGCCGAGAGGGGAAAAAAATGGGAGCCTATAATCTCCTTTAAGAACATTTCCATGCTAAAGATTTCCCACTAGGTTTCCACCTCTTAAAGATCCTACCACCTCCCAATAGCGCCATGCTGGGGACAAAGCCTTCAAAACTTGGCCTTTGGGGGACATTACAGATTCAAACTACATCTTAGGGATTTTTTGTGCTACCAGACTAAAGTGCAGTTTAACCTTGTACATTCAAAATCTCAAATACATACACATTTTCAATTTCTTATTTCCAAGGGACTCAGGAACATAGATTTTTGTGCCAGCTTTCGGTTGCCTGTAATAATTACAGACATACCTTTTACATCCTTGTGACACTCCTCTGAAGTAATCAGGGACGAGCATTTTCAGAAGGCTCAAACTTAGAAAAGCAGCTTAGGGATGGAGAACAGCTGAAGATCATTGCATGATGGAATAAGCCCAGGTCATCAGCTAGCATCAATCAAGATGCAGGCAGCCCTCCTCTTAAACACCATTATGGACTGAAGACCCGCACTTAAGATATGCAGTAAACTTTTGGCCTGTTGACATAATTACCTTTGCCCAGAAAGAGCTAATGGTTTCCCAGGATGTGAAAACTATGGTAAGATGGCAGGTGCCTTTTTGTGGCTAGTTGACGATTAAGAGGTTTTAGTGCCATTCACCAAATGTTAAATCACAAACAGGTAATTCCTGGGCATAATAACTACATGAGTACTTGAATTTCACTTCAGTTCTCCAGAGGAATGAGCAATTACATATGGCCATAGTTGTTCTTTCTCAGGCAAATTCCAGAAAGCTGCAAAATGTGAGTACTAAGAATATGCTTTATTTTTTTTTCTCTGTTTAAAATTATGATTGTCCGTCGATATTCTTTTTTTTTCCTTTGGCACCAGAGATTGAACTCGGGGACACTCCACCACTGAGCCACATCCCCAGCCCTATTTTGTGTTTATGTAGAGACAGTGTCTCACTGAGTTGCTTAGCGCCTCACCGTTGCTGAAATTTGAACTCGCAATTCTCCTGTCTCAGCCTCCTAAACTGCTGGGATTACAGGTGTGCACCACCACACCCAGCTGTCCCTCAATATTCTTATATTTGGCTCATTAACGAATGTCAAATGTTGTAAATTATCAGTAGCAATCTTCATCAAGAACATAAGTAGATAGCCGGGCGCAGTGGCGCAAGCCTGTAATCCCAGCATTTAGGGAGGCTGAGACAGGAGAATCGCGAGTTCAAAGTCAGCTTCAGAAACTGTGAGGTGCTAAGAAACTCAGTGAGACCCTGTCTCTACAAAAAACACAAAATAGGGCTGAGGATGTGGCTCAGTGGTGGAGTGTCCCCAAGTTCAATCCCCAGTACCCCCCCCCAAAAAAAAAGAACATAAGTAGAGAGATCATAAGTAGTCTTGTACTAAGCTTCCTAATGAATCTATATGATGCAAGTAATTCACTGTCACATTGAAACTGTCTTGTTTCCCTATTTTCACAATTCTCCACTCCAAAAAATATGAAGATTTGCTCTTGAACATGAATTCACTAACCATTGTATATTGAATTATTGGCCCTGATTATTAATCATTCCCTGGATCTATATTTTTTGCCATGTAAGTTTCCAGCTGGGCTTGGCCATGTATCTTCCTTTTGCTAACTGAATAGGCCCAAAAGTTATAGTTAGTTTTATGCATGAGACTATTTGAGTTTTCCTTTTCCCTCTTGGGCTTCTGCCATTGCCAGGAGAATATATCCCAGTTGGCCTGCTAGTCCAAGGAGGATAAAAGATATGTGGGGCAGAACTGGACCCAACCTGCAGCTCAAAGCCAACCTCAGTTGAGCTGGGAGTTGATAAGCTCATCCCGTTGGCTCATGGCTCCTGGGCAAGAGTGAGATAGTCCTTTTAAGCCTTGTGAAATTTGGGGCACATGTGTTAAGCAAACAAAGATAAACTGATCAATCATTTATTGAGCCTTTGTGATGTTACAGACAAGGGTTAGGAGGAAGACCTACATAGATATGCAAAGTATGATCCTTGCCTTCCAGAATGGTCCAAACTCACCTGAAGGTACTATCTGTTCACAATAGGATACTTCCACCTGTGAGGAGGGGGCAAAGTCCCAAGCTCTCAGACTCCTACTTCAAGGTCATCTTATTTCATGATTTCAGCAGCATTCTTGTCCATGGTGACTTCCACAATGCCAATAAAGAAAGCTAGCTAAAAGGATATGAGAACACTTATTAAAGTTTGGGCAGCCAGATTTTGAAGGATTTTTTTTTTCTCATTTTCCAAATAAAACAAAGTCATTTAAGTATACCTTTAAATCTGAGGTTCTAAAAAAGCTGCATGATAAGCTCAATGAGAAGCGAGTATTTCTGATTCAGTCTGTCTGGGATGCTGCATCTCTGTAGTTCATTTCAACCCTCCTCTCTTTTTGATGCATGGAATTATGAAATCATCAGTCTACAGGCCACAAGTTGAGGAGCCCTACTCAAAATGGCAAATTTAGTTAGTCATGATGGTACATACCTGTAGTCTCAGCTACTTAGGAGCCTGAGGCAGGAGGCTCGCTTAAGCTCAGAGTCTGAGACCAGCCTGGGCAATATAGTGAAACCTTGTCTCAAAAAATAAAATAAAAATAAAAAAGCTAGCTATCCTTGCCTTTTAAGATGAACTTTGACATGAATTTACATGGACCTCATGCTTTGCTTCTTATCACCATAGCTCTTTAGTTCCTAAACTTCTGCAAGTTTCCTTGCTCCATTTTTCAACAGCATTTCACCTTATTTCCTGATCCCTGACCCTTGACGTGACCTGCCTGGACTCTGGATATTGCTTTGAACTTTGAGCAATCATTCACTCAACAGATGATTTTTGAATGAACTGACAAGTTTGTCACCACCTGGATCTAGACCCCCACCTGTTCTTCCTGGTTTACTGACTCCTCAATCTGCAGGATTATGGGAGCCAGCTGCATTTATCTATCTTTATCTAGGTTCTGAGTCCTCGTTCCTTCGTCAACATCCACCCCACTTTTCCCTCTCTGGTCCACTAATACTCAGGGCTGACACTCTGTGCTTTCACTTCATTGGGATGTACAACCTATGAGAAATCAGATCCCAGGTAATCCTCTTTGCTATTGTTAAGACTGGTCTGAACTCACAGCTTCGACACATTTTCAAGGGGAAGGAAATTGGAAGAAACTGAAAACTGGTTTCTATCGATAAATAATAACTAGCTGCCTATGAATAATAGGTCAAGGCAAAACAGAATCAAATGCTATCCCAGAAATGTCAACAATCACAGTGTTTACAGGCATGTTTACAATGCAGTTCTAAATCATTTAGAATTATTAAAGTGCAGTCCAGAATATAGAGCTGCAGCTCTTTAATAGGAATCAATAAATAATTCTAGCACATAACCAAATTAAAACTCTGCATTGCCATCTGGAACTTGGTGTTCACACACTGATTCAAAACCAGCTACCTGATGTAATTATATTTCTCCCTTGCCTGTAGTAAAAGAATTTCATGATATCCCAGAAGCACAAAAGAATTCTTTAAAAACAAATACATACTAAGAGATAATAAGGTTCAAGTCTAGTCTGCATATTTAGGAGTTAGTCTCAGACATGAACAGGATTTTGTCTTGTTTTCTTTTGTTTTGTTCTAAGCATTTCTTTTTTTCTCTCTCTCTCTCTTTTCCACAATTTTTTTATTGGTGCATTAGAGTTGTACATAATGGTGAGATTCGTTGCTACATATTTGTACATGCACACACTAGGACAACATAATTCGTCCAATATCATTCCCCAGCACTTCCCCCTCCCTTGTCCCTTTCCCCTACTGATCTCCCTTCCTTTTCAGTGAGATCCCCACCCCACCTCCACCTTCTTTTCCTTTTTCCTCTCTAGCATTTGAAAGAAAACATATGATCTGTGACCTTCTGAGTTTGGCTTATTTCACTTAACATAATGTTCTCAAGTTCTATCTGAACACACACACACACACACACATATATATACACATTACATATGTATATATATGTGTTATACATAATACATTACACATGTGTAATATATGTCTATATGTGTTTTGTTATTTGTATTCTTTCATATATATAAGAACATATACATATATATATGGTTTGTTTGTGGGTTGGTTGGTTGGTTAGTACCAGGGATTGAACCACTGAGCCACATTCCCAGTCCTTTCTTATTTTTTATTTTGAAACAGGATCTTGTCAATTTGCTGAGGCTGCCTTTGAACTCCCAATCCTCCTGCCTCAGCTTCCTGGAATTATTGGTGTGTGCCACCGTTATTATTATTGTGTTAAATTATTATTGTGTTCTTGATGACTGCCATTCTGATTGGTGTGATATAAAATCTCAGTGTAGTTTTTTTTTTTAAATTAGTTTATTTAGTTGCATTTCAAGTCATAGTACATATATAGAGCTCAGTTTTTCCATTTCTCTGGTTGCAAACCAGATAGAGTCACAACATTTGTGTCTTCATACATGCACCAAGGGTAGTGATGATGATCTCAATCAACCATCTTTACTGTACCCATTCCCCTCTCCCTCCCCCCACCTCCTCCCTGCTGCATCCAGAGTTCCTCCATTTCTCTGATGGTCCCCATTCTCACCCCCCTTATGTATCAGCATCCACTAATCAGAGAGAACATTCGGCATTTGGTTTTTTGGGATTGGCTTACTTCACTTAGCATAATGCTTTCCAATTCCATCCATTTGCCTGCAAATGCCATAATTTTATTCTCTTTTATTGCTGAATAATATTCCATTGTGTATATGTACCACAGTGTCTTTATCCATTCATCTATTGAAGGGCATCTGGGTTGCTTCCACAGTTTTGCAATTGTGAATTGTGCTGCTATAAACATTGAAGTGGCTACTTTACTGTAGTGTGCTGTTTTTAAGTCTTTAGGAGTGGGATAGCTGGGTCAAATGGTGGTTCCATCCCAAGTTTTTTAAGAAATCTCCATACTGCTTTCCAGATTGGTTCCACCAGTTTGCAATCCCACCATCAATGTTTAAGTGTACCTTTTTTACAACATCCTCACCAGCACTTATTGTTGCTGATATTTTGGATAGCTGCCATTCTGACTGGGGTGAGATGAAATCTGAGAGTAGTTTTGATTTGCATTTCTTTAATGGCTAGAGATGTTGAACATTTCTTCATATATATGTTTATTGATTGTA
>CM053410.1:38434993-38492505 GCA_028644305.1 Xerus rutilus
ATCTATATTCATCAGGGATATTGGTCTGAAATTTTCCTTTTTTGACGTGTCTCTGTCTGGTTTTGGAATCAAGGTGATACTAGCTTCATAGAATGAGTTTGGAAGGGTTCTTTCCCTTTCTATTTCGTGGAATAATTTGAGGAGTATTGGAGTTAGTTTTTCTTTGTAGGTCTTGTAGAACTCGGCTGAGAATCCATCTGGTTGAGGGCTTTTCTTGGTTGGAAGGCTCTTGATGGCCTCTTCTATTTCCTTGCTTGTAATTGATCTGTGTAAGTCATGAATGTCCTCTTGGTTCAGTTTGGGTAGGTCATATGTCTCTAGGAATTTGTCAGTGTCTTCAGGATTTTCTAATTTACTGGAATATAAGTTTTCGAAATAGTTTCTGATTATCCTCTGAATTTCAGCAGCGTCTGTCATGATATTTCCTTTTTCATCACAAATTTTGGTAATTTGGGTTTTCTCTCTCCTTTTTTTTGTTAGGGTGGCTAAGAGTTTGTCAATTTGTTTAATTTTTCCAAGAACCAGCTTTTTGTTTTATCAATTTTTTGAATTGTTTCTTGTGTTTCAATTTCGTTGATTTGAGCTCTGATTCTAATTATTTCCTGTATTCTACTTCTTTTGGTGTTGCTTTGTTCTTCTTTTTCTAGGGCTTTGAGTTGTAGTGTCAAGTCATTGATTTGTTGACTTTTACATCTTTGAATATATGAGCTTAATGCAATGAACTTTCCTCTTAGCACTGCCTTCATAGTGTCCCAGAGATTTTGGCATGTTGTATCAGAGTTCTCATTTACCTCCAAGAACTTTTTATCTCTTCCCTGATGTCCTCTGTTACTCATGCATTATTCAATAACAAATTATTGAGTCTCCAGGTGTTGTAGTGACTTCTTTTTTAAAAACTGTCATTAATTTCTAGTTTCAGTCCATTATGGTCAGATAGAATGCAGGGTAGTATCTCTATTTTTTCTATTTACTGAGACTTGCTTTGTGGCATAGCATATGATCTATTTTGGAGTAGGATCCATGTGCTGCTGAGAAAAACATGTATTTGCTTGTTGAAGGATGGAATATTCTATATCTATCCATTAAGTCTAGACCATTGATTGTTCTGTTAAGTCTTGTAGATTCTTCATTTAGATTTGTTTGGAAGATCTGTCCAGTGGTGAGAGAGTTGTGTTAAAGTCACCCAATACTATTGTGTTGGAATCTATTTGGTTCTTGAATTTGAGAAGTGTTTGTTTGATGAACATGGCTGCCCCATTGTTTAGGGCATAGATATTTAAGATTGTTATGTCCTGTTGATGTATGATTCCCTTAAGCAGTATGAAATGACCTTCCTTATCCCTTTTCACTAACATTGGTTTGAAGTCTACACTATCTGAAATGAGGATGGAAACTCCTGCTTGTTACGCAGTCCATGTGAGTGATAAATTTTTTTCCATCCTTTCACCTTCAATCTGTGAGTATTTCTTTCCATGAGATGAGTCTCTTGGAGGGAGCATATTGTTGAGTCTTTTTTTTAAATCCAATCTGCCAGTCTGTGTCTTTTAATTGCTGAGTTTAGGCCATTGACATTCAATGTTATTATGGAGATATGGTTTGTATTTCCAGGCATTTTGGTTTATTCTTAGGTTTTTAACTTGACTGGGTTTCTTCTTTGATTGGCCTTTAGTGTAGCTCCTCCCTCTACAGGTTTTCATTGTTTTTTATGTCTTCCTCATGGAATATTTTACCAAGAATGTTCTGTAATGTCAGTTTTCTTGCTGTGAATTCTTTTAATTTTTGTTTATCTTGGAAGGTTTTTATTTCATCATCAAACCTAAAATTTAATTTTGCTGGATATAAGATTCTTAGTTGGCATGTGCTGTGTTTTAGCACTTGGTATATGCTTTGCCATGATCTTCTTGCTCTCAGGGTCTGGGTTGAGAAGTCTGCAGTGATCCTAATTGGCTTTCCCCTATAATATGTAATCTGGTTCCTTTCTCTTGTGGCTTTTAAGATTCTCTCCTTGGTCTGAATGTTAGGCATTTTCATTATGATGTGCCTTGGTGTAGGTCTGTTGTGATTTTGAACATTTGGTGTCCTGTAAGCCTCTTGAATTTGATTATCCAATTTATTCTTCATATTTGGAAAGTTTTCTGATATTATTTCATTAAATAGATTGCTCATTCCTTTGGTTTGGAATTCTATGCCTTCCTCTATCCCAATAATTCCTAAGTTTGGTCTTTTAATGTTATCCCATAATTCTTGGATGTTCTGTTCATGGTTTCTTACCATCTTCACTGTGTGGTCAACTCTATTCTCAAGGTTAAATATTTTGTCTTCAGTATCTGAGGTTCTGTCTTCCAAGTGGTCTAATCTGTTGGTGATACTTTCTATTGAGTTTTTAATTTGGTTTATTGTTTCTTTCATTTCAAGGATTTCTGTTTGGTTCCTTTTCAGAATCTCTATCTCCTTACTGAAGTGATCTTTTACTTCCTGTATTTGCCTGTGTATCTCTTTATTGAAATGATCCTTTGCTGACTGGGCTTGCTCTCTTATATCACTATTTAAGTCACCGAACATTTTAATTACATACATCCTGAATTCCTGTTCTGTCATTTCTTGTGCTGTACTGACCATGGATTCTAATAGCGTAGTATCTTGGTTTGTTTGAGTCACTTTCTTCCCTTGTTTTCTCATGATGTTTGTGTGTCTTTCCTTCTAGCTCTGCTGGTCCAAGTTGTTACAATTTTTGCTCCTATATGGGTATAGTTTCCCTGCAGGTTTCGTTATCTCTCCTTTAAAGGGGAGATTGATATTGATTGATCTCAATACAAGCAATATATAATTTCAATCCAAGTAGCTCCTAACAGCTACCAAATACATTTACAGTTTAGTCACGATATACAACAATTATGTGTTCCTTTACAATCTATTATGTAACCATTAATTTTTTACAAGCATCTATAGTATCTGTTGGTGGGCTAGGGAAACTTGAGGATGGGGTGTAGGATAGAATGTTGGGGTAGTAGGAAGTGAGGATATGGTTATTATATCTTAGAGAGCATAAAAAAGGAATCCAATTGGAGTTGGCTATTACTAGAAAGAGCGACAGAGAGTTGGGGAAGACCAGTAAGGAGGAAGAAAAGAGTACAGCGAGGAGAGATGATAGCAAGAAAAATAAAACATATGCAAGTGGGAGTTACAAGACTATATAATACCACTCTAGTATACAGTTCAGAAATCCCAATCTACCATACCCCACTGTATAACAGATATTTGATGTCACAACTGTTGGGGATTAGAGGGTAGGGAAAGAGTGAGAGAGAAAAGAGGGAAGGAAAAAGAAAGAAGGGAAAGAACAAGAGAGCAGAGAAATAAAACAAAAGGATTAAACAATAGAACTATTAGGAGAAAAAGATAAAGGATAAAATAAAAAATAAGAATTTTTAAAAAAGTAAAAAGTATCAATGTAAATAAGCAGGTATGGTTCCTTTCACCTCCAGTAGGTGGCATTGTCCATTGCTTGCTGGATTTTCCCCGCTGGTGTCCTGGGTGCTGGTCCCACAGCAGGGTGAAACTCTGAGCCGCTGGTGAAGTTGCTGTTCCACGGCGCTGCGGCGTGGCCAAAGTTTGCTCCCAGGTGCTGACCTACACCCCCTGGTGTAGGAAGTTCCTCCATATTAGAAGGGGATCCACAAAGAACAATGGCCGGGGGTTGATCAGGAGACAGTCCGTCCACAGTAGCAACTGCTAGCAGTCCCCCGCGGCTGGGTGGGCGCTCGGGCCAGGCACCCTATGTGGATGCAGGCCCCGCCTGCCCAGTCCAAATCCCAGGCTGGAGCCCTGGGCCGGAGCCCCCGCCTCAATTGCACTCCGCCTGTTGCCCCCGAAGTCACGCTGCCCCGTGGCTACCGCTGCCTCCCAGTGGCCCTGCGCACACACATGCGAGAGAAACTACTGGGTGGGATGGTGAGCTGCAGAATGATGCCAGGAAACTGGCTGGAAAACGGCACCTCCACCATTTCCGGCCTCGGTCCCGGAGAGCCTGAGCCCTAGGCCAGGGGCCCCGCTGCAACTGTGCTCCGCCAGTGGCCACCGAAGTCACGCTGCCCATGGGTACCGCTGCCTTCCGGTGGCCCTGCACACACACATGCGAGCAAAACTCTTGCAGGGGATGGTGAGCCGCAGAATGATGCCAAGAAGCTGGCTGGAAAACAGCACCTCCACCACTTCTAGCCTCAGTCCCGGGGAGCCTAGCATGGAGGGGACCGTCTAGGCCGCCATCTTGGAACACTCTCCTAAGCATTTCTTTATTTATAAACCCCACCAACTCTAGGATTCTGCCTTTTTTAGAAGATACTTAAGATTATTACTTAAATTCAATGCAATCTGGGGGAAAACAAATGGAGACTATGAAATGACCTCCTTTCCTCAGTAAATAAATGGCCAAAGAGCTGCACTGAAGAATAACCTCCAAATCCTATGTGTTAAAGGTTTGGTTCCCTGCTATAGGGAAGTGACAGAAACTTGACAGTGTGAGGCCTCTAGATATTGGTGGGACTCTGCCCCACCCCTTGTTCTCTTTTTTGTTTGTGGCCCTAAGGTGAGCAGTTTTTGTCCACCACATACGTCTGCCATGCTGTATGGCCTCACCACAGACTTAAAAGCAATAGGACCAACTCACAGCTTTGACACATCATGGACCAGAACCTCAAAAACTGTGAACCAAAATAAACCTTTAAGTTGATTATTTCAGGTATTTGTTAGAGAAATGCAAAACTGACCAACATAAGCTGATGCAGAGCCATTTTTTGTAGGTCAAATGACAACTTTAATTCAATCAGGAAGGCTGTCAGAGGAATCTTATGACATACCTTTGTAAGGTCAAAAATCATCTTAAACTATATGAATGATAATTATCATAAATTGTGGTAGACACAAATTTCTTTCTTTTTTTTTTTTTTGGTACTGGAGATTGAACTCAGGGGCACTCGACCACTGAGCCACATCCCCAGCCCTATTTTGTGTTTTATTCAGAGACAGGGTCTCCCTGAGCTGCTTAGCACCTCACCGTTGCTGAGGCTGGCTTTGAACTCGAGAGTGTCCTGTCTCAGCCTCCTAATATGCTGGGATTACAGGCATGTGCCACCGGTAGACACAAATTTCATATAGATGCACACATTTTTCTGGACCTCTCTAAGACATGCATAACTTTCCATTTGCTCAATTGTTTGTATGTAGTTTTATCATATCTCTGGAAAAAATAATTGAATTCTATCAAAACTTATCTCTTGCCATAAGCAAATAAGGCACTTATATTTTTTAAATGCATGAATATGTGGGTTTCCATTGTTTAATATAGTAGGGAACATATGCCTGTCTTTGGTACCAAGAGGTGACACCAAATGGAAACATGAATCAACTTGGAAAAGGGTTGAACTGTGTTCAAGAATGACAGATCCACTGATGGTATTATCGAAATGACATTGCCCTGAATTGTGTAGGGCAGCTAACATTTTTCTCTCATAAATTCTCCCTCGGAGCCATTGTCAGCAAAGAAATCACTTATTATGCAGACCAAGAGTGGGATTGCAAAGGAAGCAGAGAGGCAGTACCCTTTTACATCCAATAGTCTGGCCAGGTGAAGACTGTTGAACAGTGTTAGAAAACATCTCCCAACTAGACTGGAAGTCTGCACGCTACCTAATTTTATTAAAATCCTAGCACAAAGGTGAGAGTTGCAGGGATGAATAAATGTTAGCGATTCCAAATGGAACTGTTTTTCCTGTGTGAACTTATTACTCCTTTGAAAATAAAAAGCATGTCAAAACTTGTCTGAGAATACAAAACCAAAAAAATAAGTGTCTTCAATTTCACCAGTCACAGTGGCCCACACCTATAATTCCCATGACTCAGAAGGCTAAGGCAGGAAAATCACAAGTTCAAGGCCAGCCTCAGCAACGTAGCAAGATTGTCTCAAATGAAAAAAATTAAAAAGGGCTGAGAGTGTAACTCAGTGGTAAGGCAACCCAAGGTTCAATCTCCAGTACCCCTCCAAAAAAAATGTCTTTGATTTTATGCTTTAAATTGTCGTTTATTTTGTGCCTCGCGTGGGTTTTCTCGACGAGTTGGGGTCCCGCAGAGCAGTTTTACCTACCCCCGGGGTCTGGGTGAGTGACTCCGCGACATTCCACCTCATAAACCCTCGTCCCGTGGGACCCCAGACCTCGTCCCGTGGGACCCCATTGTCCCTCGTCCTCCGGGACCCCAGACCTCGTCCTTTGGGACCCCAGACCTCGTCCTTCGGGACCCCAGACCTCGTTCTCCGGGACCCCAGACCTCGTCCTGTGGGACCCCGTTGTCCTTCGTCCTTTGGGACCCCAGACCTCGTCCTTCGGGACCCCAGACCTCGTTCTCCAGGACCCCAGACCTCGTCCCGTGGGACCCCATTGTCCCTCGTCCTCCGGGACCCCAGACCTCGTCCTGTGGACCCCAACTCGTCGAGCGAACCCACGCGAGGCATGACATAAACGACATCAAATGAACTCATTAAGACAATTCATGCCTTCAATATACATTTTGAGTATCTACTATGAGCTAACCCAAAAATCATTCACAATCTCTGTAGTGGTGAAGCTTACTTGCTAGTCAGGAAGAGAATTAAATAAACATATAAGTGCAGTGTAAGGCAGTCAATCTGTAAAAATGCGTAACAATATAAGGACTTGGAAGTAAGATTGAGCATGCCTGGCAGAATCAGGGAGAAACTGTAGAAAGGAAGAAGTTGTTGATGTAGACCTTGGGTAGTTGACATCTTGGTGCCCATCTTTACCTCTTATTCCTGGCTTCTGTGTTTCTGTCTCTAGTGTTTTATGTCTCTGGCTCTTTTTTATAGCACTGTCCTCAGACCATGGGAGCTGCTTTGTTTTCACAAGCAGAAAGCTGCAAGTGACTTAAGGCTTAAGTGCCCCACCCCCTAAACCCAAGGCTAATTCTTAGCCAATGACTGATGACGGAGTATGAGAAGCATGGATTTCCAGATCCTTACCCCCTGGTCTGGCCAACTCCAGAACATCGCTTACTGTCAGTTCCCTGAAGTATCAGGCTACAGCCATCCTCCATGAGCCTTTACCTAACATTCTACTTTACTTGGTTCCTTTCCTTTCCCTATCCTGACTCCACTCTCTTAGAAACATTTCCTTATTAAATCCTTTGCACATGCATTCTCACCTCAAAGTGTTCTTCTGAGCTTCTGGCCTGAGGTTTATGAATAGGACTTTTTTTCCAGGAGAAATTAAGAGTATTCCAGCCAGAATGAAGAGCAAGTACTGAGGTTTGAAGGCATGAGAGAACACATGGAGGACAGAGACCTGGTCACAGGCTGAGTTGCAGGATTTGGATATGATGAGAATAAGCAGAACCCAGCTGTGAAGGATCCTGTTTATTCTCTAGACATCAGGCAATGGAAAGACAGGAGGTCTGTGAGCAGGGGACGGAAGTAAGGAGTGATGAGTCCAGATCTGAATTTAAGAAAGATATCTTTGGTCTCTGTGATGGCTTTACTATTTGTGTTCCTCCTAAATCTATATATTGAAGCCTTAACCCCCAAAGCAATGGTATTTGGACATGGAGCTTTGGAGAGGTGATTAAAGTTAGGTGAGATCATGAGGGTGGGCTCTCATTAATTAAATTAGTGCCCTTCTAAGAAGGGAAGAGACACCATATATATACTCTTCTTTCCCCCTCCTCTTTTCTCTTCCCACCACCCATACCTCCCCTGCTTCCATGCAAAGACACAGCAAGAAGCCAGAAAGAGGGCCTCACAAGAACCTAACCATGCTAGTCCCCTGATCTCAGACTTCCAGCCTCCAGAACTGTGAGAACTAAATTTCTGTTGTTTCAGCCACCTGGTCTATATACATTTTTATGGCACCTCAAATCTACACTTTGAGACTTAAATACTTATCCATTACATGAGCGAATCTTATGTTGCATAAAATCTAAGGTGTGCTGTTCTTCCAAATAGGGGGGATTTAATGTGAATTATAACCCATGTATACAATGTGTAATTTTTAAAAAGTTTATTAAATTGATGATGACTTGTGAATAGTCAACACAAACGACATCATCTTAGCATAATAATGCTATCAGAGCCAGACACGGTGGCACAAGCCTGTAATCCCAGCACTTAGGGAGGCTGAGACAGGAGAATTGCAAGTTCAAAGCCAGCCTCAGCAATGGTGAGGTGCTAAGCAACTCAGTGAGACCCTGTCTCTACATAAACCACAAAAAAGGGCTGGGGATGTGGTTCAGTGGTTGAGTGCCCCTGAGTTCAACCTCCAGTACCAAAAAAAAAAAGAAAAGAAAAGAAAACACAAAATAGGGCTGAGGATATGGCTCAGTGGCCGAGTATCCCTGAGTTCAATCTCCAGTACTAAAAATAATAATAATAATAATAATAATAATAATAATGCTATCAGATGACTTAGCTTGCATAGTACTTAGTTATAATTTACTCTAAATTTTACTTTTATATGAACTTTTAAGGATGTATTACTTACCAAAAGCTCACTTGTATAAAAGGCCACTGAGATTAAAAGAGAGAGAGAGAGAGAGAGAGAGAGAAGACTTGAAAAGGGACTCATGTACACAAAGACAATTTTCCCTCAATCATCTCACTATTGCTACTAAAACATGATTTAAGAAATCCATCTTGTGGTAAGGTAAAGCTCATAATGATGTCCATTTGACTCTCCATTTTAATTTTACATCCCTGCCACAGTTTGTTTTAAAATTCAACAGTAGCACATGAAAAATGCTCAGAATTACTAGTTATCAGGAAAATGAAAATCATATGAACTTCAAAGAAAACTACACTGATATATATCTTCCCAGCCACTAGGATATCTAGAGCTAAAAAGACTGACAAAGCCAAGCATTGGTAAGGATATGGAACAACTCTCTTACATTGCTAATGGGAGTGCAAAACGATAGGAGCTACTTTAGAAAACAACATGACATGTATGTATGATTCAGTTGCTTGTGATCCATTAGTTCTACTCCTTGGTATCTCCCAAAAGAGATAAAATATATGTCCATATAGAATTTGAACATGAGTGCTCATTTCACCATTATCCAAAATGGTTAAAAATTATAAACAAAAGCAAGGATGCTTACTTTCACCCCTTCTATTCAACATGATTTTGGAAGTTGTAGTCAGAGTAATCAGGCAAGAAAATAAAATAAAAAGTGTCCCAAAACAAAAGGAAGATGCAAAAATTTCTGTTAGATGACATGATCTAATATAGAGAAAATTTTAAAGATTTTACACACACACACTTAGAGATAATAAAAAAATTCAAAAAAATTCTAGAATACAAATTCAACACACAAAAATCAGTTGCATTTGTATACACTGATAAACTATCAAAAATGAAATTTTTAAAAAGACCCATTTAGAATATCTTCAAAAAGAGTAAAATACTTAACAATAAAGGAGACAAAAGATTTGTAGATTGAAAACTATAAAGTATTGATAAAATAAATTTTAACACATAAATAAATGGAAAAACATCTTGCATTCGTGGATTCAAATTCTACTCAACATGGTCTACATAGTTTTCATAGGATTCATTAAAATTTATACCAAAATCCGAGTGGAGATTTTTGGTGGGTTTTTTATGGTTGTTGTTGTTTTGTTTTTCAGGAATAGAAGAAGCCATCCTAAAATGCTATGGAATTTCAAGGGACCTGAATAGTCCCTTGGCACTTGTTAGGTCAGAGGCAGACGCAGAAAACCAGACCTGCCCGCTGTGCTGCGCGGCACTGTGCCACGCAGCGCTGTACCAGCACCGCACCAGAAAGTTTGCTTGGGAGGAAATTTTGGAATGTTTCTCTCTCCCTTTCCCCTCACCGCCCGGAGCCAGCCCGCCCACCACTGTGCCACGCCGCACAGGCATTCTGCCAGGAAGTTCCTTGGGAGACAATTCTAGAATCTCTCTCTCTCCCCATCACCACCCGGAGCCAGTCCGTCCACTGTCGCGCGTGACAAACGTAGCACACATGCAACGAACGCAGCATGCATGCGCCAAACACAGCACGCATGCGCCAAGCACACCAAAATGGCAGCCCCCAGTGGTCTGTATGGAAGAAATAGTGAACTTCCAGTATGAGAATCTCCATGGCTCTCGGCTCATACCGGAAGAAATCTGACCTCACCAGCTGCACCAAACCAATCTCAGAGGACACTGGACTCTAAGTCAACACCTCTTCCTGGCCTCAAGCCTGCCGTTTCCAGATGGGGAAAGGCCTTATAACCCTGTGTAACATGAGGGACGGGACCTTTTTCCTGACCTGTTCGAGCCTGGTGACTGGGCGAGGAATTGGTCCGGGAGCGTATTTCTCAGATTAAAAGCCTGTTTTGGTCCTGTTTCACTTTCATCTGGTTGTTTGGCTTACAGAGCACTCACATGAGAAAAAAACTTATAGACCAATGAAATAAAACAGCAAGCCCATAAATAACCCCAAATATATGATCTGTCATTTTTGACAAGGGTGCCAAGATCATTCAATGGAGGAGGGAGAATGTTCTAGCGTTGAAAAGCTGAATATCTACATGAAAAATAGGGAAGTCGGATCCTTACAGTACACTATATATAAAAATTAACTCAATAGATCAAAGACACAAATGCAAGGACTAAAACTAAAAAACTCCTAGAAGAAAACATAGGGGGAAATCTTCATGATATTGGATTTACGTACCAATTTGGTATGTAAACACAATGGGATACTCTTTGGAAAGGAAATCTTGCCATATACAAGATGGGTGAAATTGGAGGACATTGTGTTAAGTAAAATAATCCAGACACAGAAAGACAAACTGTGCATGATCTCACTTGTATGTGGAATCTAAGAGTCAAAATCATAGAAGAAAAAGTAGAAGGTGGTTGCCAGGGTGTGGGAGGTGGGGTGGAAGGTATGAGGAGATATTTGTCAAATGGTATAAATTTTCAGACAAAATAAATTCTGGGACTCTGATGTACAGCATAGTGACTACTATTATAATAATATACTCTTGAAGTTTGGTAAGATTCACTGATCTTCAACATTCTCAACACATACAACACACACATACATAAAGGTAACTATGAAAGTCATGAATATATTAACTAACATTATTATTTTTATTCATTGTTATTATCATTGTTATTTCACAATATATACATATATCAACTCACTATATTGTACACCTTAAATTAATCTAATTTTACTTATCAGTATACCTCAATAAAGCTGAATGGGGAGAATCTCTAACAGATTTGACAAAAATACAAGAAAAAGAAAGAAAAGAAATTGTGTTGCTTTCACTGAAATGAGAAAGGCTACATGTGGAACAAATCATGTTATGTGGGAGGGAGCATCCCTGGATGGATGGCTGTCAGGGCTTATACACAAACCATGAAATTGGCCTGTGCTATGCTAAAAAATATCAGTCATACCTCTATGGCAATCAATATGCTAAATGAAGAGCAAAAACAACATTGTCAAGCTATTCTTGACAATTGAGCTGCAAATGATTACTTATTATTGTTACATCATAAAGGCTGTCATGAATTTAACAATGTGTTGCTTTAACTTAAGTAATAATAGTAAATCCATTTCAAAATAGTTATATTACCTTAAAGACATCATTAAAAACATCCAACAGGATGATGGTGGAGGTTTAGATTTATTAGATTGGCTAACTTCATAGTTATCCAATTTTAATACAATGAATAGTTGTATTAAACAACTATTCATAGGTGGGTGTTTACTAATACTGGGATTGTTATGTTGTACTTGTTATTGTCAATACTTACCCTATTTTTTGCCTCCACCAATATTAAAGATAAAACAAGTGTTATTCATCCAAAAGGCCATATGAAACAAAAAAGGGGAGCTATAGGAGTTCTGACTGTGGAAAAGTACAAGACAATGAGTGTCTCTGGTGAACAAACTCCCAGAAAATAATAGGCATCTTGTTTCCCACAACTGGAACATTCTGCAGTTTTTCCCAGGAACTATTAAGATAACTAATGCATGCTTAGAGCACACATCTAATCATGAACAAAAACATCTTACTTTGTAACCTATTGGTATAAATAAAGCTAGCAGCTTAAAGGAGCAGCCATTTTGCCTCTGCATCTTGCTTCTGTCTCCCCTTTGTTTTGTTACACTGGGGTGGCTCATGTGACAACCTAAGTTCTGACTACCTATCACATACAGACCTAAGGCCCATTTCCTTTCACTGCATGAAATAAAGCTCAAGTTCCCCGATCACTAAGAACTAATGATCAGCAATCTCTCAGCAACAGCTCGGTATTTCAGTTTCCTTATTATTTACTTATTTATATTTTATTTTTTAATTGTAAATGTAAGTATACTTTTTTAATTGTAAAAGTAATTTATTGTGTATGATATTTTGTTTTGAAATACATATCAATGTGACTGAATCAAGCTATTTAACATGCATTGCCTCACATACTTACCTTTTTTAAAAAAAATCTACTCTTCTAGCAAAATATACTCAGTTTTCTTTTTAATCCTGGCCCCTAAGATCCTTTGGATTCAGTTATGCTATTAAAATGTGTTTGTTACATTTTATCCAGTATTTCTAGATGTTAGGAGAGAGGGTTTCATATCTGGCTGATATTGCTGCAGGTAGAAGTATAGTAGTATAGGAAAATATACCATAAAATATTTCCTCTTAGGGAATTCTTTTCTCTCAGGACATAGTGATGACCCTACCAGGCTCTTATTAAAATACAACAGATTGAAAGCTAGAAGAAGTTAAGATTAGGAACACCTGAGGAAGTATGTGCTATTGTACTGAATACAGATTATGAATATAAAATGTGGGCATTTCAGGTCAAGGCATCTATCACTCACGTTTGTGAAGATTTTAAAAAGGAAACTTCCCTACAGTAAACCTAAGACAGTGTCTAGAGGTGATATAAGGTTTGATTCTAAAAGTTGTCAAGTGGTTGTTTGGGGGCCAAAGACCCCTGACATGCAAAAGTTTCACTCTAGTTCATGCTCCTCTACTCTGAGATGCTGTGTGGCTTTTGACAATTTTGAGTCAAGACATGCTGGGCTAGAAAATCATCTTCAATATTAGCAGCCCAGATAGTTCCAGAAGGTCAGGAAATGTTCTGACTTCCTTATTGGTGGACCTCACTGCCAATCACAGTGTCTAGAATAAGTAGACACTCAAATAGCTGAATGCATAGATAGGCTAGTACATTCTCAAAGGCTGAAGTGCTCTGAATAGATAGGCATCAGGAAAAAGAAAAAAACAGAAGCAAGTTCAAGGGAGATTTACAGTGAATCCAAAGAAAGCTTTGTTTCAAGGCCCTTCACTTGAGCCTCCCAAAGATCTAGATAGACTTGTTTATTTGTGTATAGGTCATTGTTTTGTGTAAAATTTGAAATTGGTTAAAGCTACTGCCTCTTTTTACTCTGAGTTATCCCCCCAAACACACTCTTCCCTTCATGTCACGTGGTACTGGAATGGTCATTGTGGGATCCAACTAAAGGGGAATATGAATTGAGAATATATTTTCTTGGGGTTTAGAAAAATATATTTATGTGGTCCAGTATTTTCCCTGTACAGTTAAGTTGTTGCTATCTGTTCCACTGTATGATTCCAGAAATCTTCTTCCTAGTCACTGTGACAACTCAATTTGTACAGTGTGACATCATGGTATAGATATTATTTGAATGTGCTCTCCAGTGCTCAACAAAGGCAGTGTGACTAGTGGAGGAGAAACAAAATTTAAAACACTGAAAATTGGCATGTAAAACATTCTTTCAATGATCTCACATGTAATATAGTAAGCAGAAATAGACTTTTATTAATACTTAATAAAAAATAAATTCTCTGCCAGCAGAAGCATGCTTGTGAATGTAACATAAACACAAATGTACCATTAACTGATTATCTTTTTTGATAGAAATAGCAAAAATATACAGTTCATCAGATTTCTTAGACACAAACTTATAAAAATATTATAAACAGCAAGTAAATCTATGTGTGAGTCTATTTCATGCACCCAAACTATTATGGTTTAGATATGAAGTGTCCCTGAAAAGCTCATGTGAGACGATGCAAGAAAGTTTAGATTTGAAATGATTGTTTATGAAATCCTTAACCTAATCAGTGCATTAATCTTCTGATATGGATTAACTGGGTGGTGACTCATGTGGTTAGGGTGTGATTGGAGGAAGTGAATTACTGAGGGGCATGTCTTTGGGGTATATATTTTGTGAGCTGAATTTAGTGTCTCTCTCTCTGTTTCTCTCTCTCTTTCCTGGTGCAATGTCCTGACCTGCTTTTTTCTCCATGCCCCTCTGCCATTTGTCCTGCCTCACCTTAGGCAATGGGTTGGACATCTATGGATGCAGACCTCTGAAACCATGAGCACCAAATAACTTTTCCTAATCTAAAATTATTTTTATAAGGTCTTTTGGTCACAGCAGTGAAAAGCTGACTAAAATACCAACTGTTAAGAAAAAAATCCCTCAGAGCTGGTGGTGTAGCTCAGGGACAGAGAGCATATTTAGCCTGCATAGCCCGGGTTATATATAAACTTGATCAACCACATATATAATTATTTTTATTTAATGTTGGAATAAATTTGCTAGTGTTCTGTAATGGGGGAAAAACTTGATCAACCATGCAGGAAAACACTGGAATGTCTTTCTATTCATTCTATAGAAAATGATATTTTAAAATTGTCATCACACGTAGAGGACAGCAAAGAGAAGCAGTACAAAAAATGTAGGGCATGACATTTCTCAAACGGAGACATGGGAACCAACAGATACATGGGAAAAAATGCTCAACATCACTAATCATCAGGTAAATGCAAATTAAAACCACAGTGAGATATCATTTATATCTGTTATGATAACTGAAATAGAAAAGACAAAAAATACATGTTAGAGAGGATATGGGGGAAAAGGAAACCCTCACACATTGTTGCTGGAATATAAATGAGAATAGCCATTTTATATCAAGTATCCATAAAAGTTAAAAATAGAGTTAACTCACTACTGAATATATATACAAAAGAAATCAGTATGTCAAAGAGATATCTGCACCCCTATGTTTATTGGCACATTATATACAATAACCAAGTGTCCGTTAATCAATGAAAGGTTAAAGAAAATGTGGTTTATATACATCATGGAATATTATTCATCCTTAAATGAATAATATTTATTTAAGTCCTATTAATTTACAACATATATGGACCTGGAAGACATTATGTGAAGTGAAATAAGCAAAGCACAGAAAATAAATATTCATTATATATGCTCATTATATGTGGAATTTAAAAGCACTGAACTCCAAAGGAGTAATGAGTAGAATGGTGTTTACCAGGATTGGGGGAGGGGTGTTGAGGAGATGTTGGTCAAAGGTAGACAGGAGGAATAAGTTCAACAACATGATCATACAGTTAAAAATAATAATATTAGGTATTAGTAAAAGTCTATTTTTCTGTTTTCAATATTACACAGATTACTGAAAGAATGCTTTACATACCAATTTCCATTTCTGAACACTTCAAATCTTGTTTTACCTCCACCAGCCATATACTACCTTTGTGGAATACCAAACAACACGTTCTAACATTTCTATACCATTTTTCTTTAAAGTTGCTGAGAGATTTTAAAAAATCACTACACAAAAGAAGAAGAGGAGGAGGAAGAAGAGGAAGAGGAAGAAGAAGAAAGGGAGGAGGAGAAAGAGGAGGAGGAGGAGGAAAAAAAGAAGAAGAAGAAGAAAAAAAAGAAAGAAAAAAAAGTGGAGTAGATTCAAAATGGCAGATAAGAGGAAAGCTGCGTTCCTAGTTGTTCCATCGATTGAGATTCAAGCAGCAGGAGTACTGCTTCTCAGTGGGGTGGATGAATCAGGATTTCACTAAAATTCAATATTGGAAAGTCAAGAGTATCTTAGAGGTTCAAAAATTTGTGTACATTGACCAAAGAAAAAAGAGTACATCAGAGCCAAGCCAGTTGCAGCAGAGCAGTGAGAGCAACCTGGTTCACCACAGAAGGGTGGGGTAATACAGAGAGAAACACAGTAGACAGATTTGGTACAGAAAAATAGATCAGAAAAGCAGTCTAACTTAACTAATCTAGAGGCTGC
This sequence comes from Xerus rutilus, assembly GCA_028644305.1. Classification (NCBI taxonomy): domain Eukaryota; kingdom Metazoa; phylum Chordata; class Mammalia; order Rodentia; family Sciuridae; genus Xerus; species Xerus rutilus. Next base: position 38,451,168 of record CM053410.1, read on the forward strand.
ATTGTGAACTGGTATTTGGAAAGTGCTGTTTCTCAACTGGCCACTGACAGCTAAGGCAGGAGCCATCTTGATGCCACCATGATGCAGCTGCTACTGCTGGACCCAGAAGATCACAGCAAACACTACCATGCTGTTCTGGCAAATGCCTACCACATGACCTAGTGTGTACCTAGCAGAACATGATGGAAAGAGGCATAGAGAATCCCAGGGGGATTCTTGCTTTTCCTTTGAGTCTTGTGGCTCATGTGACCAGCTGAAGTGGGCATGAATACACTTGGGGACTAAGCCAAGAAAGCTTGTGTTTCTGGACAGCAGAGTGTGTGGAGGATTGTCCCCTTTGCCCCATGAGTAGAATTCTTGGGAGCCTTCTGAGATCCCCACTCCCTACAGACATCAGCAACTACCAGGCCCTCAGGTGTGTTGATCTACTGTCTCCAGAACAGATGCCACCCATAAACCCCTGAGGCCAGATTAGACTTAAGCCTCAGCCACTGTAACTCTTCTCAAAGAAGACTGCAGCACCCCACCCTGCCTGGGAGTGCATCCACGTGGTCTGTGCAGACAAGCCTTCGACTTGCAGTATTTCTCATTCCATCCTACCTGATACTGGTGAGAATGGAACCTGAGAGTTATTTCAACCATCTTCAGTCTTAGGCCTTTCCAATTGGGAGCTTGGCAAACAACAATAAAAGAGGAAGGGGTTATCAACCTCCAGCCCTTCCATGCTCTCTTGCTCTCTCTCTCTCTCCCCATAGCCCAAGAAAAATGGAATGAAAGAGAGTTGGGCAAAGACAGAGACCATCCATTCTCATTGCCTAATTTGAACACCTCAGTGGAGATGATTCCACATGGCAACTCTTAACAAATGCAAAAATAATTTACATAATTCCTTGTATCTTATCAGATCATAATGGAATGAAATTAGAAATAAACATAACAAAACCCTACAGAAACTATATAAACACATGGAGTTGAACAATACACTTTTGAATGAAGAATGGATGGTAGAAGAAATTAAGGAAGAAATTTAAAAATTCTTAGACTCAAATGAGAACTGTGATACAACATACCAGAATCCTTGGGACACTTTATGAAGGCAGTTCTAAGAGGACAGTTTATGAGTAGAATAAACTTACCAGAATCCTTGGGACACTTTATGAAGGCAGTTCTAAGAGGACAGTAGGCACTTATGAATGCCTACATAAGAAAATTAGAAAAATCCCAAATAAACAACCTAATGATGAATCTCAAGGCCCTTGAAAAATAAGAACAAACCAATTTCAAAACCAGTAGAAGGAAGGAAATAATTAAGATCAGAGCCAAAATCAATGAACTTGAGAATAAAAAATAATACAAAGGATCAATGAAACAAAGAGTTGGTTCTTTGAAAAGATAAACAAGATTGAAAAGCCTTTAGTTAAAAAAAGCAAAATAAAAAGAGAAATGACCTAAATTAATAAAATTAGAGATGAAAAAGTAGGAATCACTACAGATGTCACAGAAATCCAGCAGAGACTATTTTGGGAACTTATATTCCAATAGGTAGGAAAAGCTAGATGAAATGGATACATTTCTAGATAAATACAATCTGCCAAAATTGAATCAAGAGGACATAAAACCTAAACAAACCAATAAATTTAACAAGATAGAAGTAGTAATAAAAATCCTTCAAACAAAGAAAAGCCCAGGACTACATGGATTCTCAGCTGAATTCTACCAGACCTTTAAAGAAGAACTAATGCCAATAATCTTCAAATTATTTCATGAAATAGAAAGGGATATAACACTCCCAAATTCAGTCTATGAAGCCAGTATCACATTCATACCAAAACCAGATAAGGCACATCAAGGAAAGAAAATTACAGACTAATACCCCAATGAAATTAGATGAAAAAATACTTAATAAAATATTAGCAAATCATGTTCAATAACATATTAAGAAGATTTTGCATCATGACCTAGTTTGTTTCATTCCAGAGATGCAAGGATGGTTTAACATACACAAATCAATAAGTGTAATTCATCAGACAAATATAATTAAGGACAAAAATCACTTAGTCATCTCAATAGATGCTAAGAAGACCTTTGATGAAATTCTGCACCCATTCATAATAAAAAGCACTGAAGAAACTAGGGATACAAGGAAACTACCTCAACATAATAAAGGCCATATATGAAAAACCCAAAGTCAATGTCATAGTAAATGAGAACTGAAATCATTTCCTTTAAAAGAATAAGACAAGTAGGTCCACTCTCACCACTCCCATTTAATATAGTTCTAGAAATTCTAGTCAGAGCAATTAGGTGGAGAAAAAAATAAAAAGGACAAAAATAGAAAGGGAGGAAGTCAAATGATCACAGTTTGCAGAAGGTATGATCCTATACTTAGAAGATCCAAAAAAAACTCCACCAAAAGACTACTAATGCTAATAAACAAATTTGACAAAGTAACAGGTTACAAAATCAAAATATTTAAAAATTGATAGCTTTTCTATAGAACAACAATGAATCTGAGGGAAAAGAAATCAGGAAAACAATTCCTTTCACAATTGCTTCAAAAATTAATAAATAAAATACTTAGGAATAAATTTAACCAAGGAGTAGAAAGACATCTATAATAAAAACTATACAACACTGAAGAAAGTTTGAAGATACAGAAGATGGTAAGACCTCCCCTGTTTATAGATAAGCAGAATTAATGTTTAAAATGGCCATACTGCCAAAAGCAATACACAGATTCAATGTAATCCCTGTCAAATGACCTATGAGATTCCTCACAGAACTAGACAAAACAGTCCTAAAATTCATTTGGAAGAAAAAAAGACCCTGAATAGCCAAAGCAATTCCAAGCCAAAAAAGCAATGCTAGAGACTTCATAGTACCTCACTTCAAATTATACTACAGAGCTATAGTAACAAAAACTGCATGGTACTGGTATGAAAACAGAAACAGATCAATGGTACAGAATAGAAGACACAGAAATAAACCCACACATCTACAATCATCCTCCCTGACAAATGTGCCAAAAAATACTTCGAAGAAAAAACAACCTTTTTAATAAAAGATGCTGGTACAAGTGGAAATCTATATGTACAAGAATGAAACTAGACCCTTATCTCTCACCCTACACAAACATCAATTCAAAATGGATCAAAGACCTAGGAATCAGACCAGAAACTATGCAACTCCTATAAGAAAATCTAGGGTCAACACTGTAGCATATGGGCAAAGGCTGCAACATTCTCAATAGGATCCCAAAAGCTCAGGAAATAATGCAAAGTGTTAATAAATGGGATGGTATCAAATTAAAAGCACAGAAAAGGAAATAATTAGGAATATGAAGAGAGAACCTACAAAATGGGAAAAAATCTTTGCTGCTCTTCTGACTGAGGATTAATATCTAAAATATATATAAAAACACTAAAAATTCAAATAACATTTAATAAATGGATAAATGAATTAAACAGATGCTCAAAAGAAGAAATACAAATGGCCAAGAAATATGTGAAAAAATGTTCAGCATCATTAGCAATTTGGGAAATGCAAATCAAAATTACACTGAGATATCATTTCACACCAGTAAGAATGGCAGTCATCAGGTATACAAATAATAATAAATGCTAAAGAGGATGTGGAGAAAAAGGAACACATTTACACTCTTGATGAGATTGTAAATTAGTACAACCACTATGGAAATCAGTATGGAGGTCCCTAAAAAAGACTAGGCATAGAACCACCATATGACACAAGTATCCCTCCTTGGTATTTATCCTAAAGAATAAAGTCATCACACTACTGCAATACATGCACAACCATGTGCACAATTCACAAGAGACTATGGAACCAGCCTACTGTCCATCAATGGATGCATGGATAAGGAAAATGTGGTATACATACACAACAGAGTTTTATTCAGCCATAAAGAAAAATGAAATTATGTCATTTGTAGGAAGATGGATGGAACTAGACACCATTATGTTAAGTGAAATAAGCCAAACCCAGAAGGTCAAGGGTCATGTTTTCTCTCATATATGGAAGCCAGAGAGGAAAAAGCAGGGCGAGGGGCAAGGATCTCATGTAAAGAAATCAAAGGGAGACCTGTAGAGCCAAAGGACCGGAAGGTGAGAGGAAGGGAGGGAGGGGGGAAGTGCTAGAAAGTGACATTGGCTAAATTACATTGCTATATTGTGTGCATGTATAAATAATGTAACAACAAACTCCATCATTATGTACAACTATAATACACCAATAAAAATGTGGAAAGAGAAAAAAAATTAAGTACAGGAGGTAACGCACAAGTTGATTAGTTCAATTTAGCCATTCCACATTGTATACATATTTTCAAGCAACATCTGTACATGAAAAAAAATGCACAATTTTCTTCACTAATAAAGATTTTTGAATGCAGGAAAAAATGTAAAATTTCTTTTTCTGGATTTGGTGGTGTTGTGGCTGTTTTTTTCTTTTCAACTTTTTGAAACTGTGTAATTTTTTAAACTTACTCTAAATAAAAATACACTTCAGTGTCAAACTGTGTTCTTTGTCTTTAACCCATTAAGTCCCAAGGTTTTCAATTCAATATTTCAATGAAATTGACACAGGTGAATTAAAATAGGTTGGCAATCATCATCTAGAGCTTATATGTCATATATATATTTCATATATATATATATATGGAACACGCTGATCATTCATCTATTACCTTTCTGGAATAGAACTCTAAAAACATAGTATGCATTTCAAACATTACTCTAAGTGATATTTTTGTTGCTTAATTTAAGTTTTATAAGTGATTCACATCTGGAACCATACAACTTAATGCGTTAAAATGGCTCCCTAAAATGTATATACTTCAGGCCCACAAAATGTGCTCTACCTCTAGCTGAGCCACTTAGACTGTGGAGGTTCAAACAGAACCAAAAGCACCTTCACAGCACCTTTGCCTCCCTGGCCTTCTATGCATGCCCTGGAAAGCAGGCGAGAGGCCATGTTCCATTCCTGTGAGATGAAGGACTCCTTGAGGCACAGCTGCAACCTTGACTTTGAAGAGAGCACCCACCAAAGGATTCCCTACCTGGAGTGTTGCCCACTGTTCTCTGGGTTTTGAGAATGAGCACCAGGAAGTGATAGAAAGCACTGCAGGCATCAAACGTGAATGAACTTAAATTTTATTATCCATATGGAGTCATTTGGGGGAGTGAAAGTGGCAGATAACTGACATGCCCCTGACTCTGCTTATACTAGCTCTGGGGCCAGGTTGAATATCGAAAATCTGCCCAGGCTTCAGTTTCTTCACTTGGATGTTGGCAATAAGAATTACCTCCCCACATTGTTAGGATTGGAGAGCTAGTAGAAAACTACTCTCCCTCCCTCTCTGCTCCACTCATATTTATATAGGTATTTATATTAAAATATATTTTTCACATATACAAGTTTATGGATTGTGGACTGTATATCAGAGATTTATTGTTCTTTAAACCAGCTTAATTTTCATTTCAAGAGCATCACCACATCAGGCTGGGAGGATATTTGACTTTAGTCTCTGAGGTATCCCACTGCCTCCAAGGATATGCTGCACAATCCAGCACTGTGTCAGGTACCTGACTGCAGGGCTCCCTGCTGCTATGGTGAAGGTGTAGTCAAGAGGAATTTTCCCCAGGCTGCCCACAGCCCTGGCTGCCTGACACACTGCACTGCAGTTTTTCCTCCAGGATGTCATTCTCCTCAGGGGCATTGCCACCAGGAATCTCATTTTCTAACATGGAAAAAATTCTTTCTTCTACTTCTGGCTGAAACATTCTGCCAAAATCAGAGAATCTGCTTACTTTTCATTTTTTCAAAAATCATATAAATTCCCTTAATGGCTTTGGTCTTGAAAATGTTGAAACCAGCCAGAATTACGGTTGAGTTTTGATTTCTAGCCTGCCACATTTCTCCTCTGAGAATGTAAGTGATTGAGTTGGCCAAAGGGAGAGAGATGGGGAAGATGAACTTTTGAAATACTTTTCTGGTTACATGGAAGGGGTTCGGTAACTGCTCAGCCCTTTTTCCTAGAAATGGTGCCATAGCCCCAGTATAATGGTTGAGCCCAGGTGACTGGCAGCCAATGACATATTTCTCAGAATGTATATCTCCTTTATTAAGTAATGGATGACTGTACATATCTATCTATACCTGTTAGATGTTGACAGATATCTATATGTTGATATCTAAATAGATATTGATATCCACCATCTCCTAACCCAAGCCATAGACAACCCCTGTATACATTTGTCTCTATAGATTCAGTTATTCTGAACTTACGTATAAATGCAATCATTTGATATGTGGTCATTTATGACCAGCTTCTTTCACTTGGTGTTTTCATGATTCATACATATTGGAAATTTTCATGATTCATACATATTGAAGAATGCATTCATGCTTCATCTCTTTCAATGTTCAAACAATATTCCATTATATAGCCCAACTTCTCTTATACTGATTGATTTTAATAAACTACTTTTTCATGAGAAGCAAAAAATGGAAAACTCTCAGGTTTAATGGGTTAGAATTTCAGTTTTTCTTCAGTAGAGAGAATACCTGATACTGATGTTAGTTTCTGCATCTAAACTGTGAGCTACAATACTTTTGGCCTCTGGATCTTTGTCTGAAATTTATATTTACTCCAAGACAGGTTAGCACAACCTGATTAGAAGTAAATTTCACTGAGGCCATTGGCCAATTTTACATTGTTATAGGCACAACAGATTCTTCATGTATCTCACATCTGGAAAAATAACATAAAACAAAGAAGTACTTAGAGATCACCAGTCAAATATTATACTATGATATAGTTGCCCAAAGTCTGGTATGGGAGAAATGTCAAAAGAAAAGAAGGCAGTTTCATCTTCTCCCACCCTCTGGGCTATTGTAAGGAAGATGTGCGCCCTACATTTCATGTATTAGAAACTCAATTCCCAAATTCATGTTGATGGTATCTGGAGGTGAGGACTTGGGGAGGCAAATTAGCATTAGATAAAGTCATTTGGATGGAGCTTTCATGATAGGTCTGGTACCTTTATAAGAAAAGAGACACCTGTGTTGATATATGCTTGCCCATCGCTGTTGGTAGTATGGATGAGAAAGTTACGCTGAAAACCAGAAATCTTTCCAACATAGAAAATCAGTTGGACATAGTTTATTAGAGAACATTATTACACCTGTCAAGAGCCATATGTAAAGCAATTCAGTTCCATGATGGTCTTTTGCAACAGTTGTTGCTTGCTTATTTCCCTATGGTAGTCAACTTCTTTTCTTAAGTCAGTTTCAGAAGCCTGCTTTTATATATATATAGATATAGATATAGATAGACATATCAGGAATTATTTGCATCAAAGTTATAGGGGAACATTCCCTTTTAACAGATAAGTTTGAGAAATTAATTTATATATTTTTAAAAAGCACCATTCTATGTGTATACTCTAAGGAGTTTTATCAAATACATTCACTCCTATAACTACCACCATTCCCAAACAGCCTCTTATGCCCATAGTCAGTTTCCTTTCCCCATCTCCCACAAGCACTGACCTGTTCTCAATCACTATAGAAGGTTTTCTTGAATTTCACATGAATTGAAGCATAAAGTGTGTACTCTTCAGCATCAGCCTCTTTTGTTAGCACATTTTTGAAACTGGTCCATGTTATTGCATGTGTCAGGGGCTTATTACTCTCTATTTCTGACTAGAGTCTCATTTTATGAATGTATCAATAATTCTTTTTATATATATGTAATTTTTTTAGTTGTTGATGGACCTTTGTTTTATTCATTTATTTATATGCAGTGCTGAGAATTGAACTCAAGGACTCACACATGCAAGGAAAGTGTTCTACCTCTGAGCCACAACCCCAGTCCATCAATAATTCTTATCTATTCACTTACTGGCAAATATTGGTATGTGTTTCTAGATGTTGGTTGTTACAAATAAAGCTTCTGTAAGCATTGTGTACATGTTTTGGTGGACAAATGATTTTGTTTCTCTTGGGTAAACTGCTGGTTTATACGGCAGAAGTACATTTAACTTTATGAGAAATTTCTACACATTTTCCAAAGTGATTATGCCATTTTTCCCTGTCTCTTTTTAAAAAAATGCTATCTACATTATAAAGTCTTATGGGATAAATAAAAGTTCATGGTCAATTGATTTTTCTCTTGAAGGGAAGACTCTGGGATTTGAACCATGGACACAGGCTGGCAATGAAAAGCAGATATGGCAAAGTTCACATATTCTCCACAACTGGACATATAGTCTTTGGAAATGAATTGGAAGAGTCTTGGTCATGAAAGACTTTTCATCACCTTGTTAGCTTTCTGTCATTGTGACAAAATACCTGAAAAATCATCTTAAAGTAGGAAAGATTTAATTTGGCTCATGGTTTCAGAGGTTTCAGTTCAGGGTTACTTGGCCTTGTCACTTTAGGCCTTTGGTAAAGCAGAACATCATGGCAGGGAGCACATGGTGGAAGAGAGTTGGGAAGAAAGAAAGAGAAGCAGAGAGAGAAAGGATCAGGGTGGCGTGGATCCCAATATATTTCCCAAGGGCATGGCCTCAGTGACCTACTATCCTTAACTAGGCCCCATCTCCTAAAATTTCTGCCATTTTCCAATAGCTCCACATGCTGGGGACCAAGCCTTTAATACATGAGCCTTTAGTGGACACTCCAGCCATAACAATTACTAAGGAGACACTATTAGAAACTCAAGCAGGAAATAGCACAGTGAGAAATGAGTTTGTTTCTCAATTTTGGTAGAAATTTCTTTTTCTCATCCACCACTATCCTAACTCTTTGTGAACTGTCATCAGAGCCCCCCCATACATTTATTATTTTATCTACAAGTGTCAGGTTCCATGTTGTTTTCCCCAAGGAGGAAATAGTTCTTGTTGCACTCTACCTAATTTGTTCTGATAAAAATATGGGGTCCTGCTACTGATCCAATGGGGAATTTCTTTTTCTCCATTTTAATTTGCCTTGTTCACAGACAAGTATTGGAACACATAGCTTGGGAAGCAACTCACTGGTAATAGCTCTGATATGGGCTTTTTTTTTTTTTTTAAATACCAAGGAAACCCCTGAGCCACATCCCCAGCCCCTTTTTTAATACTTTATTTAGAAACAGGGTCTCACTGAGTTGCTTAGGGCCTTATCAAATTTTAAAGCTGGTTTTGAACTCATGGTCCTCCTGCCTCAGCTTCCCAAGCCAATGGGATTACAGATGTAAGTTATCATGCCCAGTTGTACTCACCAATTTCATATTTACAGATCTGGGTTTTCACATCTTTAAAATCGATAGTTTTAGATTTTAAAACTGGTTCACAAACTGACATGGTTTTTGGCAGCATTCTCCCTGAAGCACTCAACATCCAGATGTCTAGGAATTAGTACATTCTCTCAAGGGATCCATGTTCCACACAAGGAAGACAGTTCTAACATTTGGTTATTATTTGTCACCACTAGAGAATTTATTAGGAGAAATGGCAAGATTTTTAGCTAAAGCTCTATTCAAAAGCAGAGGAAGAATGTAAAAACCTCTTTAGGTCTATGGTCACTGTTATAGGTCAGCAGAGTGAGAGTGGGTATAGGTTACTGGCATGTCCAGGCTTTACCAGTGGTTTCCCAGGTGAGAACTAGTGAAGGGTGGATACAAAGAATTCATATTTCCAAATCAATTAGATCTGATTAAGTTCCACCTGGGCAGTTGAGTAAGTTCTTTAGCCTCAGGAAGCCTCAGCTCCTTCATCCCTAACATTTGAACAGCTCATTTTCTACATCTGAGTTGTGAGAATTAAGAGACAATCACACAAAATATTTAATATACTGCTTAACAATAAATAACCCTCCACTCCTTGTTCTATTTGTGCCTCAATGACGAAAGAAGTGACTTAACTATAATAAGGGCTAACATTTCTAGATCTAATACATCATGCCTCCAAACTAAAATAATTTTTTATCCTTCAGTTCAAGGTGAGACCTTGTAGTAGTAGTAATACTAATAAAGTTACAGTGGTAATAACTCTAAAAGATTTCAACTAACAAATGTTTACAATATTGCAATATACGGAAGGGCACTAAAAGGAGTACTAGACAGCCAACAAACATCAGGTTCAGATGGTGAAGCGTGCTAGACAGAAGGGCAGCAAGCTTTGCCCTCATGGTCAAGATGTAGAAAAGAAGGGAAAAGGGGGAGTATGAGGCTAATAAACTATATACATGGAGAAAAGAAGGGAGTTAGGAACTCATTTAGAGCTCAAGGAGATAAAACAAAGCTTTGACTCAGTTAGAGCCCAGATATTCCTGTTGGATTCCCATTGTATTGGTCATCCTAACATTCAAATAATGCAGATTTCCTCAAAGCTGGAAAGTTCCTCAGAGATGATCATTTCTTGGAGAATCTGCATGTAACTCCAGGTAGAATTCAGCTGCCCAGAGAGTCTCTCAGGGATCAGGGCAGCAGCAGAAGCACAGAAGAAGAAAAGCCTCCTCAACCTCTATTAAAATCTAGCGTTAAACCGTGCAGCTAAGTGAAAGTGACTTTTCGGGTCTAACTAGAGCAAAGGGGGAAGCTCAGAGGAACAGGAAGGTTATTAAAACCAGACCACAGAAAGTTCTTGGAAACTAGAATAAAAATGATCGAATCAGCATTTATTGAGTAGCAATGCATTTACACTTTCAAACAGCTAAGTCTACTGCAAGATAGCTACATAAACAATTCACTATTACATAAGGTAGAAGAATATGGTCTTTCCCTCTAATATTACCCACTTAATTAACTGTTAGCTTTTACTGTCTGTCTCCCTACTCCCTACTCTAGAATCTAAGGTCTGAGAGAGTAATGGTTTGTTTCTGTTCACTCTAGGACTCTCTGGCATGAGAATACTGCATGGTACATGTCAGGCACTTAGTACTAGAATCATTTGTTCAGATCAGATCTGAGTCATACCTGACTGAGTCCAAGGGGCTATGAGTAAGATTTTCTAAGAATCAGAGGGTTTTTTGAAGGAGAACCATTTCATGAAGTCACTTACAGCTAACAAGGAATGGGCCTCGATCTTGAATATCCAAGTCTAGTTTCTTTTCCCAATGTTAGAATCCTGTCATGAGAGATATGGTGAGTAAAGCCAAGAGCACAAAGGAACCAAGTACATTGTCTTATCAAGGAAATGAGGAACATTTAGTAACCAGAAGGGAAGTCTGTGTATATGTCATGGGGAAAGGGAAGAGAAAATAAAAGTTTGTGGTACAGTCAACTGAGGGGAGCTTTCCTTTTTGTGGTACTGGAGATGGAAACCAAGAGTACTCTGCCACTGAGCTACATCCCCATTCCTTTTAATCTTCTGAGACAGAGTCCTGCTAAGTTGCCCAGGCTGGTCTTCAAGTTGTAATCCTCCTGCTTCAGCTTCCTGGGATAATAGGTATGAACCACCAAGCACAACCTGAGGGAACCTTTGTGAAGAGGTCAGTGGGGCCTGGAAGAACAGAGAGATGTAGATAAACAGAAAAGAAAGGGAGGAAGAGGCAAGTGTTACAGAGGGATGGCAAGCTAGTCAAGAGTTTTATGAATCGTGGTAGAGATTGTACTGGGGTATAGAGATACATAAGATCAAAGTCTCAAAAGGTCAGGCTGTGAAACTTAGAATGTTGATTAGTAATAAGGAAAGACATTCAAGATTCTTGAGCTTAAATAATATGCTGAAAGAAACTGATTCCCAAATGACAGTTCTCAAATTTATGATGTCCAAGATATTTAAAATTTTTACTTTGCTCCCAAATATATCATAAAGTTTACTGATGGTCCAAGGCTCATTAAAAATAAAGATCTTTGTGTGCATACATTATATTAATGTATTAAGCTAAGTGAATTATATTTACTATAGTTTGCTAAGAAAATATTTTTTTCTTTAGTCAAAATAACATGAGGTTTTAAAATAATCACATATTAATTAGAACTGAAAGATTCTTTTGTTAATAAACCTTGTAAAATAGTTTGTAAATAGTAATTTGATAAATTGATGATTATTAGTAAGTCAGATGGTAGAAGAAATAAAATATATAATCATTGTATAAAGTTCCAGAAACACTTTATTTAAAAATGGAGTTGTAAATGCATAACAAAATAACATAAGTAATAAATGTAACAAAAATAAATAAGGAGAATAATGTATTCATACAAAATAAAAATAACATAGTAAAAGGCCAAATGTTTGTAATTGAACAAAACTGTGTAAACAAACAATAATGTAAGTAGAGTAAATGCTAATATTTTTCCAAACTCCTTACCTTCTACTTCCATGTGGATATGATCAGTACTCAAACATTAAACAAAAGAGGGAACAATGATGATTATTTTGTTCAACTTTTTCTTGAAATAGACTGACCCTGTGTGAATGTTTTATTTATTCCTCCAGTGCATTTTTCTCTTTCCTTTTATGTATTTTAAAACCTTCTTCAGTCTTCCTTTATTAGACAGAATGCAGAATTAGCTTTACAAGGAGACTAGTTCCTTTACCTTTTGTTTAGAGAAATATGAAATCCAGTATACAACAGACTTGTTTTTACAACTCTACAAAAAGATTCTGCATTTTTATTAATTGATCCAACAGTATAGGATTTTTTAAATCCTATAAAGTTTTGAAGTGTACAGTTACTTTGTTTCTTTAAACAAGGTAGAATATGTTATTGCTGAAATTGAAATTAAAGACTATTTCACAAAAGTTGCAAAAGTTGCAGTTTAACCTTTAAGAGCTGTTGGAGTCAAGGGGAAAATCCAGGTCTAACAATAGTTAACTAAGATTCACCCAAATTATAGTGTTCTGGAAACACAAAAATAATTACTTTTAAAGTCACCCAAATGTGAACTTACTGGAAGGAAAGAAAAAAAAATAAGTTTATCGAAGATATTTTTCACAGGCTTTCTGTTTAGTAACATAAGTTGAAAGCCTTTGTCATTGTTATCTTGCAGGGTCCTCGTAAATGTGTTTAAGACTGAGACAGGATTTACTATTGGGTCCTACAGGGAAACACACAGAAGCAATTCACTGCTTGGGAGTGAAACTATCAACTAATCTTACAACTACTGGTTCTCCAAGTTTCCTAATGCAGAAAATTTTAACCTCATGATTATTTCAGGGGCAATTTTTTTTAACTGTCACATATAAACTTGGTAACACAGGACCAATATACATGTTCTTAGTTTTAAAAATATACTCCACCTAAACTATCTGTCTAGTTTAATCTTTCTAGTTATCATTTAATGTAAAATGAGAGACAAAAATCTTTTTCCATTTAAAAAATTGAAAAAAAAGTGCCAAATTGATCTTTTTGAAAGTGGAGTAAAACATTGTGGGGTTAAAACAAATACAGTAATATCAATTTCCTATGTACAAAAGACGGTTAGTCCTTATTGATATATAGATATGTCCACCTACCACTCCCAGTAAATCTTAGTGCAAACATAATAGTTAATCTCCGTAAACCCCAAGACAAGTTATGTAGCAACAAAGTTATAAATCACATCTATGTTGGAAAATTTTAGGACACAGAATGTTGTGAAAGGTCTGCTTTACGGTGGAGAACAATGTCATTGTGTCCAATGGAAATGAGTACTAATATAAACCTAACATTAAGAAGCAAATAGAATATTTAACAAATTTGTGCAGATGAAGAGGAAGTCCATTTCAGGGAGCAGCTTGGCACAGGAGACAAGGGGGTTCAGAAATGTTGGATATTTAGTTTGCTTGTAGGTCACAGCATGGCTTAAAAAAAAAACAAAGATCTATGAAGGGAAATGATGCAATAATTCAATTTGAAAATCATAAAACCACAAAAAGTAAATCTGCCACAAACTGCTTTTCCCTACATGTGCATCAAGTGGTTATCTAAATGGTTTTAAAGCACTAATATGCTACTTCATTTTAGGTAAAAAATAAATAAAATTAAAAAGACAAGGATGACAAGATTGTAGTTGACCAAATTGTCTTGTTTTGTATGTCAATACTGTGCTGCTTCCAATAATTCCTAGTCATTCCACAGGTAATTGTTTTAACAATCAAGAGAAAGTCATTCATGTACTGTAACATCTTCCTCTTCCCCATCGGGGTTGAACCTATTGAAATGTATACTGAAATCAGCCTCAGATTCGGTATTCTCAAATTCAGCTGAGACTGAGGCAGCAGCAGGATGAAGAACCCTAGCTTCTGGCTGGCAAAGTGTTGGTGTCTGACCCGGGCTGCTGTGGTTATTCACAGGACTGGATTTCTGTTTTGGTGGAGATGGCAAGATAGCACTAGGAAATCCCAAGTTGTTGAGAGCCTCCAAAGTTCCATCTGGGTCAATCATAGTATTGATTGCTGAAGGGGAAAAAAAAAAAGAATAGTAGAGGGAAAAAAGATATAATTCTAGATGCAGTTAAATTTGGATAGTAACTTTTTTTATGATTTGGATAATATTTCAATTATCCATGTGCATATGATCCTAACTGTCATTAATCTTCCCAATACTATATTTAAACCCCTACTCATTTTAATTCTGTAGCTAATCTATATTGTAGATTATACAGACCTGAATGTTTTTTCTGGGTCCCATGAAGAATCCCTATGGGCATTTCAGAAACTGTTACATAAATGCTGTTTGGAGATAGAGAATTCAAGAAAGACCTTTCCAAAATTTGCTTTCATTATTGTGAGAGGACAGTAAAAGTATTGGTTATGGGTTTAAATAAACACCTGAACTCGATTTAGCTCAGAAAATTGGGAGTTTATAGCTGAGATTCGGAGTCACTTCAAGGCTGGCAGGGCCAGAAGAACATGACCATTTTTGAGTGCTAACAGTGAATGTTGTTATATACACTGGCTGCCTGCCAGAATATCAGCTGGGTATAAGTTTTCTCTCTGAGAAGGCTAATCATTTTCTTAGGGCCCAGATACTTATACCGAGCAGGGCAAACAGACCTTGCTAACTCCATACAAGGGGCCACTGAAAGACCAACTTTCAATCCAAAAGATTTTTGGGTAAAAGGCGGCTCCCAAGCAGTGATTTTCAACTTGACATCAAGCAGAATAAGGAGTTGGGAGAAGGAAGCATCATATGTAAGAATCTCTTTGAAGCCTGTTCAAAAATGTATTACTCTACCTTATAAAATTGTACAACTCAGGGGGTATATATCATAATACTTAGATGTGATGGATCTGAATAAAGGTTAAGAATCTCTTAGGTAGGTCCAACATATTATGCCCATGATTAATCGATCAATAAAGACTGAGTAGAATTAACAGAGGGCCCTAGAACTTGCTTGTTGTACCACTGGAGATTTCTAGGTCAAGACAAGTATTAATGCAGGATCTAGATCTGACATGAATGAAAACATCTCTGTCAAAGTTCAGGAGGCAGAGTCTTTTTCATTTTCTTTTTTCCTTCCTCTTCTAGTTCCTATAGCCAATGTGCACTCATGGTCATCCAAGCAAATTTTTTTTTTAAATACTTTTTTTTTAGTTGTAGATGGACAAAATATCTTTATTTATTAATTTTATGTGATGCTGAGGATCGAGTCCAGTGCCTCACGCATGTGAGGCAAGCGCTCTACCACTGAACTACAATCCCAGCCCCTCGCAACCAAGCAAATTTTATCCACATTAAAACACAAGTTCATTTGAAGTTATGCCAACAATATAATTAAGAACTGTCAAATAATTCTAATTATCAATAAGCATTTTCAGCTGTATTTATACACTTTAGTATATTACTTTAAATACTGTTATTTGTATCTAGAATATAACATTGAAATTAGTCTATAACATCTAGCCAATTTTTACATCTAAGCACTAATATATGCTTAATATTCAACTTTACTAAATTTTTAACTTTTTTTTTTTAATTCCAGGGATTGAACCCAGAAATGCTATATCACTGAGCTACACCTCCAGCCCTTTTTATTTTTTAATTTTGAGACAGAGTCCTGCTAAGTTGCTAAGGCTGGCCTTGAACTTGTGATCCTCTTGCCTCAGCCTCCTGATTCATTGAAATTATAGGAGTAGGACATTGCATCCAGCTATTTTTAACTTTTTCATCCAGTTGTAAAATTTCCTTTTTATAGGTAATTTGAATTATGTATAATGCTATATTTTTATACATGCCATAAAATTTAATCAAACATTGTCACAATAATATTTTAAGAAGCATCTCTTAGAATGCACTTATTCTCAGCTATTAGCTCTTTATACCTAATTCAGTAGTAAATTTACCTTGCAACTGCTTTTCAACTCTTTTCAGCTCCTGTAAAATAGAAGAAATCTCCTGCAGGGAAAGCAATAACAAAAATCAGCTTACTATAAATAAAATATTTTCAAATGACAAGCAATGAATTTTACTCATTTTACTTGGAACTCTCAACATCATCTATATGATACTACATTATTAGCAACATGATATGAAATAATTATAATATCCAGTAAAAAATTTCAAATTTAGAATCTTTAAAAACAAAATTGAGTGATTTTTTTCAATGAGATAATGACAAAAGATAAAAAATTCAAGGTAATTTACCATTACAGAAGCAAAGATTTAGAAAAATTTGTATTAACTGACTTTATAATAACCCTGTAATAAAGTGCCTAAGAGTTTTCTTTGGAAAATATATATATAAACTGCTGCTTTAATATTAGAATTATACTCTGTAGTGAAAATCTATTTTATTTTAAAAGGAGGCAAGCACTGAATTAAGTAAATGAAAATAAATCAACTTAATATCTGGTTCTTAATTTAAAATTGCTTATTTTTTTTTTAATATATTTTTAGTTGTAGATGGACATAATGTCTTTATTCTATTGCTTTGTATGTGGTGCTGAGGATCAAACCCAGGGCCTCATGCATGCGAGGCAAGCGCTCTACCGCTGAGCTACAATCCCAGCCCCAAAATTGCTTATTTTTAATGTGTAATTATTATAAGAACAAGATATGTTAATAGTGAAAAACGTAAAATATTCCTCCCTCAGACCCTCTGTATCTTTGAAATAATCAACATGTTATTTTAAATACCTTTGTCAGATGTTAGTCAGATAAAGAAAAAAGATTTTTTCATATTTGTAGATTTATGTCTTCTTTTTCAAATATAAACTAACAAATAATTCAAAAATAGGTATGTTATCTTTCCTTAAAATAAAACCCTACTACTGAAAAGTTTTATTCTTCAAGAAAAATGTCCATACCATGCTTGAGGTTTTCACAATAGGGACCTCACTTTCAGCTCTTAATTTGCTTTCTATTTCATCCCAGTTCCGATCTTTGTCTTTAAATAATATTCTAAAAATAAAAAATAAATAAGCATTTTACTTTCATATTTTAAAAACCTAACATGTTTTTATTATAATGATAATACCAAAAACAATATATCTTTTCTAAGCTACAGAGGGGGAAAAAGACCTGCATAAACTGAGGATTAAATACTAAGCCAGTAGGACCAATTAATTCATACATATGAAAGATTTGTATTAAAAATGAAACTAGATAGTATCCAATACATGAATAAACTCTTTAATGTTTATCTCATTTTTTGAAAACCACATATAAAACAAACATAGATATGACATATCCCTCAAAATTTAACTAATATTTATAGTTAACAACATAACTGTTCCTAGTTGGGTGGGGTGGCGTGTGCCTATAGTCCCAGCTACTAGGGAGACCCAGGCAGAAGGATCGCGAGCTTGAACAGTCTGGGTAACTGTGAGAACCTGTCTCAAAGCGAAACAAAACAATGCAAAACAAAACAACAGATAGTTATAATGAACACACAACTTTGTTTTGATAGAATATATGCAGTATAAAGTAAAATAGAAGATGAAAATAGGCTGAACTAGATATGAACAACTGTGTCTTTTAAAACCTCTATATAAGAATAGGCAACTTTATTGATGGAGCAAAGTATAAACATTATTTTAGAGACTGAAAACTGAAGAACTTACTGTGCTATTTTTGAAAATCTTAATTCATATTACTTTTTTTTTTAAATGCTAGGGATTGAACCCAAGGGGTGCTTTACCACTGAGCCACATCCCCAGCCCTTTTTACATTTTATTTTGAGACAGAGTCATTGTTAAGTTGCTTAGAGCCTCGCTAAATTGCTGAGGCTAGTTTTGAACTTGCAATCCTTCTCCCTCAGCCTCCTGAACTGCTAGGAATACAGGCACGCACCACTGCACCCCAGCTAATGTTACTATACTTATATATCATCTATTAGGATTTAAGAAACTGTATCTTTTTGGTAAAAAAATTATTATTTTAAAGATAACTATCCTATATTGAAAACTAAATTCAAATAACTTCTAAAGTATCACCAAATTTTGAATTGTCTTTCAAATCTGGCATATTCCTTTATATTCAATACTTTATCATGATTCAGCAGTTTCAGAAAAATGTAAATACCACCATTTTTAGTTTCTTTTAAAATTTTTTCAATGAGTCAGTCTGGAAATTTAGCTTAACTATCTTATGTACAACATTAAGAAAGCAAGTTATTAGCTACTGGTAACTAATTAATATTTAAGTAGTAAATTAATGTCCTTACTGATATTTCTTCAAAGGTCAATGTGCCAAGAAATTCATTAACATACAATCAAGTCTGGAACATTTACAATTACATATAATCATACTTAAGAATGTAATGATGGGTCTGGAATCTGGTATAAGAATACTCTTCTGACTTATTATTAAATTTTCTAAACTCAAAAGACTAAATATCCTTGCCAATCATATTTTTAAGAGCTGTTATGCTAATGGCTATGATATTAAGGAATAAGCAATGTATTATGTTCTTTTGAGAATCCTTGCAGCACTAGTGCTAGGAATTAAGAAAATAATCACTATTTTATGAGCCAACTTAGAATTACAATGGGCTTATACAATTGGAAAAGTCTGCATTTAGCCAGACAGTGCTAAGAATTCAGAGAAGTTCTAAAATTAATAAACCAAAGACTTTTCACTTTGATGAAAATGGCTTAGAATGCTTAAGTTTCCTGACTCACTTTAAAAAAAAAAAGTGCCCCCTTAAAGAATAAAAAGCTTATTTTAAAAGATAATTTATAAATATGGTACAGATTTAAGAAGCCAAACTTATCATTCTGGCTTTAAGAAGTGAATTCTAATACAATATTATATTTTTAAATACTAAGAAATCAGAAAAGCATATCAAGAAATTACTTTAGACCAGGCTCTGATGGTCAGAACTGTTTTTGTTCAAAGATCAGTATGAATCTTCAAGAAAAAATGATAGCTTTCAAAGTCATTTTCAGATTGACATTACAGATTAAAAGTAAGCTAAACTTCATCATGAAAAAATAATAAATTCAAAAGATTATTTCATTCAATAATTTAATTATTAAGCTAAAAGTACTTTTTGATAAAGTCTTGGTGGGGGGGTCTTAGGCTTATATTAATCTAATTCCTCTATAATCTATTTTCTAGCATTGTACAGTACATAGACAGTGGTATTGCAAAGTGAGAGTCTACCAATGCAGCCCATGTTACATAACTTGTATTCCATACAGAATATAATGAGAATGCTGCAAAACAGGAGTTCTCACATAAATACTTTCAAATTGAATCCAAAGAAGTATTCAAATAATTTAAATATGCATACCTTTAGACTGACCCCAATAGGTATTTGAGTTTATCTGTTTTGGCACAAAGTATTCCCTAAGGTACCCATGCAGAAGACCTACGTCTCTATTCCTTAGATTTGCTTATCAAAAACCATGCCCACCTTTGAATATTATCTATTCCACAAAATCTTTCCTGATCATCCCAGGTGAAAGTGATCATTCCTTTGCTTTTTATTCTATTATATGCTGTTTTGTGTAACAATTTGTTACATATGTAATTATACATGAGCTTCACCTTGCCACTTGATTATAAATTTTATAACAGTTAAAATGATGTTTTATTCTCTTTATTATCTTCTTCCACAAAGTCTGTCAAAGTGCTTTACACATAGTAAAATGCAATGCTCAAACTGAAGGTAACTCAAAATTACCTTGGAATATTCAATATTCAAATGTAATGTTTTTGAGGCATTTTTATACATATTAAAGATTTTTCTTCCAAACTTTCACATTTCGAAGACAGTAAAATAAGTTAACCAACTAATCAATCAATGTGCTCTATGATCTCACTTTTAATTAAATGCCAAAGCTACATAAAACATTTTTCTTAGGGGGACATGGGGTGAGTTCAGAGCAGACTGAGAAAGATACTCTGTGGTAAAAAACAGTCAACAAGAGAATGGTACTAGGCAAGGAGTCTATGAAAATCCGGTAACTGAGTAAGAGGATAAGGATCCAGTTATTAGGGTATTAGTTCTTGTAGTTGGAATGAAATAACATGGTATATTCATTTATAGGTAAAATGTTTTACAGCAGCAAGTCACACAACCACACAATAAGACACGATATTTTTATGGATAACAGTATTATCAAAAACTAATCATATTAGCTTTTCTGTGGCTTTTTTCTTTTTATGATAAAGGACAAACTCCTTTACAAAATCTGCCTAAATCGATCCATCCTAATTTCTACAGTGTCATCTCATGATCCCCCAGCCCTTCATTTCACTTTTCACCTAACTCCTCTCCTCATCCTTCAAGACTTAAATTGCATAGCAATCTCTCTTAGAATCCTTCTCTAAATTTTCCCCAAAACTTCATTATGGGATCTCACAGTATCTTATCCTGTAATTTCCTTTCTATACTTACCACACTGCATTATAATGACCTATCTACCTGCCTTCTGCACTCAATTGTGAGGGCATTTAAAACAGTGCTAAACAAATAATATCCACTCAAATACCACTCAATCAATATATAAATTTGGAGACTATTAATATAGTCTATTAATATAGTCTTATCCCTATATAAGAATTTTTTTTGCAGTGCTAGGGACTGAACTTGAGCTAGTCAAGTACTTGTACATGGCCAAGCAATTGCTCTACCATTGAGTTATATTTTCAGCATAATTTCTATGTTAAGATTATTTTAATCAGTTTATTTCATTTACTTGTTCCTTGGTTAATACTCCTTCCATAATGCCCCAATTTTACAATATAATTTTAGGGGAATGAAATTTAGAATCATAATAACGTTCAACTAAACTGAATACTTGACTCAACCTAAGGCTTGATTCTTGGTACTAATAAGCAGGCATGATTGGGAGCTGGAGATTTGTTAATTCATTTGTAATAATTAATTAGTTAAGTTTAATTTTTCTTCCCTACAAATTCTAGTTGGGCTCACCCCAGGGAATAGTAAACTACATCTGTCTCTGGCCACACACTGAATGAGTACATTACAGGTAGGTGGGCTATGGTGAAAGAAAGCTCTTACTTATGAAAGAAAATGGGCTGCTATAACTATTAAAGGAAAACAAACCTCATTTAAGATGGTATTAGTGTTAACTGCTTAATCAGTGTGTATAATAAAAACAACAGAATCATTTATAAGTTCAATCAGAATTCACAAAATGCATTATTTCTAAATAGCATGCAATTAAATTCTGAAATCAATTATGAGCCTTAACTTTTTAAAAATGTAATAGGCTTTCAATTTACTTAAGTAAAATTAGTATTGTTATTTATATTTTGATTATCTCTTCCATGTAACTACTAGTAATTTTAATAATAGGAAAAAGAAAAAGAGAGTGGGCTTCTGTGGGAACAGAAATTGTGATTAGTGAACTAAAAATAATATTCAAATGAAATAATGAAACTAAAACAAATCAGGTAGCAAATACAGCTAACTTAACCCAGGTTGACTCATTTAAACAAATGATCTAGATTGTAAACTCCACAATAGCAGGGGTCTTTGTTTTGTTAATGTCTAATTATAAAGTACCTAGAATGTACTTTATGACTATTTGTTAGTGAATGGATATTAAATTACTATTCTCTGAAAAGTTAATTTTATTTGAAATTCATAAGGATATGTGAGAATTGATAAAGAGTAAATTATCTTGAAAAAACAATGGATGGCAAAATAGGGGTATAGTCATTAAAATAATTTAAAAAACCATTTATGTGTACAAGGTACTCCTTAAGAAACGCCAAATAATCAGTTGCTTTTTAACTATAAAGGCAATATGTCTTATATTCCAATCCAATTTGGAGGGATGGTCAATATACTTCAGTGATTTTCATGAAAAAATGATATTGTTGATTGAAAAGACAAAATATGGAAAAATATATTTGTATATTCACACCTATAAATATATACAGATAAAAGATACTATATGTATAATATGTATATTTTTCTGAAATATTTGTATTTTTAAACCATGCTCATATATTATTTCTGTTAAGATATTCATTTAAAAATAAAGGGGAAAAAAGGACAAGAGCGCAGATAACACCATTCTTGTGAACATAACAAATTTTAGATTACTTTTCTTCTAGAAGACAACAAAGTGAAGAGATGATCTGGTACATTTTTAAGAAATATAAAGATATGAACTCAAAATATAAAAGAAAAAGCCAGGCATGGTAGCGCACGCCTGTAATCTCAGCGTCTCGGGAAACTGAGGTGGGAGGATGGCAAGTTCAAAGCCAGCCTCAGCAAAAGCAAGGTGCTAAGCAACTCAGTGAGACCCTGTCTCTAAATAAAATACAAAAGTAGGGCTGTTGATGTGGCTCAGTGGTCAACTGCCCCTGAGTTCAATCTCCCACGCCCCAAGAAAAGATATACAAGAAAGCCCAATCCATTTTTTAACATGCCAAGTAAAATTTCTACATTTGACCAGAAGATGTGAACTTTCTATAGTAAATATTTTAAAACATTTTAAATGTTTTTTAAAAATACATTAAACATATTTGATATACTTTTGAAATAGTTTTTGAAAAAATATCTTAATTTTCTTTTAAACTAGATAATTTACCTTAAAATTCAATAAAATAATGTTCAGTGTGTTTTTCAATACTTTTTGGTGTTTATCAAACACTGATAAAATATTTTAATATAAAAGCCACACAAAATTGTATTTGTGTGGAATTTATAATTTGCAAATCATTTTAAGAAACAGTTTCGTTATATTTAAAACTTTGAATTATATGAATTAGAAACAAATTAAGCTATAGTGTCAATGATTTCTGAAGAATTATTACACAGAATCTAGAAGTCTCTTTGTTTTGAATTGGTAATGAATTTGAAGTTATAAAATAATAATATATGATAAGTATTTACTCTGGGACAAAGTTTTCCCAAGATGAACATGTTTATTCCAAAGATGGGAAATCAAAATTTGAAAAAAAGCAATGAAAAGCAAAGAGGGATGATATTATAGTTTAAAAAATATGTATGTACGTACACTCATGTATGAGACTTGTATTTTCTTTTCCTTACAACAACTCTATGAGTAGTCAATGAAAGTATACATATTCCTCTGATGAAACTGAGGCCAGACTAAACAACAGGAAGAGCTGGGTGTGGTGGCGCACGCTTATAATCACAGCACTTTGGGAGGCTGAGACAGGATAATCTTGAGTTCAAAGCCAGCCTCAGCAACAGCGAGGCGCTAAGCAACTCAGTGAGACTGTCTCTACATAAAACACAAAACAGGGCTGGGGATGTGGCTCACTGGTTAAGCACATGGGTTTAATCTCCAGTATCCAAACAAAAAATACATTAAAAATAATTTTTTAAAAAGCTGGGCGTGGTGGTGCATGCCTGTAATCCCAGCACTTTGGGAAGCTGAGATAGGAGAATCACAAGTTCAAAGCCAGCCTCAGCAACAGCGAGGCGCTAAGCAACTCAGTGAGACTGTCTCTACATAAAACACAAAACAGGGCTGGGGATGTGGCTTAGTGGTTGAGTATCCTGAGTTCAATTCCTGGTACCAAAACAAAGAAACAAACAAACAGGGAGTGTGTTCAAGATCTCAGTAAGTGGCAAAGCTGAACTATCCTCACGTGTTGTGCCTGTTACACTAGTTTTGTCTTATGCCTTTATTACATACATTTCCTGAGTCAAATAATGTTCCCTTTGCCAATGAGGAAAATCAAACTAAAGTTTGAGGACTTCAAAAGAACTCTCAAAAGTCTGTTAATTTAAAATATTTACTATTATTTTTGTAGAAAAGGAAAATATTTCTGGTTATTAATAAAATCAATCTAATTATTAATAAAATGAGTCAGTGATTATAGCTGTTAATTCTCAATTATAAAGGGGCTGGTTATCAAAGGCATTTGTTAGCTATGGTCATTACTTATATTTTCAAACTAAAGAAGACGGTAAAAGCAGCAGGAAGATTCAGTTCCAATGCCTTTACTAATTCCTCATAGCTGTGGTATCAGGCTTGAAAAAATAGAAGAGGTAACTGCTAAGGAAAGGAGGTTCGGGTAACCACAAGTACCTGATTTTTCCAGCTGTTTTATCTATAGATTGTCTTATCTTTTTAGAGAACTGAAAGACAGATGACAGCAGCAGATTATCTCCCATGACCTGAAATATCCAAAGAAAAAAGTAGATATTAAAATATTATCACTGAATTGTACAACTACTAAGAACACTAGTCACAACTTAGTATAGAGGCATGTAGTATTTATGCTACTTTTAATGAAGAAAACAGAAGAATGTAATTACAGTAATATATAAGGAAATAGAGAAAGAAAAAGAAACACTATTAACAAAGGAGTTTCTTTTGTCAAGTTTCCATATTACTTTGGTCATGCCATTTTGAAAAAAAAAAATCCAATTTAACCTATCTTCAATTACTGTCATGACTCTCATACTTCCATTCAAATTATCATAAAAGGGAAGATATGAATAACACTAAATGTATTATTTATTCTTTTACCAAGTAATATGAATATGAAGATTAAATGGAGCACAACTCTTCCTCTCCTAAGAGAATATAATGGGAGAGAAAAACTTTTCAAAATTTACTCCAAATATTAAGTTTTTGTAATGGGGTTAGTACCACCCTTTGAGATTTATGGGCAAAACCAGGGTTTAACAAACTTCTATAAGTGCCACAGTGAAGATTTTGAGGGCCATATAGTTTCTGCCAAAACTCAGCTTTCTTAATGCTTTCTTCTATGAAAGCATTCATAGAAGACTTGAAAACAAATGAACATTGCTGTGTTGTAATAAAACATTACATATAAAACAGGTGACAGGCCAGATTTGGTCTAAGGGCTGTAGTTTGCCAAGCAATGGGATAACTCATGAAAGCAAAGCTAGTACAGTTCACTAGAAAAAGGACTGAATTTATATTATCAGACCTGTACCCATACTTTGTAAGAAAACCCAGAAAATTAGATATGGTCTTGGATGTCAATATGCTTTGAAGGCCCGTGAGAGGTGGGGATAATAGTCATATATAGGAAACATTATTAAATATATTACAAAAAAGCATGTAAATATATGCTAAATTTTGTGATGCAGTGCTGTAAGAATTCCAATGAAAGTGAGTTTAGTGAGGGTGACATAAATAGGATGTGGTCATGGAAAAACGAACTTAACAAATGACAAGGATGTGAAATCAGTGGAGGATAAAGTTACTTAGGATGTGAAAAGCAACATAAAGGCAAGAAAGATAACTAGGAATGAGATGTGTGGGCATTGAGGAAGAAAGCCAAATTAAAATGGAAGATGTATACAAATAAGGAAGGAGTGAGAAAAGGCAGGATAGTCTAAGGAAAGATTACAACAGAAGAGGATCACTCTCTTTTCTACCCCACAAAGTGCAGTTTATTAAACAAATATCTGATAACAACCTTGAGATATTTTCTAGATATTTCCACCCTCTTCTATAAATGAAGACTTCTTACACATTGTTTTACTATACTTAGAGGAATTTGTCATTTAGAGGAATTTAAATGATTCTCCTGTCTCAGTCCCCTGGGTAGCTGAAACTACAAGCATGTGTCACTGAGCTAATAACATATTCATTTTTAAAAATGATAATTTAAAATTTCTTATAAACATTGGTCTGCAGATTCACAGAATTAACCATGATTATTGGTTCATGACAAATATCACTGGTCCAACTTGGGCAACTTTTTTATTCTTTCAATAATGTAATAATGTATCTCCCCCTACCCCAAATAATTAGGATCTACCAATAATCAATATGACAGAGTAAATAGTATTAAAATATGTTCACTCTCTCCACTGTCTCCATCACCACTGGAGGAAGATATTTCTGTAGCCTCAGATTTTGACCTCAACTATGTGACATGCTTTGGCCAATGGGATGTTCAGAGATAGGACATAAACAGAGGTTTGAAATATGTTTGTATGTTGGGGCTTCCTCTTTTATGGTACCATAACAAGAACAAGCCCTGGCAAGTCTACTGGCCAGGTATTATAAAAGATACATGGAAGCCGGGAGCGGTGGCTCAAGCCTGTAATCCCAGCACTTAGGGAGGCTGAGACAGGAGAATCGGGAGTTCAAAGCCAGCCTCAGCAATGGCGAGGCGCTAAGCAACTCAGTGAGACCCTGTCTCTACATAAAACACAAAATAGGGCTGGGGATGTGGCTCAGTGGTAGAGTACCCCTGAGTTCAATCCCCAGTACCAAAAAAAAAAAAAAAAAAGATACATGGAGCAAATCCAGATCCAACTTGCAACTTTTAATTGTACAGCTAAGCCCCACTATTAACTCTGGGTTAACCTCTCTGCCACAGAAACTTTTTCAGTTGTCTGTTATGCAGTAAGGCTAACTGATATATCTACCTCAATTCAGATGGTATCCTCCATCCCATCTCTCTGTCTCCCTGTTAAGGTAAACAATATCATGAATTCCATTCATCATTCTCTTGCTTTCCTTTTAATAATATTAGATCTATTAATGTCTATTTAACATTAGATCTACTAGATCTATTTATGTTCTAGGCATATATTTTCATTTTTTAAATATATGACAAAGATAGTGACAATTAATAAATGACAAAGAAATACTTAATTGGAACAAAGTTATTTTCTCCTATACCAAGGCAGAGTTTATCTTCTTCAACTACTCCTAAATCAGTATGTTAATTCTGGGTAAAGATAATAAACAAGGAAATTTTTTTTTAAGTTTAAAACTATGTAACACAGCAAGAGTTAAAAATATGAAACTGGTATGATCATAAAACCTTGACATTTATTTATTGTTAACAGAATGATCACATGTTATATAGACCAGAGATGTATCTTGTCATCATGCATCGAAACTGTTGTCATTTTAACTTAAGTTTATGTAGAATTTTGGCAGTATACCCTAAGTCATAGGTAGGACTACAGATAGTAAGATCACAGATGCATGATTACCTAGATTTAGTGTTTTGTTATGTTTATCACTTAATCAATTTTTATTAATATGCTGATAAACAGTTGTTCTTCTGTGTTTCAGTTCCTTCATGTTTGAGTGTAATGGAGCATTTTCACAATGTGCTTATTCTACATGATCTTGAACAACTGTCTTAAGCATTAGAAAAGGCAGCATGTGATTTATATTACTGAAGTTTCAACATTATTTATAATGTTTATTCATCTACAATAACTAATAAGTACACATTTCAGAAGCAGAGTTTTGTTTCTTTTCAAATGAATAGCTGTAGTTTATCATCATTGGAAAGTACATCCTTTTTCACTGTTTCAAGTTAATACTGGAGTATTAAGTGTACAAACAGATCTAAAAAAACAATAAAAATTGCATGCTAACAAAAATATATTACAAAGAATCACATCATATATAATGTTTTGAGATGCCATTCTTTCATTTAATATTATATTGCTAAAATTCAAACATCATTGCACATTTCTGTATTTTGTTTATTACAACTGTTCAATTTGTAAACATATCAGTTTATATATCCACTTTTTTGCCACGATAAACACTTTGTTTCCAAGTTTTTGTTATTAGCAGTATGATAATTATAACCACTGGGGGTCTTGGAACTTATCTAACCATGGGTAAAGAGACTGAATAAATATGCTTGTGCATGCTTTGTTTGGTCAATGGGAAAAGTTTTCTCTCATGTACCTAGTAGCCGGAAAACTGTAAGACTACAGTTTTGCTACATCTTTATGTTCAAATGTAGGAAAAAAGTTGACTATTTCCCAGAGTGAATGCACCGATTTAACCTCCACCAGCAACATGCAAGAAAGTCCATGTAGCCACATTCTCTCTTTTTTTAAAATATTTTTATTATTTGCTGATGGACCTTTATTTTTTTATTTATTTATATGTGGTGCTTAGAATCGAACCCAGTGCCTCACACATGCTAGGCAAGCACTCTACCACTGAGCCAAGGCCTCAGCCTGCCACGTTCTCCTCAACACTTAAAACTTTTAAGATTTTTTAAATTTGTCACCGATTATTTATAATCTCACTGTAGTCTCAAAACATTTCTCTGAATACTCATGAAGTTAAACATATCTTCCTATTTTCTATATCTTTGTATTTTCTATTTGGTAAAATGTTTGTTCATATCTTTTGGTGTTTTCTTTGTTTTGTTTTGTCTTGGTTTTTGTTACCAGGAATTGAAACCAGGAGCACTAAACTACTGAGCCACATCCCCCCTTTAAACTTTTATTTAGAGACAGGGTCTTGCCGAGTTGCTTAGGATCTCACTAAGTTGCTGATTGCTGGCTTTGGACCCACAATCCTATCTCAGCCTCCCCAGCTACAGAGATTATAGGAATGTGCCACCACACCCGGCTGTTCATATCTCTTGAAGATGTTCTATTGATTTGATTTTGTGTTTTTTATCGATTGGTAGGAATTCTTTATATATTCTGTATATTCATCTTTTGTACTATATGTGCTACATAAGTTTGTAACTTGTCTTTTTACATTCCTTTAAGTATTTTTAAATATATAAAAGTCCTTAATTTTAATATACTAAAACTTATTAATCTTTTAAGGTCAAAACTTTTTGTGTCTTTTAAGAAATCAACCCTTACTATAATGTTCAAAGATAGTTTAACCCACAATTTTACTAAAAGGTGTTATAGTTTTGTTTTTGCCATTTAAGAACTTACTTCATTTAGAGTTAATTATTTGGATATAATGTGATGTTGGGATGAAATTTCATTCTATCAAAATAATCATTTGTTCTTCAGCACTATTAATTAGTTTCTCCTTTTCCCACTTGTAGTGCTTGCCTCCTGACATTTGTCAAAGTTTATGGCTCACTTACTTCATCCCTGCTCCAGGTTCTCCGTCTTGTAATTGTTAGATGATCAGGAGGCTCTGATGGTTGAGGTCTTGGATCACTAGATCGACCATTGTTTCCCTCCGGTGTTTTAGAATGAACTAATGGAGGGATCTTTCGGAAGTTGAGACTTTCATCAAAAACACGATCAACCAACTAATAGAACAAAAGCAAACCCTTATGAGAACAGAATAATTTAGAAAAGCATAGATATTGGCATAAGTTTTATGATTAGACAGAAGTTATTCCATTCTCAAGTAATAACAGAAACATGACATCCTCAATAAACCAATTACTTTTTAAATAAACACTTCAAAAGTATTTTTTATGAAATAGATGTTCATCTACATAGATTTTATTTTCAGAATCTAAAATAATATAACTATGCTAAATTCAATTAGTCTATGAAGAAAAATTTCTCAAAATGAAAAACAGATGCTAAATAGAAAAAAAACTGAGCTATGTAGATGGACAATGAGTTCATTTACTCATATTGCCTTACCAGTATAAAATAATGTTTCTTTTTCTTTTAGTTTTCTATCTTGTTTTTTTTCCTTTT
Source organism: Xerus rutilus (assembly GCA_028644305.1). Classification (NCBI taxonomy): domain Eukaryota; kingdom Metazoa; phylum Chordata; class Mammalia; order Rodentia; family Sciuridae; genus Xerus; species Xerus rutilus. The sequence goes on from CM053410.1 coordinate 38,480,938, forward strand.
TTCCTCCCCAAATCCAAGTGACAAATTTCTTCATAAGATACATAAATTGCAAATTCCAATTAAATTTACAAGAGAAAAAAAATTTAAATTCACATAAGTATTTTAATCTTAGTCATTATTAAACTTTTAACAATGCTACAGAAATTACATACTCTAGTAAGAATGATATACTGCCATCTACAGTGCAAATTATAGATATTCAATACTACCTAATTTGGGTTTACTGAAGAGAGAATAAACTCTAGTATAATATTCTGAAAAAAAAAAAAAGGAAAAATGAAAGTCTATTCAATGAATTGTTTGAGTAATTCTACAGGGTTTGTGTGAATGTATAATCATGTTAGGTAAAATTTAGTTATAAAGCTGAAAAAATAATATTATCATTATAAATGTACCAGAGAAATGTGTATGTCTTGCCACCAAGAAGATCCTTTTGCTTTATACCAATAAGGATGATTTCGTATATAGTTACAATTTAAAATTGATCAATGTGGTAACAAAACTCTACACAGATTGATGAAATATTATTTATTAAGTCAGACAACATATAAAAGAAAAACAAATAAAAAGTGACCACTAAAGAACTAAAGAAAGAATATGACAAAAAGCAACTGAAGAAAATATCAGCACAGATGATAATAATTAAATTTGTCAAAAAGGTTAGCCATTTTTGGCTACTATTCAGAACATTATAAAATTAAGAAAGTGAAGTCATTGGTATTTGGGCTGCCAAATTTTTTCTGTAAGGAGACAGATAATAAATATTTCAGGTTTTGCAGTCTACTGTAGCATAGAAATAGCCATACACAATAGTTAAACAAATGTGGCTACACTGTGAAAAAATTTTGCAACTGAAATGTAAATTTCATATAATTTTCAAGTTATGAAGTATCATATTTCTTTTAATTATTTTCAACCATTTAAAAATGTAATCCCAGCACTTAGGGAGGCTGAGACAGGAGAATCACAAGTTCAAAGCCAGCCTCAGCAACGGTGAGGTGCTAAGCAACTCAGTGAGACCCTGTCTCTACATAAAACACAAAATAGGGCTGGGAATGTGGCTCGGTGGTTGAGTACCCCTGAGTTCAATCCCTGGTACCAAAAAAAGGATTTAAATGCTGATCCTTTGCTTGCATTTCTGCCCTCTATCAAAATACCCACATGGCCAGAGAATACAGTAGACCCTACACATCCAAGCATTTCATCAGTTAAATACTTAAAGTATTCTGTAAAAAACAAAACAAAGAAAAACCTTGTGTCTGTACTGAACATGTAGATTTTCCCTTGTCATAACTTTCCGAACAATCAAGTTTAACAACTACTTATGTAACATTCACATGGTATTAGGTATCATAAATAATCAAGAGGTGATTCAAAATACACAAAAGGATGTGTGTGCATAGGTTATATGAAAATACTATACCATTTTACGTAAGGGACAGATTTTGACATGTGCAGGGGGAAGAAGGGAAGATCCTGGAACCTATCCCCCAATGATACTGAGAGACCAGAGACAATAGTACTATTAATTTTATAGATTAAAGGCACCTTGTGGAACATGTTATGCAAAATGGTGCCCCCTGGATTTGTGTTGTCAAGGGCCCTGGGTTTTTTTGGACGGGCAATAATCTACATATGCTAACTTATATTTCAGAGTTTAAAAGAATACTTTGGAAATCTACACATACACACACACATAGTGGGTATATATATATATAATATACATTTTTGTTTTTCAAAATATTCCTGTGTATATAACTGTGTGTGAATTCATTGACATAATTATCACTTAAAGCAGTAAAAACTGTAGAGTTTTTATCTTTCTTTGCTATTAGAGATACTAACTCGTTAACTACCAGTGAAAACAAGCATCTATCATATCAAATTTTGGGTTGCTTTTCAGACACCATTTATATTCACATTTCATGTAAAGCTATGCAGCAGAAATTTGCAGGCAAAGTTCTTATTCTAAATTATTTTCCACCTCCATCTTAATAGTAGACCAAATGTTAACCTTTACTGTTGCAAAAACATAAAAGAAATTTGTTAAAACAAAGTTGGAAAATGCAGAGCTTCATGCAAACAGGGAGGCTGGACATACCCCCTGCCTCAAAAAAACAAACAAACAAACAAACAAAAAAACTAAGCAAAAAGCTAAAAGCAAAAGAAATAAAGAAAAGAAAGAACCTTATGCATTTCTCCATGAAGATCTCCTACCTCTTCTCTAGTGTCTATGGCAGAGCCAGGGGTGGTGGCAGCAGTGCTTACTGTGGTACTAGGGGCAGTGCCTGATGAAGTCACTGAATCTATCTCTCCTGCTACATCGTTGATCTCCCGAGCAATGAGAGCAAGATCTTGGCTGATCCTGGTAATAATTTTAGAAAAGAAATTTAATTCCTTTTAAATAGAAGCTCTGAAACAATCATTCATGATAGAATCAGTTATATAAGTTGCATATTTAATTAAATATTTGTACCCCAAACTTAAGATTCTTTGAAAATGCAACAAACTATTTTGATATCAAAAGCCTTAGACTTTAATTCTAAAAGTTATTAACAAAACTTAATTCCAAATAATCTACAAGACATCTTGAAAAATATAAACACCCTGAATTGAGATATGTCTATAAGTATATATTGTTGATGAAAATAACCAGCATTAGCATACCATGGGGTTCCTACACTTGGAGGTGATAGAATTCAAGGAGTCTAGACTTGGATGAGAAGAAACAATTATATTACTTTCACTAACTTCTAACTGATGCTTGGCATTTCTTTCAAATATAGGCAACAAGCACAATGGTATTAACAACATGGGTGATTTTTGTTAACCAACAGAAATCATATTAGAGTTGCTATAGGTATCTCAAAACATCTTTTATGTTCATCAAAATTACTAGTCATTAAATTCACAACAACACTCTTTTATTAAAGAACCATATGTTACCACATTACTTCAAAATAGTTTGGTAACTGTATTTCAATATAATTGAAATGCAGTTGAAATTATGTTTCAATATAATTGAAATTCTTTGTTATTCTAAGTATTGTATATTTATGCATTCAGAACACTCTGAAACAGCTCCATAAACTTCACCAGTTGTCATTTGAAGATCACAAAGTTCTTGCAAGGTAAAACTTATCTGCTTTTATTAATGAGGGCACATTTTCAGAGAAGCTGAATGATTTGCTCATGACCACACAATTCAGAAGTACTTAAGGCAGGATCAGACCCCAGATTTAGTACTCACATCCATAAAGCCATTAGTTTTCAGTCACACAGACTGATGAATTAAGTAACTGTTACTAGTGATGATCAAAAGAGAAAACAGACATTTTTCCTTCAGCCTTTGTTTTTCAAGAGAGAGAAACACAAAAACCTACCATTTACAGTCCCATGTGTCTCAAGAAAGATGTATTGCAATTCAGTGAGATATGCAATTTTCCTATGTTGTGCATCTGTTCCACACAAAACTTAACTTGGTTACTTCCACAGGGAATGTTTCAGAATGACAGAATATTCTTAAAAGTCTATGTGAAAGCTTCAGCAACTTCAGAATCCAAAGTAAGTACAAAATAACATTTTTTAAATTTGTACAAAATGAGTTTGAGAGAATTTTAGGGATGTAGTAATTGCATAAAAAAGTTTTAAAAAGAGATGCTTAGTTAAAGCTTATGAACCAACAGAAACAATTTATGGTGAACTAATATATAAGTTTTATAAGAAATGACAGATGGTTAATTTTTCTTTTATTTATCAATGTAAAAAGGTAGGAAAAAGACCAACGCATATTTACCAACCCCTTATTATTTGCAAGGCATTGTGTTAGTTCCTAAGGGCTACAATGGTGAAGAAGCAGAGAGGGGTTCTTCATGGAGCTTGGAATAGATAGTGAGCACCATTATAATCAGTATATTATAAATAAACTTTATATTTATTAACTCATTCAATTCACACAATCAACCCTGTAAAAGAAGTCCTAATCACTTACTTTAACAAAGCTTAGAAGTCATGTGATCATTTTTAGGTTAAAGTCAAAAAAAGAGGCATAACTAGATCTTTCGGTGATACTACATCTCACATTACTGTTCTGCATATAATTTTTTCTAAAGATTATGCTGATGTGCTTATTTTGAAAATAAAGTGTTCCGTTAGATAATAAGGTTAACTGCATCTGAAAAGCTTCAAACCCAAAACTTTGAGCACCAACATGGAAAATGCTACACTTGACCTCATGTGACAGGTCACAGTCAAAAGACAGGCACATTAAAAATACTATATAAAATTATCTTCAGGATATAAGGTGTATATACATAAATAAATCTTCAGTTTAGACTTGAGTCTCATGCCCAAGATGTCTCATCATTTATACACAAATATTCTAAAATCCTAAAAAGCTCAAAATGTGAAACCCAGTGTCCCAAGCACACTGGGTAGGGAATAGTCAATTCTTTCCTAAAATAAATGAACTACAATGAGAAACAGAATAACCAAACTTAATGAGAGTTTTTAAAAGACAAGCATCAGTTTATCTAAAATTCCCTTTTTTCTTTGAAGTTTTTTTCTGTGGACATCTGTACAATGAAGCTTATATTTGTGGAAAGCAGTATGAATTAATTAGAAAAAATAACAGCCATCTCTGCATTATGCATTAAAAATGTATTAACATGGGAAGTTCTTTATTTAAAAATAACATACATTGTTCGGGCAATAAGCATTCAAAGTATTATTTTCATTTGCTTATATGTTGTGTATCTATCTATTTCTTTGCATGACAATTCCTACCTTATAGTTGACTCAGTACTACATACCATTAAAATTTAAATTAACTTTAAATTAATTGTTTAAAAATTTCAGGTTCCACTAGAGCTAATATAAGGAATTCTAAAAGGCAAATAAAATTATTAGGAAAAAAAATTTATGGACATCCTCCAAACAGAAACAAGATTTATCATTCAATCTAGGATATGGATGGATCTATTCATGTGGTTGTCAAGTCCATGCTTTCAAATTAACTTTATAATGCTCCTTAGGTTACACTTATTGAAATATCTTATCATATTTTTCTTTATAATTCCTATATCTGTGCCCTGATTTAAACACTAAACCTACAAGCCCTTCTTCTACACTCATTCTTCATCCTTTTTAATCTGCTAAAGGAAGAAATTCTAAAAGAATACAAACATTTTATGTGGGGTTTTATAATCTACTTGCTTCCTTTACAACATTAATAAAAACTTAAACTTACCAATTATAAAAACATATAATTCAAATTTAAGTCCATTTTCCTTATTACAAATTTTGAACAGAACAACAGTCTCAAAGAAACAAAATGTAAATCAAGTGGTAAGATCTTTAATGCTAATACTTGAGTACCAGAACCACTGAACCAATTTTTTAAATTCTGTAAAAATAAGTATACATTCTTTGTAAAAAAGAAAAAAAAGAAAAATTTGAGATAAGAGATGTATTTGAAGTCATGAAGTTTATTGTTTTCTTATCTCAGTAATAGCACTTTTCTTAAATCAAGTAAAAGCTATTTTCCACTAAAGGTCTGTATGCTGAAAAAGATCAATTATAGACACTGGGTATGGTGGAAGTGCAAATGAAATATTGAAATTTAAAAATTTCAAACATTTGAAAACTATTTTTAAAATTTTTAAAAAATTGAATTGGGATTTCTAAAAATTCCCAATGCAACGTATCCCCAATTAAATATACAATTTTTGCCAAGTGTGACCTAATAAATATCATAAAAATAAACTGTCAGATTTTGATTTAAGCTGCCAATATAAACATTTTAGGTTTTCAATTAACTATAAAAATTTTATTGTTTTAATGGCATATTGAGTTTAAAACTTTTTGTATGTAACCAATGTTCTAAAAGATATACATGTAACTCATAAATTCATTTGGTAGTAATGTAAGAAAGAAACTGATGGGTTATTAATAGTCTACTAACTTCAGAATCCCAACACTAAAGCTAATAAAAATTAAACCTCAGGTTACCTTAACGTAAGTGAAAAGACAACTCTAATGACTTAGTTTTCAAGAAATAATTTAGTTTTTAAATGACAAGAATGTTAACATATAGAATAAGTTTAAAGCCGGGCGCGGTGGCTCAAGCCTGTAATCCCAGCACTTAGGGAGGCTGAGACAGGAGAATCGCGAGTTCAAAGCCAGCCTCAGCAATGGCAAGGCGCTAAGCAACTCAGTGAGACCCTGTCTCTACATAAAACACAAAATAGGGCTGGGGATGTGGCTCAGTGGTCGAGTGCCCCTGAGTTCAATCCCTGGTTCCAAAAAAAAAAAAAAAAAAAAGAATAAGTTTAAAGAGAGACATTAAAAAGAGTCATTCCAGAAGAGCTATGATTTCTCTACTATCTAGAAGCAAAAAAGAAGTTTTATAAGAGGAAAACAGGAGACATCAGCTGAAGGATATTCAGGAAAACTGGAAAAAGAAAATATAAAGATGTTTATGTGTTATGGTTTGGATTTGAGGCGTCCCCTAAAAGCTTACATGAAACAATGTAAGAAGAAATGATTGGGTTATGAGAGTCAACAAAATCAGTGAATTGATCCCCTAATGGGATTAACTGAGTGGTAACTGAAGGTGAGGAGGGTGTGGCTGGAAGAGGTAGGTATTGGAGGTGTGGCTTTGGCGTATATATTTGTATCTGGTATCTGGCGAGTGCAGTCTTTCTGCTTCCTGTTCATCATGTGAGCTGCTTCCCTCTGCCACTCTCTTCCACCATGTGATCTGCTTCCCTCTGCCACTTTCTTCTGCCACTCTCTCTGCCTCACCTCGAAAACCAAGGAAGGAAGCCAGCTGTCTATGGATCGAGACCTCTGAAACCACGAAACCCTGAAACCATGAGCCCCTATATAAGCTTTTTCCTCCCCTACAGTTGTTCTGGTCAGATCTTTTACTCACAACAGCAAAAAAGCTGACTAAAACAGTATGTATTTAAACTGTCTTTAGAATATATGACATATTTCACAATTCCCTTTTCTCTCCCCAGAATAACTGTGATTCTGAATTTCGTGATTCATTGCTTCATTTTGCTTTGCTTTATAGTCTTATTCTATATACCTATGGTTCAAAAACATATTGTTTGGCCTGTTTCAAAATTAAAACTGTGTACTGGGGATTGAACCCAGGCCCTTCAACATGCTAGGCAAGTGCTATATCACTGAGCTACATCAGTAGTCCTTGGCCTGTTTTTTAATATCAATAATATTATTCAATTTTAAAACTGTCAGTAAAACAAAACTTGTTTATATAAAGACTCCAAAAAAATGAAGAAAAAAAGACTAAGGTCAGCATAAATATCAATTTGAAATAAACTGTGCACTATATAATAGGCCACAATATGGGTCTCTTGAAATTTAAAAGGAACAGGAGATAGAAAGGACAAAACTTTGTTCTCTTCTTGAATGGTTTTATAAGTATTTCTTTTAAGGAGCTTAAAAGATATACAAGATTTGAAGAAAGTATTTTGTTTCTTTTTTTTTTTTTTGTACCAGGGATTGAACTCAGGGGTCACTTAACCACTGAGCCACATCCCTAGCCTTTTCATATTTTATTTTTTTATTTTTTATTTTGAGACAGAGTCATGCTAAATTGATTTGGGCCTTGCTAAGTTGCTGAGGCTGGCTTTAAACCTGTGATGCTCCTGTCTCAGCCTCCTGAGCTGCCGGGATTAAAGGCATTTGACATTCAGCCTAGCCAAAGAAAGTTGAAAAATCAGATTTGATAACACAAATATAACTAAAAGATCTTTAAGAAAATCAATGTACATCTCTTTAATTCATCTATTGCCCAGACACCAAGTTTTATCAATTTTTTCTTCACTGTTTCCTTATCTATTTTTCCAGAAAGTGCTTGCCATCTTTCCCTATGCTCTCAACTGCCTCTGAATTTATCAGTGCAACACTCTTCTGTAAAGAGCAAAGACTAGTTGAGTATTTTATAATTTGTAAGAACTTAATATTGATTCTGAAATTCTAGTTATATGTGGATTCTCACAAATTAATGAGATGACCAGAAAACTGAAAGCTCAAATAAATTTCTAAACATAATCATGTATCACTATTTTCTCTGAACCTCCCTTAAATATAACTAATATTTATTCATAGTTTACTATATGTCAAGGACCAGGTCAAGTACATTTATCTATTTGTCACCTCTTATATTGATACTATAATTATGACCATTTTTGCAGATTACTGGAACACAGTTAATTAACGTGTCCAGAGTTCACACAGACCTTGTGGTAAGAAATGGGCTTGAATCCAGATGGTCTGATTTCAGAGTCCATGTTCTTAACCATTTGGCTATAATATAGCTATAATATCCCTGTAATTTGGGTTCTCTCTCAGTTTACCAACATGCACAGTCCACTTACCTTTCCCTTACCCCATGATATAATCTACTGCCACTTGGTTTTCTCTTTGTAAGCGACTTCTATAACTACTATTCTAGCTTTCATTGGCATCTTATATTTTAAAGCCATAGTTTAACTGTCTGCTAGACTTTTTCACATTGTTATCATTTAAGTATCTTAGGTCAGTATATCCAAAATGCAACCTGTTTCCTTTTCCTTGCCCTTTGTGTTCCCTACTCTTACCATTTCCCATTTGAACAGTCATGGAATTATTTAAAATTCTGCTTTACATTCCTGGCAATCATCAAGTATTTTAAATTGTTATATTTGCATATCTCTCATTCATTCATTCACTTGTGCCAACACTATCATAGTTTAGGTCTTCAACACCTTGCACATTAACCTTTTTTGATAAATTATAAATGTATTTATATTTCACCTTCTGAAAGCCAGAGTGTAACAAATTTTACTTTCTGGAAAGTCATCTTAATAGAACATGAAGTGCACTTAATACAAGTTAATAGTTCCACCAGTGACATGTATATGCTCTTCTCAGATCCCTCAAATGAAAGTTTTATCAAACTTTCCTCAAACTTGTATTGATATTATTTCAATTTAGGGAGGTCTGAGTTAACTTTTTCCAGAAATTACAGTCAAGAAGCTGATCTTAACATGTAGGTCCTTTCAATTAAAAACACATTAGAAAAAAAAATTACACTGCCCCAAATGGACCCTGTCTATGCTAGTTACTAGGGAACTGTAGTAGCTAGCTCTTTCATGATGGGCAGTAATAGGCCCACTGTAGTAGTGTACAGGCCCAAAGTCACTTGCAACCTCAGCCACTGACCAGAAAAAAGCTAACACATTCAAACTAGAGATGTGTGACATGAATGAATGAACCTAATAAATTCTGCTCCTAAACATTAGATTGACTCTTGGCCTTATAACTAACATTCATGAAATATGTTCAACTTCAATTTTCTCAAGCTGTTACTAAACCAAGTTCTGAGTACATAGCTTTTATTAACTGCTCATCAGAGAATGTGCTGTGCCCTGCAATCAGTGTGTCTTATTGGAAGAGACAACAGGATGCGACACAGCCTCTCTCTGAATTTTAAAATAGCAATTTATATGCTGAAACAAGTATCATTAGAAAACTATTTGTGACAGTAAAATAATGCTCAGTTTAATCTAAGTTACCAAGTAAAAGACAAAAGCACTAGTAACCACCAGAGCCCTCACACCTTCTCCTTTTTAATCACTCAAGGACTCCTTTTCATGCTTCAGGACAAGAATGTATGCAAGTTCCCAAAGAGAAAGGTAAATGCCCAGTCATCTGAAAACACTTTGTTAGACTGAAATTCAAACCCCAAAGCGATGGTCCTCCCACCCCTCTTAGTTGACCCTCCTCTCCACTTATGGAAACATGCAGTTTAACTTTCCTAACTTAGATATAACTCCAATAAAAACTATATGAAGTGTGAAATAAGAATATGTGGGAGATGAAAAAGCTGGATTTTCTTCCAGAAGAAGAGGTAGAAGCTCTAGGAAGTAACTGAGGTTCAATGAAACTAGACCAAGTGACAAACAACGTTAACAGTAGGGAAAACAACTTTGGCAAGAGCCCAAAGGAAAAGAGGGCTCTGATCTGGAGACCCACTTCCCCAGTCAGAAGTGACCCTGTCCCAGTGTCATGGCTCATTTCTAGGTCTGTTGTATAGTTAAGGTGCAGCAGTCAAAGGTTTCACAATTAACATGTCATGGAAGCTGTAGATCATGAGTCAGATAGCAAGGACTCTGATGGAGTATGGTAACACCAGGTTCATTATGTCTTCTTCATCAACACCATGATCTATGGAAAACTGGCACTGGCATTGGATGTGTTTTAGCTGACGTCTCCCCAGGGCACTGAGGCGCATACTGGACAAACCACAGATCTGGTATCTGTGCTGTGGGATAATTTGCAGTACTCTACAAGTCCTTCCTTCCACAAAGTTATTCTCAAGACAGTAAGGACAAGGAAAGGTATAAAGATTGGGACATTCCTTGTCTAAAGTGATGCATCCTTATTGGTGGCCTTCACACCTTCCATGATGTAGTTCTGGTTTTTGGAACAGAGATAGTCATGTGAGTTTGAATCTTAAGATAGAAAGAAATTCTTATGGCAGCCATGGCAAGATGTCTCTGGTCTCAATCTGCTGCTCTGGCTTTGCAGTTTGGATGCCAGGTGTCAGAGCACTGTAACACACTCCACAGTCAGGCTTCTTCAGCTCAGACATTCCTGCAGGCATGCAGACCAAAAGGTGTGCCTGCAAGGCACCTGTACAGCTTCTCAGATACCTACCTTTAAGTACCCAGGACACCTGAAGTGGCGCAGGGAGTCTGCCTGTGTCCTGGGCCACAAGTAAGGCCCTCACAGGGTTGTTGTTGCACTGCCATCTGGCAGCTGCTGTACATGAACTTTTTTTAATTGTTTATTTATTCATAATTAATTAATTTATTTAAATGCATTTCAAGTCATAGTACATGTATAGAGCTCAATTTTCCATTTCTCTGGTTGCAAACAAGATAGTCACACGATTTGTGCCTTCATACATGCACCTAGGGTACTGATGTCCATCTCATTCGACCATTTTTGCTACTCCCATTCCCCTTCCCCTCCCCCCACCTTCCCCCTGTCCTATCCAAAGTTCCTCCATTTCTCCCATGCTCCCCACCTCCACCCCCCTTATGTATCAGCATCCACTAATCAAAGAAAACAGCCGGCCTTTGGTTTTTTGGGATTGGCTTACTTCACTTAGCATGATATTCTCCAATTCCATCCATTTACCTGCAAATGCCATAATTTTATTCTTTTATTGCTGAATAATATTCCATTGTGTATATATACCATAGTTTCTTTATCCATTCATCTATTGAAGGACATCTGGGTTGCTTCCATAGTTTAGCAATTGTGAATTGTGCTGCTATAAACATTGAAGTGGCTGCATTACTGTAGTTTGCTGTTTTTAAGTCTTTAGGGTATAGGCCGAGGAGTGGGATAGATGGGTCAAATGGTGGTTCCATTCCAAGTTTTTTAAGGAATCTCCATACTGCTTTCCAGATAGGTTGTACCAATTTGCAATCCCACCAGCAATGTTTGAGTGTACCTTTTTCTCCACATCCTCGCCAGCACTTATTG